>VZRE01010912.1:55036-73291 GCA_013396775.1 Cephalopterus ornatus
GACCCGGCCGGGGCGGGCGGGTGTAAAGGCCCAGGGAAGGTGAACGGCTCCGCTGGGGCCAGGCCTCAGGAACACACCGGGGACCGCGCACGTCAGAGGAGTAACAGTGCTTACAACCCCAACCTGTGCCTTCGTGGATCACAAAACTTGAATCTCCAGGAAACGCCTTCAGTGATACTCGTGGGGCAGTTTGTTGATAAAAAGTTACTGCATCCCATTTAGCAGTTACAGAGGAGGGAGATCAGGGTGGGAGCCCATACCTCACAAGGACTGTCTCATGGTTCCTTGCTGTGGCTGCGCTTAGAGGACCCCAGAGGTGCACTTGTGGAAGCTGCTTGATGGGTCTTTCCGGTTCTGTTTAACTGATGATGACCACATGCTTCCAGTAGATCAATCTTCCATCATGCTTTGTCCTTTAGTGTCACCCATCTCCAGGGCTTCCTGTGGCAAATGGCCCTGCCAGGGACCCATGGCCCCTCAGGGACCCCCCAGGCCCCTCAGGGACCCCTGGCTGGGCAGCAGGGCAGCGCTTCCCTCATGGTGCTTCGTGATGAGCTGCCAGTGCCACTGGCAGGGTGCTCAGGGACATTTACCACAAGATCTCACCATTTGATCAAGTCCTGTGGATTGTCATCCCGCTCATGCCAATGCCTGTGCCTGGATCTGCCGCTGTGGAGCTGTGCTTGTGGAGACCCCTGCGCTCAGTTGCTGGGAGCAGCCTCCTCACCCTGGCAGTTGGCTCCGTGCTGGGTTTCAATCACACTTTTGAGCTCAGGAAGCAAAGTGTTATCAAGTGCTTCTGAAGTGGTGGTGGCCCTCGAGCTGAGAACCAGAGCACTTCACCAGGCCTTTGTTCCATTGTTCAGAGCTGTCTGGCTCTTCTCAAAGGACTAACAGCTTGCAGATGCTGTTTGTTCAATTAAAAGAGTAAACTTGTCTCTAGCTTCAGAGAAACATGTGCAAAAACTGCTTTCTGCCTTGCTCTCAGCAGTGCATCCAGGTGTTCTGTCGCCACAAAAAGCAGAAAGGTCAGGGTTTTGAGTCAAGGCCTGGGGTTTGCGTCCAGACCTGGGGTTTGGTTTAAGGCCTGGGGTTTGGGGTTAAGGTCTGGGGAGAGCTCCCCTCATTATTGAGGGTCTGCCCTGGAGCAGTGCCCCTGCCAGCTTCTGCTGCTCCATTTAGTGCTTGCAGTGACAACTGCACGGTTGAGTCTCTTCAAGCTGCTGCACTTCCCTGAGGGAGCAGTGAAACACTTGTCAGGAGACACCTCCATTGCTGAGTACATAAATTTCTGTCCCCAGAGTGACCAGTACACATCCTGTAGCCCTGCCAGGCTCTGCAGGCAGCACATCACCCGTCCCTGGAGCTGGTCAGTGTGTAAGCAAAGGCAGCCCTGCATTGGTACCCTAAGTCAGATACATTAGTGCCTGACAATTCAGTACTTTGAGATTTTCAAAGGCAATAAAAAAATCCTGACAGGCATTGGAATATCGGGTGGTTCACGCTCTGCAGGTCTTTGTGAGAGATTAGTCATGACACTCCTGACAGCAGCAGTTGTATAGTTGCTGCTCCGCGGACAAAGACAACAAATTACAGAAGGTTGAAGTGGCTTTGGCTTAATCTGGGGCTGATCTGCCTGCAAAACTGGGCCGGCCCTATATCCTGCCCTCCTTTCTCTCCTCCACCTATGCCCTGCCTATTAAGCACTACTGCTTCTTGGAAAAGCTTTGCAGCCCTGAGATGAATGGAAAACTTCTTCACTTGATGCAGCTCAGCCACGGGGTGTTTAGCCACAAGGCATTGTAGATATAAACAAGTTTCCATGGGTTCAAAAAGGAATGTTGATAGGAAAAAAAATTGTATCAATATTGGTAAAGGACTGACCCATGTGTGGGAAGGGGAAGGTTTGTCTTGGGCTGTGTCCTGCCACAGGTGCAGAGTGGTCTCAGTGCTGATGAGGGCACAGAGCTGCTTGGGTAAGTTCTGACCATAAAGAAACTCCGGGTTTCTGGTCGGTTTAGGCTGATGACAGACATAACAGCTTCAACGCTTAACAAAGCAGCTGTGAATTAAGCTTCAGAGAAGCATCAGTTTTCACCAATGCTAGGTGGAGCTCTGCTACTCACAAACACCACACTCCTGTAGGCTTTCAGACAAGTGTTTTTACTTCCAAAAGTGTTTGTGTCTCAGGATCCACCGTGGCTGTCAGCTGTCCAACACAGCTTACGGGGGCCTTTTCCAGGTTTGCTGAGGCAGTAAGGCCGGGTGATAAGGACGGGTGGGTCAAGGTGAGTGTCATGGCTACAGAGTTCCATTCTTGTCCTGCTCTCCTCCCTCTCTTTGTCCACTTCAAGTCATCACAACCTACAAATGTGGTGTATTTACAGTCAAAATACTTACCATATCATGGTCTCTGCAGGGCTCACAAAAATGGATGCAATATCTACAGATGTAAATTCAGTGCAGCCATGGGCTTGCACACTAGGGATGAGTCTGGAGAGTCAGATAATGCCCAGGCTGCCATCCCGTGTGCTGGAACACCAGCTGGCATTGCAGGGGCAGGCAGGAAGATGTGGTTTGACAGCAATTTGAATAGAGATGCCAAGGGTTTGCAGTTTCTCAGCCTTTGCACTGGCACAGCTGCCACATAAACCACCCATGGGATGGTGAATCCTTTCAAGATGTAGATGTTCTGAAAAGGCCAGTGCTGAAAGCACAGGGATGTCTTTTCCTTCACACACCCTGCTGAGTGGTAACAGCCAGAGGTCCAGCCGAGGGGACAGTGATGCCACACAAAGCCTCTGCTGCCGAGGGACACACTGGTTGGTCACTCGCATGTTGTGCAGTGCCCTCCTCACCTGCTGCTTCCCCACAACTGCTCAGCTCCTGTGGGATTGATCCTGCAGCCTGTGAAGCTCCTGCTTTTGAAACACACTTCGAAGGCAAATATTCCTTGCTGGTGTCAGTAATTAACAGCAGGTTCTTGACCAAGGATGTGCGGAGGCCAGCCGTGCCTGGACTCGGGTCCCTGTGCCCCTGTGCTGTGGTGCAGGGTGTTCTCAGGAATCCCTCATCGACCCAGCTAGGGGGGCTTATCCCCCTCCAGCCTTGGGCCAATCTCTGCCAGCCCTTGGCCAGACACACATACATGTCTACCTGTGCATATGTTCCTGCATATCCCCACACACTTAACCCTTCGAACACCCCCTCCCGCTGTGCCTGGGGGGCTGCTTGTGTGTCGCCCCAAGCTGGTGACACCAGCAGGGAGCTAAATGAGGGAGCACTGATGAAGAACTCATTAATTCTGGTGCCTGTCAGCCTCACAAGATGATAAAACGCTGCATCCTTCTGGAGCAGTGGGATGCAGCAGCAAGACTGAGAGGGAGCAGTCTGGCCATCCCGCACCCCTCCCGCCACCGGCCCCCCATCCTGCATCCCTGTGTCCTGACATACAGCTTGTAACCAGCCCTCATCTTTGCCGGCAGATGACCCAGGAGGGGTGGGAAGGTTGCAGGGTGGATGAAGGCTGCTGAACATGTGCGTTATCAGCTGGGTTTGTGCAGGCAGTGTATCCACCACAGCTGCAAGCTTGCAGCAGCAGTGCTCTGGGGTTTGAAGGAGCATGCAGGCTCGGATGGCACAGAGAGCAGGGATGCTACTCTCCTTTCCAGCCCTGCACACCCAGAGGCACCTCAGCACAGCTGGCATATGACTGTGTGCCCACATGCAAGTGCGTGCCAGTGCACGGGGTGCCATGTTCACGGGGCACCAGCACGTGTTGCTCCAACTGCCTGGACACCAGCAGAGGCTCTGGTGGTGCCTGGCAGCATTCCTAATGAATTCAGTGATGCCCTTCACATCAAACAGCCACAGGAGATGGCATTTTTCAGCCCCATCTTTATTCAATGAGCCAAACACGCCACTCCTGTGCCTCACACTTGCAAACATCTTGTTCACAGCTGCGGCTTCAAAAGGACTAAGGGAGAAGGAGTGGGAGGCTGTGAGGGAGGCAGGGAGTGTGCTGGGGCTGCCTGTGGTCACCATCCCCCGTCAGGGAGGAACTAAGGCCACTGGACACCACCAAAACTCCTCTGGGGTGCCCACAGCCAGCCACACTGCTGGGACCTGCCTGTTCCCAGCCACCTTGCAGAGCCATGCGAGATGCCATGGACAAGGTCTGGGGCTGGCGGCCAGCGGAGGGGCAGGAGGAGGATGGAGGGCAAGGGATTTCTGTCCTACTCAGAGCTGCCTCTGTGCCCTCCTCTTCTTCCCTGCTCCACTTTCAGCTGCGCCATCCATCTTGCAAGGCTGAAACCCAATTACCGTCCCAGGGAGGGGGTGGTGCAGCGGCAGAGATGTCCATTAGCCTCAGGGATGGAGATGGAGCGATAGGAGCTCTAATGGCCTCTCCAGGAGCCCTGATGGCAGCCTGGCTGCCCCAGCTGCACGGGTTGACACCAGAGCGGTTCAGTCCTGGTTTGCAGCCCTTGGCAGGGATCGCGGTGCAGATTTGAAGCCATGGGCACGCACACGTGTGCCTGTGTATGCTTGCACGACTTAAAGCCACTTCAACACCCACAGGAGCTGCCCCCGTCATCTTAACTGTAAAGCAGCCCAGAGCTGTTCCCTCCCCACCTTCACTTGTCCCACTGGAAGGAGGATATTTGGCAGTGGAGACTGCTGAGCTCTGAAGTTTAATTAACCCCATCTCCCCCCTGCACAGCCTTCCCTTCCTCTGCTCAAATGCCACAAATGATCCTATGCAATTGCTAATCTGCAGAAGGAAAAAAAAGATTCCACATTTAATTGCAGAACATAAAGATATTACAGGGTCATTAAAACACCATGAATATGGAAATGAAATCCACAGGCATCCATGCAGATAATAGCAGCAAAAAGGGAGCCCACAGGTGAAGCTGAAAGGTGGAAAGGTCACCTCCACCTGGATACATCATTAACCCCCTGCTCCAGGCAATCTTCAAAGAACAGGGAGGGGGATCTTTGGGGTCTCAGGTGTTCTGGCCTCACCCCTCGAGACTAGCAGCAGAGGGAGGGTGGTGCTGCCCGGGCAGAGGCCGAGCAGCAAGGGCTGACCCTTGCTTCAGGCTCTAGGGATCGGCCTCTGCCTGCAGTTGCAGGAGCCCCCAAAGATGCCTCGAGTCCCTGCCAAGCCTGGTTTGCGGCTCGGGCACCCACTGGACCCAACAGCATAGGGAGAGATGCCAGGATGGTTTAGCTCTTCAGGGCTCCTTCCCACCCCGGGGCGGCTGTGAGGCCCCCTGTGTGCCTGGGGCTCGTTACCGGGCGGATCCCAGCACCTCGTCTCTCCTCCGCTCGCCGCGCACTCTGCCGGCTTGACACTGACTTGAGCTGCTAAGCGGAAGAAATTAATAGGGGCCTCAGCAACTGGAGATGAGACACCAGGAAAGGGAGACAGAGCTGCATGGGGCACTCCTGCCCGGAGGGCAGGGTAGCTCTGACACCCCGCGGCTGCAGCTGGGGGAGGGGGTGAAGTGGTGTTGGAGTCAACGGCCAGGGTGGCAGAAGCCACGGCCACCTGGACTTGTGGGCTGTTGGCTATGCCCACGGTGCTGCCGTGCTGCTGTGCCTCTGTCCTTGCAGCCTTTAGGACATCCCGAAGGAGCTGCAGCCCCTGGCATTTGGACCCTGTCAGCTGCTGCTGCCTGATGGGAGGGCATGGCAAGGAGGACATGGTGCTGCTGGGACACCTCCTGAGCCTCAGGACCCCTGAGCACAGCACTGCAGTGCTCTCCTTGCTGGGCTGCCAGAGCTTCTCTGCTCTCCCAGCAGCAGCTTTTGCTTCCAGGGAGAACATGAGGAGAAGAAAAGCAGATTAGAGTTATCACTGCATCTCCACATTGAGCTGAGAGCTAAATGTCAGATCACATCTGACACAGCTCCAAAGGGGAGATGAGGAGTCCTGGCGGCCCCCTCACCACATGGGGCACCTATGGGGGTGCAGGCAGTAGTGCTGGAAGCTGGGCACCAGCCTTTTCCCAGGAGCAGGCTGGGGAGATGGCCGGCTCGGGGTCCAGCTGCCTCATCCGGCTGGCAGAATCCCAATCGCAGCCCTAGAAACTTTCGTCCTCCGGTTCCCATGGTAACAAGGAATTTTCTTCTCCCCAAAGTTGAGCCATGTGCCTGCGCTCTCTGCCCAAGCCAAGCCCCTACACCAGAGCCCCAAGGGATGTCGGTTTGATGGGAGCTGCTGGTCTGGCTGGCGCAGTGCCTTTGCCTGTGTCTGCAGAGCAAGAGCCTGGCTGCAGAACTGGGGGCAGCACAGACCCCCTGCACACTGCAGTGCTAGACTAGGTTGGCCTGGTGCGTGGAGAGGGGCCAAGGAGGAGGATCATCACCTGCTCAGCATACCCTCTCATCCTCCTCACCTCGCCGAGGGAAAACGAGCAGGCTGCAGGGAAAATAACCCAGCAGAGTGACCAGAGGGACCTTGCTCCAGCCCCAGCTGTTGTGCAGTCGGAGCCCCTGTGACTGATGGCCACACAGCAGGAACCAGCTCCGCTTTTGGCTCCAGCTGGGAATGACACTTGGGGAGTGATTTGAGACTGTTCATCAGCAATCAGGTTTCAGTGCCCTGTTCACCTCTGGTGGGAAGATGACAGCCTGACACCTGCTCTGATGAAAGGAAAAGCTTTCCCCATCCATCGGCCCTCAGAAGTGCCACAGCAGCGGCTGTCAGGGCTGTGTCCCTCATGCAGGTGTGGGGCCACTTGCCCTGCAGCCAGTGGGCTCTGTCAGCAGAAGCTGGGGTCTGCCCTGACCTCCTGTGGGCTGCCAGGAGTGGGCACTGAGCACCAGCCCTGTGGCCACTGAAATCCTAGAGCCTGAGCTCCAGGAGCTTTTCCATGGGATAAATGTGGAGGAGTCAGGTTTAGACAACAATGACTGAAACTAAGCTTCAGCAAAAATTAACTCCAAAGAGGGGAATGTTCCAGGCGCTGCCATTTCACTGTCAGTAAAAATAAACCTGCAGGTTAAACACAGCCTTCTGCTCTTTGATGCTCATGTGCTGGGTCTGAGAACTTCCTCCTGCTGAAATGTTTAAAAGTATAAAATCACCAGTGTCCAGTTCTGCCCTGCCCTGTTGAGCATCATCCTTGGGGCTGGGATGGGGTCCCCAGGGCTCCTTGGTACTCAGGGCTGCATCAGGGCCAGGGTCACCTCATTAGTGCCGAGCCTGGGGTCCAGTGAGCACTTGTTCCACATCCAGGAGCTGCAGGGAGCTGGAAGCATCGGATGGTGTTTGAGGCTCACTGGAGACCTGGCAGGGCCTGTCGCTGTACCACTACCACTGGTGTGCCTCTCAGCCACACAGCTTTTCTCCCAGGGCCAGCTCCTTCTCTCTGCCTGCCACTTGTGCCAGGGTTTTAATTAGTGCTCCTCTGTATATTCAGCAAGCAGGAGCCCAGAATGGAAATGTACAGGTGTCCCCTTGATCCGGTTTCCATGGTTGCCACATCGAGGTGGGGGCTATGGCATTTTTTTATATTTAATAATTTTATTACAGTAGCTTCAATCCGTTGGCAAAGAAGAGAAGGGGGAGAGTATGGGGGAATAAAAAACACTGGATGAAAAGGCCATGTTCCTGTGGCTGGGCTTATTTGCTGTAATTCTTTTTCTCTTATTAGCAAGCGCTGTTTTCAAGATGCTCAAAGTCCAAGAGCTCACTAACGAGATCCCAGCTCTCACTGGCATGGGGAGAACAGCCCAGGCAGCCACGCTGGAGCCACATAAATGCCCGTGGGGCCAAGCCAGAGGCTGAGGGAGAGGAGCAGGATGTCACCGTTGGATTATTTAGTTCTGACCCTGCCTGTGCAAGATCCTCTCTGTTTACCAGGGTAGAGGTTTGGGGATGGGGGTGCAGCTTTTGTGCAATGGGCGTTAAAAATAACGCAGAAACGTCACGGGCCCAGGAAAAATCTTCTCTCCTTGTGCTTCACCGTGTGGCTTGGCTTGCCAAGTGCGTGGAAGAAATCCCCTCTCCTCGTCGCGCTGGCAACGTCCCGCACTGTGGCAGGCAAACACACACGCCGAGCCACGGACCTATTAGTCACCAGTAAATGTTCTTTTCTCTCCTGTTTTGTTTCCCTTAAGCTTGATGTTTTGCTCTCCTGCTGCCCCAGCCTCATCAGGCTGCAATTAAAGCCAGGAATCAAAGCTGCATGGTGCAATTAAAACACAGGACGTGGGATGCCCCGGGGAAACAGGCAGTTGGTGCTGGTCTCCGCTCATGCACCCTCATGGCCTTGTCCCCCACCCCGGAGAGCAGTGACAGTGCAAGAAGGCAGGACAGGCACAGACTGAGCCTGGCCAAGCTCTGCCATAAAGGTCTCTCTGTTGTTCATAGCATCACCAGATCTGGCACCTGGAGGATGCACTGAGATGCATCCAACTCTTGAAAGAAGATGAATTTTCCAGGCTGTGAGGATCATTAAACATACAGAGCAGCTCTGAGGGATGGAAGAGACCTCTGCTCACAGTACCTCTACACTGAGATTAAATCTCTCTCCTGACTTGGCACGGCTGTGCCTGTCCCTGTACAGGACCCTCCAGCCCCCATGGTCAGGGGGACATGCTGCTGGCTGCTCACTGCACCCTTTCCCACAGTTTTCCTCTGGGACAGTCCTGAAGACGTGACTCCCATCCCCAGAACCTGGAGCCACCATGCTGGGTCATGTCCCTGTGCCAGAGAAGAACTCGGGGGACAGTTTGGTCATCGGTGTTCTGCTCCCGGCCAGGCAAGTGTGGTGCTGGGGCTGCATCCTGCTCTGGTGCAGGCAGACACCTGCCAAGGCCATGGGACATGGGCTCAGGGCACTGCCTGGGCAGGCGCATTGTTGGTGCCCAGTGAGGTGTGACAGCACAGTGCCTGGGCACAGCATGGCGGGGCTGGGCGCTGCCATGGAAGGGTCACGCCTCCAGCCAGCCCCATTAGCACCCAAGTTACTGGCACAGCAGCTGCAGCCAGCCATGCTCCAGACCGACACTGGAGCTGGGGCCCATGTGGGAAGTAGTGGGGGGCGGGAGTTGTCCACAGAACAGGGCTGAGCCCACCAGAGGACAGGGACCCTCTGTGCTCATCTGCCTCAGGGGTGCCAGAAACTCTGGCACCCCCCACAGCCCATCTTCCCACTGCTGAGGCTGGGCCGGACAGCCACCCCACGCAGAGGCAGCCCCAGCTTTGGAAATAGATAGTAACAAGTAAGCGCAGGCAGCAGAAGTAGCAAAGCATATGGTAGGTGTTGGAGTTTATTCCTGTCGGTGAGTGTCAGCAGCGACAGACGGCTGGGGGTGGCAAAGTGAGAGATTTTGGTAGGCACCTGTGCAACACCACCCCAAGGATGCTACAGCTGCAGTGAGAGTGGGGACCCTGCCGCCCCCCACCATGTGCCATCAACAGGGCATCTGCAAGGCCTGGCGCTGCAATGCTTTCTTGGTGCTGGCAAGTGCAGCTCCGTGCCATCTGAACCACCTGCCTGCACCCCAGGGACGATCGGCATAAGTGGTGACCAAGGCTGAGGCACTCCCAACCTCCCCACACTGGGCAAAACCTGGGGGCTTTTATTGAATTGGCCCAGGCGCCAGGCCAGCTACCCCCACCTGACGCCTCTGCCAGGAGATGCAGTGGGCAGGCAGCCAGTGGGGTGGGAGGGAACAGATTGTCCACCAAAAAGCACGTCAACTCGCAAGCGGCAGCTCAGAGCAGGATCTCTTGAGGGTTTATACCCCATTTTCCTGAGTCTGTTGGGAGGGTTTGGGGCTGTTTAAGGACTCTTTTCCAGCATCCTCTTCAGGTTTCTGACTCCTCTGGCAGCACCATGGTGACTGGGGGCTGGGAGAGGTGAGCTTCCCCGCCAGCAGAGGCTGGCAGCAGGACTGTACTGCCTGTGAAGCTCCCAACAGCTGCTGGTGCTCAGTGGCCACGGTCTTGGTCCCCTTGAGCATCCCACCCTGCCTGGACTGGGCAAGGGATGGCCCTGGAAAGTGCTGGAGTCCGCATGTGTCCTCTCCAAAACACTCGCCAAGCAGCAGCTCACCTGCAGCTCCTGCCCTGGCTAATTGCAGTGTTCTCACTTCACACTGATGCATTTGATAAGATTAGCGGTTACAGAAACCTCATACAACAATTGGACTGAGTTGGGAGCTGTGTGAGGGAAATCGGACAGAGCTGCAAATGGGAATTAATTATAGCCTGGTAGTGAGAGATTGGAGGGTTTGAATCTATATTTTTATGCATTTCTCAGTGCAGCCTCTGGCTCTTTCAAGGTTGTGAAGGGTGCTGAGGGCTCACCACAGTGAAGATGCGCTCACTGATGTCTGGGCCGTTACAGGGCTCGGACAGGGAATGTCACAGGATGGGACCTGGACTGGGATCTCGGTGCTGCCCTGGCACAGGTGAGTGTGGCTGCAGCATTGCCAGAGCTCCCTGCCCTCCCTGCTCTCTGCCTGGCAGCTGCTGTTATCTTCATTGCCATGGCAATGCCAGCCCAGTTCCCATGCCGTGTCTGTGTGTGCCTCTGCTGGTGGGCTGGCCGCGATGGCAGATGTGGTCCCACGCTGGGCTGTAGCCCTGCTCCCACCACAGCCCACCAAGTCGAATGGCCCCGATGCAGGCAGGATGTTAGGACAGCCCCAAAGGGCTGTGGGGATGGAGATGGAGGCATGTTCTCTCACCTGGGACTTTGGAGTCTGAGTGGGAAGCAAGGAGAGAAGAGGAGCTCTGCACCCAGAGCATCTCTCAGCGCTGCTCTATGCCAGGTCTAGCTGGGTGCCCTTCACTGCAGCAGGATCCCTGTGCAACACAGTCACCCTGAGCTCAGCCAGAGGCCCCCTGAGTTGGTGCCAGCCCGTGGCCCCAGATGCTGTATTGATCGGTGCCTGGCTGCACTGATATTGAAGTGTTTGCCAGCAGCTGCTGGCGTTTAACAAATCCTCCTGTCTGCTTGTTTATGCCATTTTTTTCCCTCCCACCTGGGCTTACTGGATGCTCTGGGAATTTTGCAAACATTTTAAAGGCAACATTTCAAACTCCAGCAGGCAGCTAGTGAGGAGCAGGTCACTGGAAAGGGAGAGGAGAGCCGAGGCAGAAGAGATCCCTCACCCTGCAAAGCAGCCTTTGCCCTTACCCTCATCCGTCCTTGCAACCACATGCTCATTGCACTTCCCTGGCACAGTTCAGCATGCTTTGTATGCCCACCCTGGCCCCAGGGTGGGAGGGTGTGTCGGAGGTGACGCTTCCTGTCCGCTTATTGCTTTCTCCTGGCTATGGAGGTAAGATCTGGGCCCAGGTCCTGGTTAGATTGCTAGCCTCAAAGCAGGAGAGCAAAGTGTAAATGGAAAAGTAGAACACAGGGAGCATGTGCCCTGGGGCTGACAGTGCCTGCCCTGGGTACACCCCAGCGGCTGCTGCCACGGCACAGGCTTTCAGCAAGGCACCAACTGCCTTCGGGCTGACAAGGAGCCGCAGGTCATCTATGCTCCCGGCAGACCCCTGGGACCCCAGCCCAGGAGTTTCAGTGTCCCCTGGAGGAGCACGAACTGCAGGGTGCCAGGATACAGGGGCCCAGAGAGAGCACAGTGGGTTTGCTCTCCACTGCTGTGACTCTCTCTCTCCTGATGTGACTGTAAGAGATTGTGAGATTCAATTAAGTTCTGTTTTTCTGCCAGTAACAGTGGGAGTCTCTCCTCGCCGTTTTAAAGCAGACGCGCTGCCATAGAAGACAAATGCTTGCAATAAAGCGCTGAAGCGCGGTGCCGGGGAAAGCCGATGCTTCCTTCCTGCAGCCGGCACTGCCCGGGGCGCGCCTGCCACTTCCCTGCGCCCGCCCCGCGCCTCTGCCCACCCGGTCCCGCACCGGTGCGTCCCGCCGGCCCGGCCCAGGTGCCCAGAACCAGGTGACGGAGTGGCCGCGGGCACCCGGCTTGCTCCGGCTCAGGACCGGCATCACCACTCCCTTCCCCTCGTGGAGCCCCCGCGCCCCGCGTGGCCACCCCCCCGCTCCGCCGCCGGCCGAACGTTGCCAGGCAACGGGGAGATGCTTTTCTGACCGAAACGGTAAATCGGCAGCCGGGTCGTGGGTGGCGGGAGGGAAATGGCCCTCCTGGGGCTGCCCGGAGGAGCACATAAGGCTCGCCCCCACCCCAACACACGCAAAAATCCGGAGAGGAGAAGCAGCTGTTGCAGCCCTGCTCAGCCAAAAGCTGCTCCAGCCACTGCCCAGGACCCCCGAGCACCGGCCAAAGACAGCACTTGGCACCAGGACCCTCTGCCTGGCTGGGGGACAAAGCAGGGACAGGGCGTCCCCCAGCAGGGTCAGCACTGCTGGCCTCCTTACTGTGGAATCCTCCCGGGAGCCTTGGCCCTGCCTTACACCCTAGATGAGATTGAGCCTCTAATTTGCCCTCTCCCTCCCTCGCCAGCCATCACGCCATGGCTAAATGAGCTCAGGCAATTTTCTCAGAAGTTGACTCCTCTGCGCTGTGGGAACACAGAACTAAAAATAGCCAAAGCCTGTGTATGCCTCTCGGCCAGGTGAGCCTCACTCCGGAGATAAAGGCAAAGTGGGCGGTGGCAGCCACTGGCTCCTCCACATCCGGCCATCTCCCTCATCTCCCCCTCTCTGCCTCTATTTTCTGCACGGATTAGGCTACCCAAACGTGCGCAGCAGCTGCGGCAGCCTGGGGACCTCTGGCCAGAGGAATCCCGGGGCTCAGACATCCCCTGGTGTCAGCAGCGACAGACACGTCTGCCCTTGGGCTCAGGCTCTCACCTGGCAGCTTCCAGTAACTGTGCTTTACCTGGGCATCCCCTGACCCGAGGGGCTGCGTTGTGGAATGGGGACATATCCCTGCTCCCCCACACCAGCTTACAGCTCATAGGCTCTTCTCAGCATGACCCAACCCTCCCAAGTCCAGTGAGGCAGCCGCATTTCCTTCCCACAGTGACTCAATTACAAATTCAGAGTTAAATCTTCCCCCACAAGATGCCCCTCTCCACCCCTCTGGTTGCTTCCAGCACTTTGAATGTTGAACACTTTCCAGGGATTTTTGTGTGCTCAGGCTGACCCCATCCACTCTCGTTCAGACTAACTCAATCAGCCTCATCTCCTTACTAACTGCTGCAGCTTTGCACCTCTAGAAAAAGCACCACTTAAATTATTGGCACCTGCTAAGCTGCTTTCTCCACCTCTATGGAGAAAGGAGGAGAGAGAGCAGATCTGTTCCCACCCAGCCTCTATAGCTACCAAAAATGTCAAATTATCAGAATGGTGGAAATTAGAAAAATGGCATTTAGGTAACAGACAAACATTCCTATTTTCTTCAGTAGCATCTGGCTAAAAGCAGAATTGGAAGTGACAGGTGGAGAGAAAAGAGGGTAACCTGAAGGCTGACAGCTAGGCTGGGGGCACCCTGGGAGTGGCTCACGTGATACCTGTCGCTCACCGCTGACCTGTCCCGCAGCACTGCAGACAGGGCTCGGCGAGGCAGACGTTGCAGGGTTGTATTTCATGCCCAAACGCTGCCAGGCAAGAGTTGCTGGGTTTGAGGGGAAAAGTGCTGGGAAGCTCAGAGAGCAGCAGGAAGTGCTGCTGCACTGTCACGGGCTCAGAGCTCAGCTCTGTGCCAAAGAGCCCTCTGAGGGTCTCTTGGAGTTCAAAGCCCCCCACAAGGGCAGAGCTCCAGCCCACACTGCTGACAGGGAGCACAAAACCATTGTCATCTTCTTCATCAGTAGCAGTGCTAAGAAGGGTTGCAGGGACCAGACTGGGGAAGCAGGTGAGCAGAAGTAAGGATATCCACAGAGTGTGGGCTTGTGGGCTCTCCCTCACCAGAGCCTCGAGGGGACTGCCCTGGCTCAGGACAGCCCCAAGTCTGCCCCCCAAGCAGGAACAGCACCTTTCTCCATGTACCTGTTTCTCCCCAGGAGATTGACTCCCACCTCACTCCATGGCTGGTCAGCAGCACCAAGGAAGTGCTTCAAAAGCACCTTGTGCCTCTGCAAGACTGTTTGGAAGGGGGAGCAGCGTGTGGAAGAGCAGTGCTGCCCCGTGCCTGGACATTGCTGAGGTCCCAGCTCTACTCCCCTCCTCCACCACACAGGGAGCCATCAGGGATGATAATGGAGAATATCTTGGGAAAAGCAGAAGCCAGGGCCACACTTGTATCTGTTTTAGAAATTCCTTTATTGCACTAAAAAGAGGAAATCATCTGTAAAGAAACATTCCATTCAGGTATTAATATATTTTTCACTCCAAAAATGCATCATTAAATCCAGACACAAAAATATCAAAGCAGGAACAATAGAAAATAGCTCCAGCAGAGGAGAGACCCATCCAGGCAACAGCCCTGCCTCCCATACTGCCAGCCCAGCACGGAGAAGGGCTCACAGCACCACATCCCAGGGCTCACTGCATGGCCACACACCTGACTCCAGAGAGACAGCCTTTGGAAAAGATGGGGCGGGGCAGGACAACAGCCTCTAGGTCCAACCCAAGGAGCATCCCAGGGCTCTGCTCTCAGCATCCCGCTTCCCCAAACCCAAAGGCACATGGCTCTTCTGGGGGGATTTTGTCACCCCTCAAACCTCTCAGAGCACCAAAATTTTTGCCCAGCTCTCATTCCCCCTCCCCTCACAGCCTGTTGGCTCCACCCTCCTCCAGCAGCACCCAGCTCCCCCCAGTCCCTCACAGGCACAGCACCCCAGGGAGCGCAAGCTACTGGTGGGGCGTGCAGGGGGCTGTCAGGCAGCAGCCAGATGGGCAGGGTCTCCTTCCTGTCCCAGATCTGCTCAGGGGCAGGATGTTCACCCTGCACCCAGGGATGTGGCCTATCTCCTTGTCCCACCTTCCACAGAATCCCCATCTGTCCCCAGGATGAGCCTGGGTACCTGGAGGCCAAGGATCATCTTGGGGAGTGTTGGGAAGGCTCAGGTCAGAAACTCCCTGTGAAGGAGGGACATGTCTGCTCCTTATGTCCTGCATGGTTTGTTTTCAGCCATAAGCTCAACAAACAGCCACGATCACCTGAAATCCCAAATTCCCCTGACATGCAAACACAGCGCGATCAGAACCATGCCTCGCATATCTGAAACGTATTTACAGACAAAAGTAAAACACCACAAAAGATCAGCCTCAGATATAAATAGCCAACACTGAGATCTGCCATCTGCTCCAAAGGACAAGGGAGGAACATCAACTGCCAACACAGAGGTTAACACAGAGGGACACGTGTGTGTCCACGCATGTTGCAACAGGTGGGGATGGGAGCACTGTGAATCCTGCTCCCTGCACAGAAACATGCAGAGCCCGACACGATGGGTGACACCACACCAAACAACAATGCGGTGGATTTTATCTACCCACAAAAATGGCCCAGCTGGCATCCTCCGCGCTCCCAGTGTCTCAGGCCAAATAGCCAGGATGGCAGGGTAGGATGGGAAGTGTTGGGAGTACCTCGTTCCCTGCCAAAGAGAAACTGAGAGCCCTTTGGGGAGCCAGATCACACTGGGCACAGGAGCCTGGCCTCCTGCCCAGTGGGCGCAGCCACTCGCAAAACTCTGAGCCTCCAGGGCAAGGGAGGGCAGAGGGTTGTGGAGCCTCAGCCTGTCCCCTTCCCAGCCTCATCTGGGATGGCCCCAGCACTCAGGGAGGGCTACTCCTGTTACCTCGGCCTTTGTCAGAAAGCACATCTTCTGGGACACTGACTGGGACCACCTCTGTGCCCAGGGAGAGGGATGCCAGCCCCTGGCATCTCCCTCCTGCGGGCAGAGGACAGGCATAGGCAGCCTCCTGGATTTGTGCAAACCCAAAGCCCCTGAAGCTCCATGAGCAGATTCCCACAGGGGTCAGCAGTAGTGGACAGTGCTGGGGTGGACAGGGAGGGTGGCCCAGGAGGCTGCAGGTGTCAAACCAAGCTGACTTGTGCATCTCTGCAGCCCCGCAGGGCTGGGCCCACTCTCAGGTCACCTCTGCAGTATTTTCTTTGCAGATTCCAAGACTAGAAACTTGTCTTTTAAATTAAAGCTGAGATTGATGCTGTCACCTGACTCCAGGAGCTGGGGCTTTGGGAGGTGGCAATAAGTATGCTACGGAGATCTACCCACCTCCAACTCACGTGGCAGCCAGCTGGAGGCCATGGGCACAGGGAGAGAAGAGGCCATCAGGTGTTTCCATCGTTACTGGTGGGGACTGGACTGGAGGCTCCCCACTTTCTGCTGAGCTCCAGGAGATGTAGCCCCATGCGGGAGCAGGGAGGGAGCTGGGGTAGAGGCTGTGGCTGCCAGCTCTGCCTGCCCTGTCACAGGAGGGCTGGTGCTGGCAGAGCCCCACAGCAGCATTGATTCTGGGGATCCCCATGCTCTGCCACAGCCCTGTCCCTCCTCAGGGGGCCCTTCCAAACCCTCCTCCAGCAGGGCTGGGGGACAGAGCCAGCCTACCCCCCTCACCCCAGCCCCACAGGTGGGTGGGCTCCCTCCAGGGCTGGCAGCAGGCACCTACAGGCCAGACAGGAGGGCAGTGAGAGGCAGCTCCTTCTCCCCCAGCAGCGTGTCCCGCTTAAGACTGCTGCCCTTGTTGACCACTTTGAGCTTCAGGGACATCTTCCTGGCATGGCCGGGGCCCAGCCCATCGAAGAAGAAGTCCTCGTTGAAGATGGGGTTGCGGCTGTTCTTGACAATGGTGCTTCGCTGCTTCTGCAGCTTCCCAGGGTTGAGGCAGAGCGAGACGCAGCAGTTGATGCTGCGCAGGTCAACGAGGGCATCGTAGAGATCCTCGGCAGAGATGAGGCGCACACGCAGCCGGGCATTGGTGGGGTCATACTCAGCAGCCAGGCGCAGGCTCCCACCCCGGCTCAGCCGCAGGCTGTGCTCCCGGTCACGGCTTGGCGGCAGGTCCAGGGGCAGCAGGGCTGTGGGTGGCTGTGCCCCAGCCGGGGCACTCCTGGCACGGCGCTGAGCACTGGGGCTGGTGTCGGCTGAGCTGTCATCGGTAGACAGTGAGCTGTTGCGGGCCACCGAGTGCTTCAGCTTGATGACCTTGGACTGGCTCTCCTGGCTGAAAAGCTTCAGCAGGGAGACGGAGCGGGAGAGCAGTGGGGAGCCAAAGGGCGAGGATTCGGCTGAGGAGCACGTGTCGCTCTCACCGCCGCTGAAGTAGCGGCCAGGGTGCATGAGGGCTGCGCCCAGGTCAGCAGGTGCCCGGGGGCTGCTCTCGCCGTTGAGCTTGGCTCTGCGCTGGGCGCTGGGCGAGGTGACGGGTGAGGGGCACAGGCTGCTGTGCTCACTGTGGAAGAGCGACTCTTTGCGCCGCGTGTGGGGGCTCTCCACCAGCGTGGCAAAGCCATAGGAGGTCTGTGCCTTGGGCACATAAGGCAGTGACATGGCCGTCTGTGCCTGCGGGTCTACGTTGGTGCCGCAGCTCCCCTCGGCCGTCCAGTCCTCGGCGGTCTCGATCTGGATGATGTGCCGGCCGGCGGCCCGGGACCGGGACCGGCTGGACGGGCGGGGACTGCGCGGGGACTTGCGCCTGGCCAGGTCCTGCTCTGAGACTGAGGGGCCCAGGGCAGCCGCCGCTGGGAGCTCGGAGCCCTCGGCCTCCGCGGGCGCCGCGCTCAGCTTGGGCGGGATGAAGAAGTCGGGGATTTTGTCGGGGGTGAGGACGTTGCTGTAGCGGGAGCCCCGCGGGGATTCCTCCGGTCCCGCTCCCCGAGATCCACCGTTCTCCGCCACCCCCCGCAGCCGCTCCAGGAGCCACATCTTGCTGCCGGGTGTGGGGCTGCAAGAGACCCGAGGGGCAACGCTGTCACCGGGGGCCGGGCACCGGCAGGGGCAGGATGGAGCCGGCAGCCCCGGCAGCGAGCAGCGGCAGCTGGAGACCCGGACCCGGCAGCCCGGGGGGACGGGACAAGGACGGGAAGTAACTGGCCGCGTCGAGGAACACGGAAACCCGCCAACCCCTAGAAGGAGTGGGAAGAAACCGGCCGCGCAGAGCAGGGGTCGGAGACCCGGGGAACGGGGACCCGGCGGCGCCGAGCGATGCGATGGCACGGGGCAGACGCGAAGCGACGCAACGCGACCCCTGGACCGACCGACCCGACCGACCGGCGCCGTCGCGAGCGGGACGTTGCCGGGAACCACCGCACCTGGAGCGGAGCCGCCGCCGCCACCGCAGCCCGGGCGGGGCGGGCGCGGACGCGCTTTTATACGGCGGCGGCGGCTCC
>VZRE01010912.1:83488-97949 GCA_013396775.1 Cephalopterus ornatus
GGCTTTGGCCGGGTCTGCGAGCAGAAACAGCGTTTCGGCGGGGCTGCGTCTCCCGCTCTCTGGCCGCTCCCGGCTGCCTGAGCGCTCCGGGATGCGCGCTCCGGGCAGGAAGCGGCCGCCGAGAGGGTTTTGACTTAAGGTGCTCTGTTTTGCAGCGACAGGGGATTGGGGACCCCAGCGTGTACCACGCTGTGGTGGTGATTTTCCTGGAGTTCTTTGCCTGGGGGCTGCTGACCACGCCGATGCTGACGGTGAGCACGTCTCCCTGGGACAGCGCTGCCTTGGGAGCTCTCCTTGGGCTTCTGAGGTGAAGTAAAACCACGGGGGACTCAGGTGGGGTGCGGATGGATAAAGGCGCATCTCAGGCTCTCTTAGCCTCGCCCAAGCATGCTGGAACAATTTATAGACCTGGAAAGCGTTAAAGACGGTGGCTGCCTGTGCTGGAGAGGGCAGCCAGAGCTCCTCATGTAGAGGCATCATTTGTAGGGTATTTCCCCTTTTCCTTGGATTGTGCCCTTCCAGGCCTCTTGGCTGTCAGGTGCTTAAGGAAATTTTGCAGCAGTTGCCAGCTCTGACTTTTGCCTTTTGGTTTTGGTTTCTTTTCCCCCAGGTGTTACACCAGACTTTTCCGCAGCACACGTTTCTGATGAATGGCCTGATTCACGGAGTCAAGGTAAGGGAATGTTCCTTCCAGGCTTTCCTTTAAATCTGCCATCACTGCAAGAAGGGACAAGCCATTATTATCCGTGTAATTTGCTGATGTCAACCAATATTTGTCAGCTCAATGTTCATATTTCAGTTTGGGGGCTCTGGCAAACCTGATGCAAAAGGAAGGACACCAGCACGGGGCAGCTTGTGCAGCTGATTTTGCTGAGTGGTAACGACAATGTGCGCTTGTCAGCGTGGAGCTGGAGCTGCAACAGCTGAGTGTTTCAGCTGGAAATATTCTCATCAGCATGAGATCAGCCCTTGTACTCATCTTCTGGAGCGTAACAGAATGAAAAATCAGTGACATCTGAACTTATCAGTAATAGAAGCCCACTGGCCTCAGCGGCTCCCCCAGACAGGAAATGGGAGTGTGCCATGGCACAGGGACAGGGAATGGTGAGCTTGCACTAGACCAGCATTCCCAGAGCAGGATTGGAGGCAATGACAGGGAACAGGCCGTAGTCACGTGTTCTGACAGGGGAATCAGGCAAAACAGACTGTTCTTGGCAGTCTTTGGCAAGAGGATCTTGGAAAACAGCCCCAGAGGGGTTGGGTGCTCCCACTGGCACTGAAGGGCTCTGCCCTGCCTGCCTGGGGTCTGAGAGATGTGGAAAAGCCTTAAGCACAATTTTATTTGTGCTCAGTGGTCCTGGCTTCTCATTGTGTCTGTCCTGTCTCCACCTACAAGAGAAAGCTTTCCCCAGAACTGCAGCAGGTGCTGCCATGGTGGAGCTGTGCCAGCAGCTTTCCAGGTCCTGGCAGGGCTGCCCAGGCGCCCACAGCCACGGGCAGAGCTGTGCAGAGAGCAGGAGGGAGTGGAAGTGCTTGGCAGGGCCTTGCTTTTCAAGGATTTATTTTTCCCTTTCTAAGAGGACGTGAGCAGTTGAACGAACTGCTCTGTTGTGACAGCATTGCTGCTTGCAGCAATCAGCAGTGGGCTGCCTCCTCCTGTCTAAAGCTCTCACTGTCAGCAGACAGAGTCTGACTGAGGGGTTTCTCTGTCCCCCCTTCTGTCTGTCTGTCTGTCCCAGGGTCTGCTCTCTTTCCTAAGTGCTCCGCTGATTGGTGCTCTCTCTGATGTCTGGGGCAGGAAATCCTTCCTCCTCCTCACCGTCTTCTTCACGTGTGCACCAATTCCCCTGATGAAGATCAGCCCGTGGTGAGTTCACCCTCGGTACAGCCCCAGAGTTCTGAGGAGGGGAAGAAGCACGAGGCCAAATGATGGTGGGTGCTTGTTTTACGATGAGATGGAAGAGGCTGTCTGGTGCAGGAGGATGCTTAGCCTAGAGACTGACTTGTCTGGTTCTGCGGGAGGGTTCACTACTCTTGGGAGTAGGGAGTCTGTCTGTCCTCTCCTGGTGCTTCTTCCCATGATCAGTGCATTATTGCTGTTAGGGAAAATAAGTGATAAAACTCCGGGGACCCCAGACTGAGGCTCCATATTCCCGAGTGTACCAGAGTGTTCTGGTGCACCAGAGCAGGATGGACTGAAGAATGAGGGAGAGGCTCTGCTTCAGCAGCTGTGGACTGTGGTGTGGTTGCTCTCTAACTCTGCCTTGGGCGCTGCCTCTTTCAGGTGGTACTTTGCTGTCATTTCCATGTCTGGAGTGTTTGCTGTCACCTTTTCCGTGATTTTTGCCTATGTTGCCGATATCACACAGGAGCACGAGCGCAGCACGGCGTATGGCTTGGTGAGGAGCTCAGGCACCGGTTTGTCTCTTGAAAGAAATATTTGGGGCTTTGCAGGTATGAGAGGTATAAAGTTAGGGTGGGAGATTTATTGACTAATCGTACAGTTTTCCTGCCCTTCCGCTTGGGATATAGCTCAGAGGAAAAGGCTGATCTCTGCAGAGTCCAAGTGCTGGCTGTGGTAGTTTAGCCTGTAAACCAGCCTGGCCTGGGAGCTTTTCCACATCAGGAAAGCAGGAGCTGTGATGCTCCGTGGGATCCTGCCTTTCCTGTAGCTTTACTGACAGGACCATGTGGAGATTGCTAGGACAGTTTTGATTTCCCTTTGCTAGAACTTAGCCCATATTGCAGCAAGAGAACCTGTCATCTGTCTGTGTACAGGAGTCCCTGTGAGTCCCTGTTCACCTCCATTATCTTCATCAAAGTGGCCGAAGGAGTTCCCCTGGGTCACTGGGGAGGAGGAAATGGGCTCTAGGAAGAAGAGACTGTAAGAATGTTTTATCCTTTCAGGTGTCAGCCACATTTGCTGCCAGTCTGGTCACCAGCCCGGCCATCGGCGCATACCTTTCCCAAGCCTACGGTGATACCTTGGTGGTTGTGCTGGCCTCAGGTGTTGCTTTGCTGGATATTGGCTTCATCCTGCTGGCCGTGCCGGAGTCGCTGCCAGAAGAGATGCGCCCTGTCTCTTGGGGAGCCCCAATTTCTTGGGAACAAGCCGACCCATTTGCTGTGAGTGATGCTGCTGTAATGCTTAATGTTTGCTTTAGTTCTGCTGATTTTTAAGATGGTGACTTAAGCCCTTGGTTTGGCTGTCTCTGTACCTGGAGATTATTCAATGATATCAACTCAATTTTAAAAAGATTCTTTCTCGTTCCCCAGTCTTTGCGGAAGGTGGGTCAGGACTCTACAGTGCTGCTCATCTGTATCACCGTCTTTCTCTCCTACCTTCCCGAAGCCGGCCAGTACTCCAGCTTCTTCCTGTACCTGCGACAGGTCAGTCTCTGGAGAGGGGGGAACGCTCTGGGTGCAGGAAATCCTGGCCTACAAGTACTGTTAGAGTTGCATGTCCCCAGGTGGCTCATTTTGGCCAATAGCTCAGTGAAGTTGAATTTGTAAGAAACAGTGACTTGTTCCAGCTTTCCTGAAAAATGTGTGAGCCTGGTGACTGCTCTGTAGGCATTTCCAGGGGCAAAGCCTGGTTTGGCTGCTTTCTGGTGTCTGCCTGGCCATCCTGGCCATGCCACCTTCAGGCACCTTCAGTGATTTAAAGCTGATTCTTCATCCGGAGGAAAATCTTCCCTTTGGTTCCTGTGGCAGCCCAAAGGCAGTGGCTGGTTAATGTGCAGGGCCCTGAGAAGTGGCGTCAGTAAGCATGGGTGACATCTATGGAGTGGCTCTTGTCATTTGATACAAATTTCCTGCCTGAAAAGTCTCTCTTTGGTGTTTTCACAGGTCATTGGCTTTTCCTCAGAGACTGTAGCAGCCTTTATTGGTGTAGTTGGAATTCTCTCTATACTGGCTCAGGTGAGAAGCAATTTCTGTCTTGGCTTGAGCAGTCCACTATAGAAATGTCCAAAATTTGTGATTTCGGGGCTGCTGAGTAGTCAGAACCCCTGTGACCACACAGACTTTTGAATCATAGAAGATCTTGAGTTAGAAGGCACCCACAAGGATCATCAAGGTCTCTCAGGTTCCCATCCTCTTGTCTCCTAGTGTTGTCATCTTTCTTTGCCCCTTCTTTGAAAACACCTGTTTTTCTTTCCAGACAGTTGTGTTGGGAATTCTCATGCGTTCCATAGGAAATAAAAACACCATCCTCCTGGGACTAGGCTTCCAGATCCTGCAGCTTGCCTGGTATGGCTTTGGATCACAGCCTTGGTGAGGGTTTGCCCATGTTTCTCTCCCTCCGCGGTGGCTCCGCAGCTCCTGCCCATGGCGCCGGGCGAGGCTGTGCCTGGGCCTCACAGCTGCCTCCTCTCCAGGATGATGTGGGCAGCAGGAGCTGTGGCTGCCATGTCCAGCATCACCTTCCCAGCCATCAGTGCCATGGTGTCGAGGAACGCGGACCCTGACCAGCAGGGTGAGTGCTCAGGGGTCCATCGTAGCAGGTGCCGAGCTGGTGCATGGGTGGGCTCTTGGCCATGGTGGTGGAGGGGTGGTTAGAAGCATCTGTGCCAGCTGTGGAGTGTCGCTATACTCCCAGTAGCATTGACAATTTTGTCTTTGACCATGGCTGGTGCATTGCAAGAGAACTCCCAAGTTATGCAGGTGGGTGTTCAGTGTTAACTCTCCAAGGCAGAGGAGACTGCTGCGTTTTGCCAACCTCGTGGTGTGGCCCTGAGTCCTCAGACTTGGTTGCCTTGAATTCCAGTTCATTGGAAATTGTTGCTTGATGTGCCTGTGCTCATTTCAGTCTGCAAAGCAGCAAGCCCAGCCTTACTGATTTTTTTAAAACCTGACACTGAGCAAAGCCACTCACCTGCAAACCTCCTCCCCCTGCGGAGTGCGCATCCGTCCAGACACAGTGCTTGATCCTGTCTCCAAATGTGTAAGCATCCCTGAATAAAACAAGTTTTTTTGGAAAGCTAGAGGCATATTCTCCCTTCCTCACTCTGTCCGCAGGTGTGGTGCAGGGGATGATCACTGGAATTCGGGGTCTGTGTAATGGCCTAGGGCCGGCGCTCTATGGCTTTGTCTTCTATCTCTTCCACGTGGAGTTGAATGAAATGGCTGAGGTGGAAACTTTGGGCAAGGCCTCCAAACCCAACATGGCCAACCCTACGGATGAGGTACCTGTTCAGCTTATTTGCCTGTCAGCTTACCTGTTTGACAGGCTGCGTCTGCCCTCGCGTGTGAATCCTTGCTGCATCTCTCCCTACAGAGCAGCATCATCCCTGGGCCACCCTTCCTGTTCGGGGCATGCTCTGTGCTGCTGTCGCTGCTGGTGGCCCTGTTCATTCCGGAACACAACCTGGTGCTGAGGTCGGGCGGCCACAAGAAGCACAGTACGGGGGCCCAGGCCCACCCGCACAGCCCACCGGCCGGGGGGTCGGATGGCAAGGAGCCCCTGCTGGAGGACAGCAGCGTGTGAGGTGGGACAGCGGGACCTGCCTCGCGGCTCAACTCCACCTCGAGGATGGACTCGGCAGGAGTTCGGGGAGGGGGAGAGAGGAGCCGAGGTAATGGACTGTGCTGCTAACAGCTACTGAGAAGGGACGGGGTTTCCCTTCAAGCCAAATACACACAGCTGGTGCAAAAATGGAATTGTATCACCTGGTGTTGATGGAAAGGGGAGATACGGAACTGTTCCATGTGGAAGGATAGTTCTGGAAAGCAAACCTGCCCTTGTGCGTGAACCCCGTGCCCCGTGCTGTACCCTGCCAAACCCTTCACTCACCCGTCACAAAGGATGGAGCCGGTGTAGTCTGTGTTTGGTGGGAGCTCGCTGGGCTGCCCCCCAGAATAAAACGTGGCATCTGCTCTGTGCCCGATCCCTGGTACAGCTGATTCCTGCTGCCAGTCCCTGGCAGCCCCCAGGGCGGGCCTGGCACCCCCTGTGCGGTGTGCGTGGCCCGGGCTGCGGTGACACTCTGAGCTGAGTGGACGGGTGCTGTGCGGAGCTTCCTCACTGCCCGAGGACCTGAGGAATTTGCCCATTCTGCCCCAAGTGAAACTTAGACCAAAAAAAAAAAAAAATCTACTGGCTTAATGTTCTGATGAAGAGGATAAAAATTAAGAAGTCAAGTTGCAGCTCACACAA
This sequence comes from Cephalopterus ornatus, assembly GCA_013396775.1. Taxonomy (NCBI): domain Eukaryota; kingdom Metazoa; phylum Chordata; class Aves; order Passeriformes; family Cotingidae; genus Cephalopterus; species Cephalopterus ornatus. Next base: position 89,646 of record VZRE01010912.1, read on the forward strand.
GGGAGAATGGGTAGGTGAGAGAAGGGCAACTACACGAATTACAAACACTTGAATGGCCACAATGGCCTTGGTTCTGTTTAGTTTTCCTTTTTTGTCCTGTTGAGCTGACATTTGCCTGCTACTGCCTCCACAGGCAGCAGATAGAAGGATTTTTCAGAAATCTTTTTATGGAGCTGTGAGTGTGGTTTAGGAGATACAGTTCTCTGGGAGGTCAGAGAAACAACTAAACTGTGCTGAGCACTTTGGAGAATGGTTTCGTGGTTTCAGAGAAATGGCTGTTTACCTTGAGCACTTGCAGAAAGCATGGTTTGTCCCTGGGCTCCTGCCATCTAATGTTAAACCCAGAGAGTGCTTGGAGCTGGTTTGTTCTCAGCCCAGGAGATCCTAATGGTGGTGATTGTGTTGATTTGGACTCCATGTGGTATTTCTGAGCCTGCCGTGAAGGCTTTTGTTTATAAAACAGTGAAATTGCAACCTCTGCTGCAGGCTCAGCTCTGCTCAGAAAGAGCAGGAGGTGCTTAAAGTGTTGTGAAAGAAGCTGAGGCAACCAGGGAACGTGTGGTTGTTTATAGAGATGTGACAGAAGGCAGGAAACAATTGTTCTCATGTAAGTAAATCAGAAGTAATGGCAGTGAGCAGTTCTGGGAAGTAAAGACCAAACTGGGGACACTTCAGGAATTGGTTGTTAAGGGAATTGAGGCTGCAGTGGCCAAACCAGTCCTGCCTCAGAGCGGGGCCAGCGCAGCCATGGCCGTTCTCTGGACAGGGTCCCCTCTCTGTGGGTTTGGGACAGGTAACCCAGGGAAAAGCAACCAAAACGGAGGGAGTGTTGGCCCTTCACGTCGTGGGTCTTTGCAGACAGGTCATTATTGCAGCTACTGCACATGTAGTTTGCCTCTGGATTTAGTGGAAAAGACTGCCTGGACGACAGCGCTGCTGACCCCAGCTGGCACACACGGGGCAGTGCTGCCCATCCCCACTCCGCCTGGGAGCACCCTCTGACTGCTCTAGAGCCTGTTGGGGCTGGTCGGTGTTGGCTCTGGGCAGAGCAAGGGTGGCAACTTCATGTGGGTCCCTTATGTGCCTGTCAGACACTGACAGCCAGGACCAGCTGCCTGCCCAGACCGGACAGCACAGTGTCTGTTCGCCAGTTTCCTGGACCAATTGGTTATTGAAGGTGGACGTTTAAGTGAAAGGGTTGACAGTTTGTTTTGCAGCGATATGGCCTGGTAGCAGATCCTGTGCTCACAACTGGGAGCAGCCCGTTCTGCGAGCAGAGCGCAGCCGTCTCGGGCGGGGAGGGGATGCTGAGGAGGGTCTGGCTGCAAGGCTGGGGAGCAGAGCCAGCAGGAACTAAAGTGACCTGCCATGATTCCGCTTTTCCCAAGCTCCTTGTGGTGACACTCCCAGTTCCCAGATGTTGCCGGGATGGTCAGTACTTGTGTGCGCGTAGCGAGCTTTTTTTCTGAAGGAAATCCCGTCACTTGCACTTCCAGGCAGCAGTTTCCCCCCACCCCGTGTTCCTCACAAAAATGCCTTTTTTAGACGGGACTTTTACCAGGTCCTGGTGATCTGTTGATTTACACTTGATTAAAGTGAGCTACAGTAGGTTTTTCACTCACACACAGATGAAATAAAACACAGAATTGTTACCTTGCTCACACAGAAGCACTTGAAGCTTCACGGGTACAATATAGCGGCACATTACAAAAAGACGAGCATAATTTATATGATATAAAGTATATAGAGATATATTTTTAAAAAGTCCTTTCCCTTATTCCATAGTTTATTGAAACTGATATGTTTCTTGGTCCCGTTCCCTCTCACCACTGCTGCTGCCTGCGGCCTCTCAGCCTCTCCTTCACCTCAGGCTGCAGAACCGTCTGGTGACCTTCCCTCCCCGGTCCTGTCCCTCACGACATGATCTCTGAGCTTCTGGTGATGCCGATGTGCCCTGGCTTGTGTGTCATGGGCCTGGAGCGTCTCGATGCCTTTTTCAGCCTTCAAGCTCGGGGTCAGGTGTTGCCACAGGTGACTGCCAGGTGAGGGGCTGCAGCCTGGCTGGCGACCAGCTCTGCTGGCACTAGGGTACAGCACTGGGAACCAGTGGGGGTGCAGCACCAGGCAGCAGTGGGAATGCTGCAGGTGCCATTACCAGTGGAAGAGTGGCTTGTGCTGGCCTGTGGATTCCTTCCCATCCTACTGGGGTTCCTCTCATCTGGTTCGGTGGGGCCTTGTTCCGGTGCCTCCCCTCCCCTCGGCGCAGGGACCCCCGTACTGTTCTGCCTTTATGTGACAGAGCAGGAGCTGGGCCAAGTGGTGCCAGAGCTGAAGTTCCCGGAGCCGAATGAAGAATGTCTCATTCTGAAGGGCCGGTACTTCCACAGCATCCCACGTGGAGTCTGGAAAGGCTGTGTGGAGCATTCAACTAGTTTTGCCAATTTTTTTTTTACTTTATATGAAAATGCAACTTTTTAAAAAGAGTCTTTTCTTAAAATCCCCTTGATCTGCTGTGCAGTGTCTGAGCCTGGCTGTTTAACATCAGAATTCCCAAGATTTGTCCGCAGGGACTTACATTTCAGGATGGTAACAGCAGTGCCCAAACAAGGCAAAAATCAGCTTGATTGCCCGTCTGCGGTCCCGGCATGAACGGCCGCAGGTCAAGTGAGTTGCCACTGATCTTGTTGCATTAAAAACCTGAGTTACACCATTGTTTTCTGCCATTAATTTTGAAAAGCAGTAACATTTTACTTTCCTGTTTTTATTCTTTCTCTGCTCTCGAATGGTTGCTGACAGCTGTGGTATCTTTAAAGTGTGGGCATGGGCTGAGGCCCACCTCTGCTCTCTCACAGTTCACCATTGTGTGCGTTTGTGCGTCTCTTTTTTAAGCTAACGATAAAATGTATTTATTTCGGTTCAGGTTGTGTTTGGAACTGGCTAATCTCTCCCTCCGATGGATTATTTATTAAACTGCTGCTTTCCTGTTGTGTTGAAGGTCTCTGTCCTGATTCCTCCCCTCACTGGCAGTACCAGGCAGCTCCTGCCCAGCCCTGAGCCCGACCTTTGAGAGTAGCGTGAAGATTTGGGGCTGGTTTGCGTGAGCTGGGTCAGGGCTGCCAGCCCCTGCCCTAGCCTGAGATGGGGAGCAGGTCCCTGGCTCCCGCCTGCCCCACTGGAGACTCCTCCTGGACTGGCTTTTAGCTGCCCCCACTTTATTGTTTAAATTTCCAGCCAGGTTTAATTTAGATCTTATCTGACTCCTGTAAACACTTTTTGTGGTGGCTGAGGATGGTCCTGACTGAACAATATAATCACAAGAAGTGCAAACGCATCTGAGTCAGCTCTGGGATGGGAGCTGGTGCTTGATGGCCTATATCCTGGAAACATGAGCCTGTTAACACAGCCTGTTGCTTCTGTATTTATTTCCTCTGGACTGGACTAGCTTTTATTTTATTGTTTTCATCTTTATTTGAGAGAGAACCATTAGCTTTTCTCACTTGGCATCACTGAAGAACAAAGGCCATGTTTTGCAGTACAGGACATTGTGGCCACCCTTCCCCCCATCGGCGTGGTGGTCCCTGGGGCAGAGGCAAAGCCTCGTCCCTTCTGATGTCAGTGGTCACAGGCTGGGGTATCCTGTCCCGGAGCCGGCGCTTGTCCCTCAGTGGTTTGTGTCTCCACACTGAAATGTTTTGCTTCCTGAGCAATGGCTCTGGACCGATCACTGCCCGGCACAAGGCCCCGCTCCTGCCCTGTGGGAGGAAGCACAATTGGCTTCCAGGAAAGGTGTTCAGGCTTCTGAGTTTCTTCATTCCTTCAAATCGTTCTCTTCATTCCTTCAAAGGTTTCCTGTCCTGGAGCCTCAGGCGTGCTCCTTTCACCCCGTGCACACAACCTCTTGATCTCTCTCGGCTGTGCCTGGGGCACCAGGAGCTCCTGTGCACCTCTGGGCCAGAGGAAGGTCCGAGACCCTTAGAGGAGAGGGCGGTGGAGTGGGGGCTGCAGTGGGTCACTGCTCAGGGGCTCAGTGAGCGAGAGCTGCTCTGGGGGCTCTGCTCTGAGCTGGGCCAAGTCCCCTGCCCTCCCCCCAGCTTGATGGCTGAGCCTCTGGAAGTGGCCCTCATGGAGCTGGAGGTTTATCACGTTTCCATTAACTCCAGTTATGGAGTTGTGTTGCCCCGCTGTACGGGTGGCCAGGGCAGCTCCAGGTCCTCGCAAGCCCCAAACCGGAGGAAGTGCAGCACGAGGTGCTGGGCTTCCTGGTAACTGTTAATCTTTTGAGGTCCGGGAAGGTCCAGGAAAGCTGCTTTTAAGAGGTCACACTAGAAGTGCTCAGTTCTGGTTCGGAGTCTGATTCATGGACTTTCTTATCGTGGGAGTGGGAGGCGAAGCCCTGGCACAATGTCTCTGTCCTCAAGGTCCCCAGTCTCATTGTTGGGAAGAGCCTGACAGTGCGGGAGCAGCCCTGGCCATGGCTTGTCCCAGGGCTGGGCCAGAGGCTCTGGTGGCTGCTGGGAAGTCCAGGAAGTGGCTCTGTTAACACAGGATGGAAGGAACAAAAACCCCAGGGCCATTAATCACCTGCTTGGGCTGAGTGTGCACATTCAGTGGTGGGTGTTTACAGAGCACTTCCCTTGTTCGGAGGCCTCCTGGACTCTGGGAGGATTGATGACATGACCTTCTGAAAGGATGCGCGGCACGCCAAGTGCCCAGAGTTGCCCCTCTAGAGAGTTCCCAGATGGGAAATGGCCAGGTTCTGCCATGACAGTAGGTGCAGGGCTGGGCTCGTGCCTCCCTTGGCCCTTTGGCACCTTCCCCATCCTGGCAGGACAGGACAGGTCAGAACCAGACCCATCTCTCCCTGGGGGAAGCTGGGCAGGAGTGAGGACGCGATGCTAGACCTGCTGTGAGACCCAGGAGAGGCACTGCTGCTGTGCCAGGGCCTTGGGGCTGGAAAACGCAGGGTGTCCAACTCCTTCAATATGGTAACGCTGTCTGTACCACAAGACCAACCCTCCCAGGAACATCTGCTTCCATCCCTGAAAACACCCTGTTCTGGGAATAGGTGCAGCTGCTGGCAGGACTGACCAGGGTCCCGGGTCACGCTTTTGGGGATGGAGCTGGATCTGAGCCACATCCTGGGGTGCAGTGCAGGGCTGTCTGCTCAGGTGATGGGGACTCCTGCAGCTACACGGGGACCCTTCAGGCCAGGGGCTCTCCTGGGTTTGGGACTCCTGATTTGGCCCTTGACTGGGTGTTGTGCAAGAGCTGAACTTGGAATAAAATCAGAAACATCCCTCTGGAAATACCCCTCAGGCTGGAAGTCGTGGGGGCCCCAGGACCTGTGCTCATGGGGGCGGTTCCTACAGCGCTTAAGAAGGGCTGAGGATGGGGCTGGCGGCCAGAAGGAGACAGTCACGGCCAGCGGCACCCTCTCCGTGGAAGGAGGGTAGAAAGGAAGGAAAACCACCCCTGCCGCTGCCTTGCAGGCAATGGAGCCGGCTCCTGTCCTCCTCCTCCTGAGCTCACTGTGGGGCTGCAGTGGTGAGTACCGTGGGGCCAGAAGCCACCCCTATCCCCCAACCCACTGCGCTGCCTGGCCCTGCTACTGCTGCTCCCCTTGTTTTGCCCATGGCACTGCAGCCCCAGAGCCTCCCTGCCACTGGGTCCCGACAGCTGCCGAGTCCCCCCATCGCCACTGCAGCTTTCCATCCTGGCGCTCAGGATTCTGGTGACTGTTCCCTTCCCTCACCCTGCGTTTTGCTGCTGCTCAGGGCGCCCCGCTGACAGTCTGGTGGTGACACCGCGGGAGCCGGTGGTGCCGTTCGGGGGCTCAACAGAACTGAACTGCTCCCTGGCCTGCGCAGGGGGCACGGTGGAGTGGAGGGGGCTGGATACTGCCCTGGGGACCATTACCTCCTTCCCCACCCACAGCATCCTGCACATCAGCCAAGCCACTGTGGCCACGGAGGGCATGAAGATCTGCCAGGGCAGCTGCCACGGGCAGCACTACCAGCAAACCATTGAACTGAAGGTCTACGGTAAGCGCTCCCCAGCCCGTCCCTCGCTGCCTCCCGGCATAGCCCTGAATCCCCAAGGCAGCCCCCTCCCTCCTGGGCCCTGCTGCCAAAAATCACCCTTGGCTCTGCCCCTTCTCTGCAGCCCTCCCGGACACACTGCAGCTGCAGACAGTGCCCCACACCCTGTGCCCGGGGCACCCCGCCAGCCTGCGCTGCTCGGCTGTGCGCGTGCACCCCGTCACTGGGCTGGCCCTCACCTGGTACCGGGGGCACCAGGCTCTGGAGAACAAAGACTTCGATGTCTTGGAGACCGATGAGGAGCTGTATGACATTGTGTCCACCCTGACGGTGGGTGGGACAGAGGTGGCAGAAGGGGTGGAGTTCAGGTGCAATGTGACACTGCGCGTCGGGCAGGAGACTTTCACCCGGGTGGCATCTGTGGTGGTGAGCGCTGCGGGTGAGTTGCCAGGAGGGGCTGGGGACCACGGCCCCCATGTGTTTCATCTGCTGGAGCCACCCTCCACTGCCCTGTGCTGTTTGGAATAGCTTTGCCAGAGCAGGAGCAGCTCCTGCTTCTGCACCACTCCCGAACCTCCCATGCCTGTCCCTGTCCCTGCTGCCAGGGCCCATTTGCTCCCACTTGCTGTGCTCAGAGTGGAGGGGGATGGGGCTGCAGTGAGGACACCTGTGACTGATGCTGCCGTGTGTTCACAGCCACCTCCGCGGGGAGCCCCAGCACAGCTGGGCCCATGACCACCACAGCGCTGTCCCCAGGGCCGAGTGTTCCCACACATAATCCCACCACACCGTGGGAGCCTGACGCTGGGACCGCTCCGGAGCTGGCTGCTGCCACCGACCCCTCCTTCACGGAGCGCGCTGTGTCCCGCGACTTTGTTGCAGGCAGTCCCACGGCTGCTGCCATGCTCCCTGGCTCCGGCACGAAGGGCCCAGGGCCATCTGTGGGTTCAGTGCCCTCCTGCAGCCTGCGGATCTGGTCGCTTCCCCCCACGGGGACACGGGGCAGGGCCCTGCGCATCGAGTGCCGCGCGCAGTGTGCCGGGAACGCCACGGTGCACTGGCTGCGGACCCCCGCCGCCCTCTCTCAGTACCGGGAGGAGGCCACGGGCGGCAGCTCTGCGCTGTGGCTGGACCACGCTGAGCCCTGGCACCAGGCCCACTACCAGTGTGTCCTGCTCGGCCGCCTCGCCCCGGCAGTCAGCCTGGAGCTGATGGTTGTGGACGGTGAGTGGTGGTCTGTGGGCCCTTGCCCTGCCCTCCATCGCTTGGGTGGGGCTGCGGCCCCTTGTACCGGTGCTGCAGTCAATGCTGGAGGGATTTGCTCATCCCTCAGGGTTTTGCTGCCCCGGGCAGCTGCGGTTACAACTCCGTGTGTCTGCAGGTTCGTTCAGCTCCAGCCCTGCCATCGCTGCGGGGGCAGCGGCCTCACTGCTGGGGTTCATCGTGACCGCCGTCGTGTCTCGCCGCCTGTGGAAACGTTTCAGATCTCGGCGGGAGCTGTCCTAGGAGCGGGAGCAGCCCACGGATGCCCCCAGCCCCACGGCCGTGTCCCTGCTGCCCCCTTGTCTGCTGCTGGCCTCTCCCGGCCCCCGGCTGGCCAGAAGAAGCAGGAGCAGGAGCTGTGCCCGCAGCCGCCGCGGGATGCAGGCGCTGGGAGGGCGATGAGCAGCGGTGTCCCAGGGACGGGGCCGGGGATGCTCCCGAGGCTGGATCCCCGCGAGCTCGCACCGGGCACTGGGCTGGTCCGGCGCTCCGGGCACCTGCGACGGGCGGGAGCGCGGCGACCGCTCGTCTGACACGGCGGAGGGTCCGAGGCGGCCCCCGAGGGAGCGTGGGGCCGGCGGACGGGGGGGGGGCGGTGCTCCAATAAAGAGCTGGTTTTGTTCGAGCCCTGAGTAAGTGTCCTTTGGGCGGGGACGGTCTCGGCCCCTCACGGGCCCCTCACGGGCCCCGCGGCCCCTCACGGGCCCCGGGTCACCGGCGGCGTCCGCCCGGTTGCCAAGGGCGGGGCACCTGCCCGGACTAGACATGGCGGCCGCGGCGCCCGCCGAGCTACCACTGACAGGGCAGTTCCCTTGCCCATACTCATGATGGCGACCGCGGCCGCGGCCTCGCCCAATGGCGGCGCGTTCGCGTTGCCTTCCTGCCCAGCGATTGGCTGCCAGTGCGCAAGATGGCCGTGCGGGGCCTTCCGGCCCGGGCGGAAGCGCGCTCCAAGATGGCGGCGCACGAGAAGCGGCGGGCAGCCGCCGCGCAGGGGCCGGGG
>VZRE01010912.1:108233-121590 GCA_013396775.1 Cephalopterus ornatus
CGGCCGGGCCGGGCGGGGCTCGGCGCTGCCTCCCGGCGGTCCCCGGGCTCGGGCGGGGGCTCCCCCGCGCACCGCGTGCTCGCCGCTCTCCATAGCCGGGGGGCGGCGGGGTCGTTTTCTCCTTAGGAAATTCGAGGAATTCTGTTCCCCGCAGCCGCTTGTCCCGTTTCTCGGCTTTAAACCCTAAAGGTGTTCCCGGTAATCCCCGGCGCGGAGCGGGTCCGGCAGCCCCTCGGTGGGTGCTTAGAGCACGTCCCGCAGGGAGGAGCCGGGTCTGCCCTGGGCTGGGGCTCCACCTTTCGCGTTCTGCAGGAGTTCGCGGCGACCTGAGCCTTTGGCCGTGGCAAACACAGCCGTGGTCTGTCCGCAGGACTCCGCAGCTTCTGGATCGCCCCTCGCGCGGGGGATGCTGATGGAAGAGGCTCAGTTTGATCGCCGGGGGCGGGCTGCTAGTCCTGGCTGTTTAGAGCGTCAGGTACTTGTAGGCAGTTGGTGGTATCAGGCTTCTTTCACCATAGTAGAACCAAAAACTGAAGGCGAAAGACTGGGAGGAAAAACCAGGGGTGTCTGCTTAAAGTATTTCCTTGCTGCAGAGTTGCATTTTAATTCCGCAGGGCAGAGCTGCCTCCTGAACCTCACGGTTAAAGTTCCATAAACTCATCTGGAGCTGCCCAGGTCTGCTCTATCCCACTCCCTCTGTGGCTCTGTTGGCCTCCTGCCGGGGGACTGGCACCAGTGGGACGTGGAGGAGGCAGTTTCTATCCTTGGTCTGAAAAGCCCCAGAAGGACAAGCTGCCCCGTCAGTTGTGTAACACCCGTGTCCTGCCTCGGGTGTAACACCTCGGGGCTCCTGGGCTGGGTGTGTAACAGTGCTGGTGCCTCGAGACAGCAGAGCAGGGGCTGGAGAGCGGGGCTTTGTCCTCTCAGCAGCGTTTAGGTTTGTTGTTTACGGAGCAGACTGGGTGGCAGCTCACCCTGCAGACAAGCAGGTTGAAGCGTAGGTTGGTGTGTGCCTGGACTTCGTGCCCTCAGGAGGAGGGACCCTGACTTGGCTGCATGAAGCTTGAGGGCAGATTTTATAGCTGTTAATGAAAATGGCAAAATGTGTCAGAGCCTCAACTATCCCCTTCCCAAGCCAAGAAACAAAGGTCAGGCCAGGCAGGAACGCGTACCCTGTGGAACAGGGCGGCTCTGGTCAGGCTGGTCTGCCCCAAGGGTGTCCGGGCTGTTTACACCCTGGGCACTCCTCCCTCGTCGAGTGGAGAAGTTGTTTTCAGTTGGAAGGTGACTCTGGAGAACGTTATCTGGTCTCTCTGCCTTCCCTGCTGTTCTGCTGGCTCAGATACTGCGCTGTGCCTGGGAGGTGCCGGGGGAGGCTCCGGCTCAGCTCCGTGGGAATGTCTGGCCTTTGGGAGCTGATTCCAGTCTGCAGCCTGGCACTCTTTGGAAAATGTGTGAGCAGCCCCGATCGATTCCAGTGGGTTGGTGCTGACTGTGCTCCTGTGCCTTGGGCTCAGCAAGCGCTTTCCCCAGCCCGGAGAGCCCAAGACTGGGATTGCCTGCTTGGCTTTCTGGTGGGAAGAGGGGGAACATTAACCCCGTGGCAATGGACATGGTTCTCACTGTTGCTGCTACTTGCTCTGTAGTCTTTTAACCTGTCTGAACTGCATGAGGTACCCTCTAACTCAGAGCAAATAACCTTGCACAGCTTATTTTGTCAGAGTACAGTAATCACCTTGTAGCTGTAACACCCTTGATCTTTACCAGCTCCTGCTTTAATTCAGGCTGCAGTTAGAATGGACAGGCTTGTACAAGTGCTGTGGGCAGTTCCAGGGCTTGTCAGAACAAGGAGTATTAGATCACAGGCCTGTGGTGTGAAAGGCCCCCCATGGCACACAGGTCATTGGTCCTGGGAGTGGAACCCAGGGTGTGAAAGCGCTGCTCACAGCTGATACCCCTGTCCTGTGCATCTCTGGGGACCCCTGGACCTCCCACTTGTTTAAAATCAGTGTCAGCCTTCTCCCAAGAGCATCTTGGTTGCATATGAGGGTCCTTTCTCTTTCAGGGGTGCTTATTCTTCAAGACTTTCAAAGCCTTAGTATGTAAAGCTGATTTTTCCTTTGAGAAATGTGGAATTGATTTATTTAGGAGTCAAGCTTAGCTTACAGACTGAATTGTATTTTTCTTCAGTTTGAGCAAACTTAGGTTTGTGACACTGATTTGTTTCTACTCTCACAAAAACAATCCTAGAATTTCCTGTTAAAACATTTTCAGGCATACCGTAAAACCCTCTCCCAAACCCACCTCCTCTGTGCTTGTATGCCATGGTGCATCAGTCGAGGGTTCTGTATGATCAAGAAGTGCTTTTAACTGAGTAAATTAATTCCTGGAAGGCTCTTGGTGTGCAGGGCCGCCCATCAGTGCAGGAAGGACGTGTGGGAAGCTGAGCTTCTTCTGAAACCTGGCTTAGGGCGAGTCACGTACTGACCTCGACCTGGGCCTGATGGCTTTTCCTGAAGCAGAGCCACTGAGCCTCCCTTCCTGCCCGCCTTGGGAAGGGCTCCCAGGGCTGCGGGTGCTGCCCTGCGCCTGCCCTGGAGCCCCAAGAGATTTGGCAGCTCCGCTTCCCTCGGCACATGGACTGACCTTTGGACTGGCTGATTGCAGCGCTGAACCCCCTGGCCTCTGGCTGCAAGGGCAGCGTGAAAAATACCTGAATTCCAGCCTGCAGCTGCTGCCTTTGCCCCTGATGTGTTTATTGCTAGTTCAGTTCCACAGGCTGGTCTTGCCTGAGGTGAAAAGTCTGATTTCACTGTTTGTATGACAACAAATTTACATGTTTCCCCACCTGGCTCAGGACATCTTGCACACTGCAAGACCTTCCTCCTCCCCCCAAAAAGTTGTTGCCTCAGTACTGTGCTTATGAGTTGCTGCCAGGCATCTTGGTGAGCAGAGGGATGAAACAAGGCCGTGAGCAGGCGGCAGTGCTGGGGGCTGGTGTGCGGCTGTGCACCGGGTCCTCTGGCCGTGGCACAGCGAGGGGGGCCGGGGCTCCAGCCAGCTCCCCGTTCTGGTCAACCAGCCTTGGGGCCGTGCAGTGAGGGGGAATGGGCATGTTCCTCTCGGGGCAGGGCAGGGGCGGCGCAGGGAAGCACTTTTCCCGTTTTAACCAAACTGACTGGGGGGGGCTCAGTCTGTGCTCTGGCGCTGCCACCCTCTCTGCAGTGGGACACGTGCTGGGGTCCCACCACCTCGCTGCCCCCCAGCCTTTTGTGGTGACGTGAGCTGTGCAGCCCCTTGCCAGAGCACAGGCTGGGGACTGTGGAGGCTGCATAAGCCCTCACAACAAAAATCTGGTGTTTCATCCGGAATGGCAAGCCCTGGGGTCCATGGAGCATTGCAGCCCTTGGTCTGCCCTGGGGGTGTGGCAGTAGGTGGGCGATGCCAGGGGTGTCCAGTTTGGATAGTGGCAAACACAGAGTGCTATTTTGTCTGTGCTGGTTTTGCAGCGGAGCCACGGGAGATATGAAATTAAAGTGAACAGCTGTGTCTGAGCCAGGCAGAGTTCAGAGCGTGGAGGGAGGGAGGGTAGATTGCGCTGATCTGGAGGTGATGTGCAGCCTCTTCTCAATTGCTGAGGGTTATTTTTGCTTGTAGAAGGTGAATTCTTGCTTTGCACTAACACTTTGCACTAATACCTCTTCAACTCATAGCTGGTTTTATAAAGTCACCGCTGTCTCAAAAGAGACTGACTCAGGACAGCGTGGAGTTATACTGCGAGGCGATTGGCAATCCCATCCCCGAGATCCAGTGGTGGTTTGAGGGGAACGATCCCAATGAGACCTATGCTCAGCTCTGGGATGGCGCACGGCAGGACCGTGTCAAAATCAACGCCACCTACAACCTGCACTCTACCAGTACCATCTACATCGCAAACCTCACGAGTGACGACTCAGGCATGTATGAGTGCCGGGCTAGCAACGACCCCGACCGCAACCACTTGTCGAAGAGCCCCAAAGTCAAGTGGATCCGTTCCCAGGCAAACGTTTTTGTCATCGAACGTGAGTGGCCACATCGAGGCCTTGGCACTTGCTCGGACACTGGTGTCTTGAGTCTCCTGCCATGCTCACCCCTGCACCCGTGTCCTGTGGCTCCTGAAAGCTCCCCCACCCTCCCACCCCCCGCTGTAGAACTGAGAGACTCCCACCCTCTGTCGACTCCCCACCACCTGTGACTTGACCTGAAATGGCCCTGCTCAAAAAGGGTTGTGGCTTCCCAACCAATTCGCCCTCCGGCAATCCCGCGCCTTTCCGGAGCCAAAGACCTGGAACCTGCCGCTTATTCCCGAGCGCCTTCGAGCCCTGGTGCTGGCCGCAGAATTGAGCCTTGATTCTGCGGTCGACTCTGCCCTAACCACCACTGACCAGCGGCCCTTTCCTGCGGCTCCTACAGCTCCCGCTCCTCTCAGCAGCCCTGCTTTGAGCTCGCTTCTGTGCTGGTGACCCAGGCTGTGGGGAACAAAACCTGCTTTGAGGTCTGAGATGCAACCATTTTTGAAATGGCCGTGTCTGTGTGACACTGAGTGTGATGTCATTGCTTGTCCTGTGGACGTGGCCAGGTTCCCTCTCGCAGAGCGGGCAGGCGAACGCTGGAGCACACAGACTGCTCTGAGTGATAGAAACCTGGGAGGGAGCTTAACATCCTGGTGAGGCCTTCCCATGAATCCCAGAGTTAGATGGGCATAGCTGCCTTCTCAGCAGAAATGTGCTAGGGAATGCAGAACTCCAGCAGAACCTTCTTCCAGTGGAATTTGGATAGGAGGAAAAGCAAAATGCCTGTCAGCCCTGGCAAAAACTCTTCCTTCCAAGGAATGGAGGTTGGGCGGAAGGGTAGGGACCGTAGTGCCACCAGGGCTGTGTAATGGTGCTGCTGATGGCAGCTGCCTTCTCGGACAGCCTCCTACGAGTAGAAATGCCTGAGTCATCTTATGTTGCATAATTTACTGCTGCCTGGCACATGGAGGCCCAGGGCCTTTTGGAGTCACGGCTCTGTGTTCTCCCTGGAGTAATTCTGACTAAACCCTTTGGGTTGCCTCAGATGAAGTGCATATTGCTGCCACACGGTCTTGTCTGCTGCCCCTTGCAACAGAGGGTCCTGACTGCCCTGTGTGTTACCTGGAGGTGTCTGAGGCCGCTCAGGTGGCGGGAGGTGTTGACACACGAGTGCTCTGGTGGCTCACAGCAGCAGAGAGCGTGCTCTGCCCTTCAGAGTGACCTTTTCCATTGCTTATTGAGCACTGGGCTCTGCCGGGGCTGCACCCATGGTAGCAACAGTAGAGGCTCCGATGCAGGATGCAGCAGAGATCCTGCTTGTAGGGGAGCAGCTGCAGCAATGCTGACATTGCTGTCCCAGGCGCACTCAGGCCCAGTCACCTGGTGTTGGGGGCTGTCTGGTGCTGGCACTGTCAGCTCTGCTAGGGAACTGTGTATGAAGGTAAGTGGGAGCTGGGATAGACAAGGAACTGTGGGGTTTGTGTTGCAGGTTCTTGGCCCCACGTCAGCTCTGCAAAACCCTGTGTTAACTTAAATCCAATTCTTTATGAATGCAGGTCCGGACATCAAGGCTCATGTCGCTGAGGATTCTGGCAAGCTGGTCCTCACCTGTAACATGTCTGGGCCATACTCCACCATCAAGGGCCACGAGTGGGTGCATGGGGACAAGGTCCTGCAAAAGGACGAGACCGACAGTGCTTTCACCAGCTACACGTGAGTGTCAGGGCAAGGTCAGAACTTGAGCACGGGCATGTTTTTTCCCAGAGGCAGTTGGTGTTTGCTGTCAGCTGGACCCAGGGCTGAGTGCTTGTAGCCCTCCTGATGACAGGGCTTTGGGACTGTAGAGCATAAGGTGAGCTAGAGAGAGTTTTGGTAAGGCCCAACACTCTCCTTTACAGGGAGGAGAGGGCAAAAAGGAGGAGGAAGGGATGGTTTTATGCCACAAATATCCTCGTAGAGTGGTTCTGCTGTTCATGTTTGTAAGCAGGTGTTCAGCTGGGCTCTGGTTTGTTGGGCACAGCATGCTGGGGCTGGCCAGTGTGCCAGAGCTGTTCCCCCAGAGGTTTGAAGTGAGAGGCTCCAGTGCGTGTTGTCTCTCCTGGGGGCTTTATGTCCCTTTCCAAAGTCCAGCTGTTCTCACAGGAGCTGGGTAGCTGCAGCGAGCCACGGTCTGTGCTCAATGTGGGAATACGGGCCTTACTGTGGCAGTGCAGTGAGCTTTCCTTTCCGATTACAGTCAGGCCTGGCTGGCACTGACCCAGCAGCTGTGGAGGCATCATGTCCCTTTGTATGGCAGTGCCGACGTGCCTGTCTCCCCATAGCAACAGGGAGCTGAACAAGGATTAAAGTATTTATAACCCAGCCTCCCTCGCGTGACCTCAATTCCTCAGCTGAGTGGTTTTTGGAAGTGGGAAGCGCCGTGCACAGCAGAACTAACAAACGGCCTGTTGTCCCAGTGCAGCCACGGGACAAACTCTGTGGGCCCCTTCCCTCCAGTGGGTATTACTGGGCAGCAGAATGGGATGTTTGTTGCGGGGCTGCATAATCCACTAAATCTCATTGCAGCAGCTTTACAGAAAGGAGAATGGGAGAGTTCTCCCTGTGCTGGGATTGATCCAGAGCGGCCCGGCCTGGATGATCTTTGCCACTGCTTTGCCCTGTGTTTCAGTGGCCTGGAACAGCGATCCCTGACTTGACAGACCCATGTCAGATGTGGTGCACGTGAAAGCCTCTTCTGCCATCCTCAGTGTGTGGGGAGGGGAGAGTGGAGAGTTGGGTTGCTGGAGGTACATGGTGCAGCATAAATAACCTGCTGGAATGGGAGAAATTTGCTATAGAGGACGTGGCTGGTGCTTACGGGTGTCTGACTCCATGGCTGTGGAGGTTGGTGTCTGTGGGTAAGTCAGTTGTGCTGGACGCTTACCTGAATCCTGGTTTTGGTAGAATCGAGGGGAAGATGGAGGAGCACTCTGGCATGTACGAGTGTGTCTACAAAACAAACCCGGAGATACGAGGACAAGTGAATATTTCAGGTAACTTCATGTGTTTGCTTCTGGGTCTGAGGAGGGGCATGGGGAAGCTGTGATCTCCTGAACACTTTGCTGCGGTGTCTTTTCAGCTTCTTGAGAGGCTGCTCCCAGCCCTTATCTGGCTGCTGGGCTCTGCGCATGCGCTGCCCAGTGAGGCAGCACCGTGTTATCAGGCAGTTCTGTGTCTGCAGGGTCAGCTCTTAGATCCTGCATTCCTGTGGGCATGTTCCCAGAGGAAAACTGGGAGAAGGATAATAATACCTGGTGGACAAATCTGTCTGAGCCTTTCTTGAAGCAGCTTGATTCACTTTCCCCTCTGAAAGTGCCACAGTAGAGAGAGGAACAGCCTTACTGAGGTCAAGCTTTGGGGTAACTGCCTGATTCTGGTGAGGTGGGGTTGCAGAGAGCACAGATCTGTGATTTCTGTAATGAGGTGTCTGAATTTCTTGTTCTCTTGCTGTAGTTGCCCCCCAGGTGATGGCATACAAGAAGTCTGAGCATGGCAATGAGGGGGACACGGGTGTGCTGACCTGCAAGAATCCCTCTTTCCCCCCTGTCACCACTTGGTCCTGGTACAAAAATGGTCAAGGGGTAAGTGCAGTGGTTTGCTCCTTCTCCCATGCTGCCAACCCTGCTGCCCAGCACAGAGGTGGGGGACCACGTGCCATCAGAATTGAGTCTTTCAAAGCTCAGTGCCCCGGGAAGGAGGACTTCTGTGGGGGTTGGACCATGCATGGTCAGTCAGTGCTGCCCTCAGAGCTCTCTTATTCCTCCTCCTCCCTCCAGGACCTGAAGAATGCCTCTGGGCGATACATCATCAAGTCCAGTGGTGACAAGACAGAGTTGCGCATTCTTAAACTGAATATTGAGGAGGACACAGGCGACTATCGCTGCAATGCCACCAACTCCTACGGCTCCGGGGATGCCACAGTGAACCTGCGCGTTCGCAGCCGCCTGGCAGCGCTCTGGCCTTTCCTGGGCATCGTGGCAGAAGTCCTTGTTCTTGTCACCATCATCTTCATCTATGAGAAGAGGAGGAAGCCAGATGAGGTTCTTGATGGTAAGAGGTGCCTGGGTATAAATCTCTTAGGGGAGATCAAGTAACTTGTTGGGTGTCGAGATGGGCTTGTAGGGAACTCTGAGGTTCCCTTGTCATAGGGGGTTGATTTGAGGATGGGTACTCGGGGCACTTGTGAAACAACAGCAGTCTGTACCATGCCACTTCAGACATGAAACTGCACATAACTGCGCTGTTTGACAGTCCTGCAGTGAGATGGAGCAAGAGAAGATTTGGTGCAGGTCAGCCTGATCCTTTGCCTCACCAGTACCTCTGCTCTTTGCTCAAGTGTTTCCCTGTGTCTGCAGGGCTGGGTTTGCTTTGGCAGCTCCCAGTCTGGAGAGGGTGGTTTGTAAATAAGTAAGTAAAGCTTTTGTGGTTGCTGTAAAACTGTGGGACTGTAAGTAGCTCAGCAAGACCAGGCTTAGCTTTACTTGTGTTCAGCTCAGAATGTTTTGGGTCATCAGATCAACACATCCTGGATCTCAAAGCCCAGTACTATCTTTAATCTTTTCTGGAAGCACCAGCTCCTCCCTTTCCCTATCGGTAAGGATCTGCATTGTGTCAGCTGGGTCGCCCTTATCTGATCCCGTTAACAATGCAGTGTGAATGCTCCGTATCCTTCCTGCCCCGGATACTGCTGGGCCCCTTGGCCCCCTGAGGAGAGGTGCAACAGAGGGGCTAAAGCCTAATATCCGTCTTCTGACTGCAGGGCTTGGAAATTCCACTCAAGGCAGTTTTACAAGCAGATGTTTTGCCCTCTGACACCCCTGGCTGGAAGGCAGGTGTCCTCTTAAGGATGTTGTAGCTGCATCTTCCAAGTGGTTCTGCCTAGAAGTCCCTGTAGCTTTGCCCCTGCTTAGAGGAGGTGACAGTGGGGCCTGTCTGACCCAGTTCCTCCCAGTACTGGCTGAGAACTGAATGCTTCTGTCACCTGGGTTGGGATGGGGACAGTCCGGCCTATGTTTGGTGTGATATTCTTGCTGGTGTTACCTGTCCACTCTTCCCTTCTCTGCTGCTGGGTGCCACCTCACATGGTAAGTAGAAGGTAGTTCCAGCCACGTGTCTGCCTCTGTCCTCTCACCAGCTGTGAGCAGATCCTGGTGCCCAGGGCAATCCCAGTGCCTGCTGGAGTGTGTGGCCTGGGGTCACTTGAGGGGAGCCAGGGCTGTAGAAGAGGCAATGGGGAGCAGAAGAGCCTCCTGTTGGGAGGTGGCAGATTGCAGGGAGCTGGTGAAAGGCTGCAGGCTTGGCATGTGTTGGCAGAGGTGTTTCCTTAGCTGTGCCACTCAGTGTAGCCAGAACGTGGTGTGCAGTGTTTGTTTTGATATCACAAGATGTGGGAAGGGAAAAGGGCTTCCTGCTGCTGCTTAAAGCCCCTGTTCCTGAAACATCCTGTTTGGTTTCCCCTTTACCTGCTGTGAGTGTGCTCAGATTTGGGAGCCATCCCAAGCCGTGGAGCTGTGGGGGTGGGTGCAGATGGGTCGGGGCAGTGCTGCCATCTCACCAGAGGAGCTGTGGCTCTTTCACATTTTTAAGTGGTGGTGGGAGTGCTATCTGGAACATAGTCCCCACTGCTTTAAGAGGAGGCAGATGTCACTTTGTACATGCTCTTCCCTGACGCTGTTTGTTCTTTGTTTCCATGCTGTCCCGAATGTGAAGATGATGATGGAGGCTCTGCACCACTGTGAGTACCTTTCCTCTTCCTATTTAGCCAGATTTGTACTGACAGATCTCATCCAGCCAGGGAATCTGCTCTGAAGATAAAAACTGGCTGGTGTGGGATAACAGTCAGCATGCTGGGAGGGAAGGTGTCTCCCCATGGTTCCCTTAATGTCCCTGTGTGTAAACCACACGTACCTGGGGCTGCATCGGTGTCTGACACTGCTCTGGGAACTGATCTCCTGCCTGAGCTGCACCATCTGTTTGGGCCTGAATTACATTAGTGGGCCAGGGAGAGGGGCTTTCTGCTCTCCCTTTCCTCATGTCCTTTCTTTCTTCCCAGGAAGAGCAATGCCACGAACCACAAGGACAAGAACGTCCGCCAGAGAAATGCAAACTAAGAGTTGGGGCCAGGTGAGTGCCAGGCCTGAGGGCAGAGCCACTCCTGGGAGCAAGAACTGCAGTGTCTGTGTCTGCAGAGGGTCTCTGGGAGAGCCAAAGCATCTGTGGAGCCAGAGGCTCGTCTGGCCCAGTGTGGGCTCCACCAGCTCCCTGTAGCACAGTGCAGCCATACTGGTGCAACTGGGTTATCTAACTGGCTTTTTTTTCTCTCCTGCCAGGTGACGTGTAGATGAAGAACTCGTCTGGACAATTTTGGTTTCTTCTATTTTTTTTGGTAAAATAGCACCATGGAATATTTTAGTGCGTCCTTGCGATTCAGTTACTTCACTTTCTAAAGAAACTTAAGTTGTAGAATCTAAAATACACTTCTTTTTTTTTTTTAAAGAGTTGTGGGAGGGTTTTTCTACCTGTAAATGTAAATCCCCTGTTCCTGGTAGTCTAGGTCCCTGGCTGTCTGTCCTGGGTTTCTTCGTGGTGGTACGGAGTGGGAGGGTGGGAGTGCACCTGTGTCCCACCTGCTTGTGGGGGTGAGGGAGGAGCTGCTTTGGTGGCTGTCAGGAGATGACACGATCTGACCAGAGGATTAAGGAGGGGAGTTCTGTGTTTTTCCCATTGCATCACCTGGAGCAAGGCTGCAGCTTTCCCTGGCAAAGGGCATGTTCCTGGCACGTCTTTGTCAGGCAGACTCCCAGTCAGCCCCTCCTGAGCTGTTCTTGGTTCCTCTGAAACAGGCAGCCAGGAGCAGTTAGAGCTGGCCACTGGATAAATGATTGCTGTAACTTATTCTGTGGGTGGTTCATGTCTCTGCTGTGGGGTGGGGCAGGGTGAGCTGGGGCTGGGGGTGGTCTGAGGTTTAACAGTGTGTGCTTGTGCTTGAGCCATCGCAGTGTGTGTGTGACATGGGGGCTTGTGAGCAGATGAGTGCTCAGGGGAGTCTAACACCTTTACTGCTGGGTAGCATTGAACTGTTCCATCTGTTAACATTTCACAAATAAAAATGATTCCTCTCTCTTTTTTCCACCTCTGGACTCTGGTCTCTTCCGTCTGGGATGCCTGACCCTCTGGCTGCAGAACACGATGCTGTGTCTCAGTTTGGTGCCAGCTCTGGCTGCCTTCTAATTGCTGAGGATTTGCAGCTTGACAGGTGTAAAAAGTGTGAAAAGCTTCCCTGGAGGGGGAGGGAGTGGGAATGGTGCTCCCTGCTCTGCAGGGCCCTGGGGCACATTTGCCTGTTTGGGACAGGTCTCGCTTTGCCCTGCTCTGCAGTTCCTCAGCCCCCAGGAGCCCTCATCGGATGTGCTGCTTGTGTGTCTGGTTCTTCTCTAAGCAGGTGGTTGTTTGTTTTTTTTTTTTCCTGCTTTTTCTAAGGCAGGAGAGCAAAAGTGTGAAACCTTTGTGCACACAGCAGGGCCTGGGGGAGAGGACTTGAGGATATGTTGGGGGGGTCCCTTCTTGGTGCCAGCCTTGAGCTCAGGGGGCTTTTGCCAGCATTCCTGCCCCTGGAGTGAGGCAGTGAAGTCCATGAGCTGAAGGGGAGCTACCCTGTGCTCCCAGCTGGCCTAAGGTAACTGTGCCTCCTCTGTTCCTGCCAAATGACTGAACCATGGCCTTGCTCTATAGCTTTTTAGGGGCCTGGGAAGGGTCAAGGGGAGAGTGTGGCTCTGATAGCTACATTGTGCCCAGAGAGCTGCTGGCAGCAGTGCGTGGTGGCAGGTCTGGTAGCAGTGCTGGCAGCTTGGAGCTGGGGTAGCTGGGTCCCTCCTGTCAGTGCTTCTGCCTCGCTGTGCCATCAGCTGGCCTTGGGCTGTGCGGGCAGCGGGACTCTGCAGCCTGTAAGTGGGTTATGCAAGGCTTTCACAGCCGGCCGCGTGCTATCCTGGTGAAAAATCAATGCATGGCTTAATTTTCCTTGATGAGGATTATGGGTCCTTTCTGACCCAGCTCTGTCTGCAGCACAAAGAACCACTTGTGCCTTTTGTTTGACTGGGCAGGGACAGGGTGGACAACAGCCCTGGGAGCTGGGCAGGGGATGGAGTGGCATTGTGCTGCTCTCTGCTGGGCCTGTGGCAGCTGCCCCGGTGAGCTGAGTCACAGCCCTGCCATGGCCCAAGGATGGCCGCGTCAAACTGTGCACAGGGATGGCACAAGAAGGCCTTGGCTGCAGTGCCCCTTTGTGTGTCCTGGGGTGAGAGTTGGTGCTTGGGGCACTGCAGGGAACCCGCTCAGCCCCTGCCTCCTGACGCTGTGGAGCAAGCCCTGAGCTGCTGCCTCCCGTGTTGGCTCCACCATCTCCAGCCTCCCATTCAAATTAAGCTGCGGCATCGGTCTCTTCTCTGTGGGCTGGGGGCAGCTGAGGAGCTGCAGTGCTGTTCCCCGGGGCTGGTTTGGAGAAATGGGCTGTTCTTGAAGGCAGCCGTGCCAAGCCCGGGGAGTGACGTTGCCGAATGGGGCCGCCGTGGCCCGCAGCGCAGCTTTTGGGGTGTCTCCGCCCCTGGGGTTCGTGCAGGGGCTGCGGCTGCCGCCCCCCGCCCCGGGCATGGCGCTGGCTCCGCTGTGGTGGGGGGACGCACTGCCCGGTGCGGTTCTGTCCCGTGGCACCAGGTGGTGCCACCGCCGCGGCCTCGCTGCTCGCGCGGCTCCGCGACCCGACGGGTCTCGCCCAGAGCCGTGGCCCCAGGGCGGAGCGGCTCCGGTCCCGCGTCCGGCTGCTCGGGAGTGCGCGGGGCTCAACCCGGGCTCCTCGCTCCGGCGTGCCTCGACGCCTCGCAGCCCGGGGGAGCCGCAGCGGGACAAGCACGTCCCCGGAGCAGAGAGCAGGAGGTGCCGGTCCCTATGCCCTGTTCCCTGCGGCCAGGGCATCGGCCTCGCTGGCGAGTGTCCGCCGCGGTGGGGTCCACCATCGGCTCGGTGCAGGGGGGCTCNCAGCCCTGGAGCGGTGGGCACCTGGGGCTGTGGGAGGGCAAAGCCCCCGTGCCTAGTGCGGAGGTGATGTCCATCTCTGCCCCGAGGGGAGGCAGCGCTCCCACCCCAGCGAGGCAGTTGGGCCGGCGGCTGCAGAGCCGTGCGGGGGGAGCGCCCGGCCCCCCACCGGGGACTGCGCTGCCGGGGTCCGGGGCTGTCGAGGCGAAGGTGGACGGCCCGTCCCGGTAGCCGGT
>VZRE01010912.1:130951-147313 GCA_013396775.1 Cephalopterus ornatus
CACCCACCATGTGGTGGTTCTCCCCCCTTGCTCTTGGCTTGGCTCTGTGTTGTTCTTGCTGGCGGTGTTCTGACCTTGACCCTGGTGTTTTCTATGCAGAGATCTGCCTGCTGACCCGGGGCCGGCGCACGGCCAGCGTCCGTGCAGACACCTACTGCCGCCTCTACTCACTCTCAGTGGACAACTTCAATGAGGTGCTGGAGGAATACCCCATGATGAGACGGGCCTTTGAGACCGTGGCCATTGACCGCCTTGACCGCATTGGTAGGGCACGGTGGGGTCTGGAGGGGGAGAGGGGTGTCCCAGTAGAGGGGACAGCCATGGCTTGTGTGGGAACCCAGCGTAGTCCCAGTGTGGGGTCTCATGGTGCTCCCTCTCCCGGCCCCCTCCCTGCAGGAAAGAAGAACTCGATCCTGCTCCACAAAGTGCAGCACGACCTCAACTCAGGTGTCTTCAACAATCAGGAGAACGAGATCATCCAGGAGATCGTCAAGTACGACCGGGAGATGGTGCAGCAGGCAGAGCTGCAGCAGCACACAGCTATGTACAGCCCCGTCCAGCCCCAGGTCACCTCTGCCATCGCCACCCTCCAGCAAGCCGTCGCCATGAGCTTCTGCCCGCAGATGGCCAGCCCGCTGGTGGGCTCCATGGCGCTGGGCTCACCCCGCATGATGCGCCGTTTGCAGTATGCCCAGGCAGTGCCCAGCCCCTTCGCCGTCTCCCCTGTCCTGCTGCAGCAGAGCCCCCCACCGCAGCCGCAGCCCCCAACGCCCCACACCAACCCCTCGCCCTCGCAGGACCCGGCGCAGCCCACGGCCCTGCCCGCCTCCACCAGCGCCTTTGCCGCGGCCGCGGCCAGCCCGCCGACCCAAAGCCCGCTGGCCAGCCGGACGTTCGCCTATGGAGGTGCCCCAGGGCCGCTGGGCTCCCAGCTGTCCCTCAGCCAGCAGCCAGCGCCCGGCTCACCCCAGCGCCTGGCTGCCCACAAGAGCACACAGGCGCTGCACACCAGCAGCCTCAGCCAGGATTCGCGGCCCCTCTCGGCCTCGCAGCCCTCCCTGCCCCATGGGCTGGTGGCCAGCAGCACCCAGAGCCCTCCGGCCTCTGCCCGCGAGTCCTGCACCTCCATCAGTGGGGGCCCGGCCACTGCCTCGCCAGGCCCTGGGCCCCCAGCCGGGCTGCGGGGCCAGGCGCCCTCGAGGGGGGCTCCAGCCCACCCGGCACCCACGGGCCCGGGGCTCACTCCTCCACCCACCCTGCCGCAGGACTCAGCGGCGGCCCGCAAGGATTCAGCGGCCAGCACGCCCGATACGGACCCAGCCAAGTCCAGGCTGTCTTCCAACTTGTGACCTCCGCGCCAGGCACAGGGACACATGTGCCGGAGGGGCTACGCAGGGAGTCCCATCTCGCCTCGTGTCCACCCTGTGCCGCGGGGTGAGGGCCACGGCCACCCCACCGGCTGCCACCCCCCGCTGCGGTGCCAGCCCCCCTCCCCGGCTCCCTCCTGCCACCCGCTACAGAGCGGGGCAGCTGCCGAGGGTGGGCGTGGGGCTGCTGTGCCCTGCCACACCGCGGGGTCACCGGGCTGAGCCCCTGGCTGCGTCATCTCCGACCAAAGTCTCGCCCTGTCTCCCGCTCCCCGCAGCGAAGCCCCGCTGCCCCCCGGCCTCCCTGGCTGCCCATAGAAGCCACAGCTGCATCCTCGCCATGACCAACTCTGTGTATGATATCTATGACCTGAACACATCCCTGTGTGTGTGACCCACAGGACACCTCTCGGGGCTGTCGGCACAGCCCTGGCGCTGCGTGCGTCCCTGCGCCCCTCCCACAGACCCAAAGCGAGGGGTGATGGTCCAGGACTGGAGGTAAGTTGCAGAGGGTCCGAGGGATGGTCGCCCTGAGGCTTGTAAGCACCCACACACTGTCCCCCACCGTGGGGCTGGAAGGGAACACGGCCCCATGTACTCGTAGGCAGTGCTAGAATGGAGGCAGACGCTGGAATCCGACTCCATAGTCCTGGGGTTGGGGAAGGCACTCACTGTGTGTACCAGGGGGGTGTGTGGGTGTGTGTGTGCACGTGTGTGTGCAGGGCCGTGAGTGCAGGTGTGTGTATGTGTGTGTGTGCACGTGTGCCTCGCTGCCTCGCACTCTGGAGCCTTCCACACTGAATGTACCAGGAGTGTGGGGGCCGTGCCAGCCCAGCGCCCTGCGGCTGAGCAGCCGGAGGGACAGGGCCCCACTCCAAGCGTCCACCTTCCCGTCCAGCCCATCCTGTGCAATAAACGTCAGCAGCTGACAGAGCTACGCACGACTCCGGCTCTGCTTCTTCGCCACCGTCCCTCCCCGCCGTGGCTCCGGCTGCTCCCGCTCCTTGTCCCTGGCCCTGGGAGCCTGAGCACTGGGCACAGCCCCAGCGTGGGCTGCCGGATGCAGCTTTGTCCTTTTAAGAGCTGACTTCCTGCCAGAAAAGCGACAAGGTGAAAAGCCTCCTCCCAGCAGCTTTCCCCTCGCTCCAGCAGCTGCCAGGAAGAAGCTAGGAGCAGGCTGGGACCAGGAGACTGTGGGTACAGGGCACAGCCAAGAACTGGACCAAACATAGCTGCAACTGCAAGATGCCAACCATCTCCACCACCACCCTAGTGGAGAGGAGGGCTGGGAGGCCACAGTCTGGGGAGACGGGAGGTTCCTGGCTGGAAAAGCTGCAGTTGGATCCTGTGAAAGCCCCACTCCCTCTGCAGCGACACTGGCAGTGTTCTGTGTTTCTGCTACAAAAGCATTTTCAGAATGTGATGCTCCTGTGAGCAACTGAAGCCCAACTAGTCAGCAGAGCAGGACCAGGCTGGGGAGGGAACACCCCCAGCTCCCCACACTCCAGAAGGTGAGGTGAGAGCCCAGGTATCCTGCAGCCTTCAGGCAAAGATGCCAAGGAGCACACAGGTCCCATCTCGTATTTCAAAAAACATTTTATTTACAGTATTGTACATGTTGACCCCTGAATTAGTGGTTTTTCCTGTCTGAGCCCCAGTGAGCACCAGCAAAACCCCGCCCTGGAAATGGGAGTCAAGAGCCACAGAGGCTGTGCTATGGAGTAGGTACAGTGCCCAGAGCTGGAGCAGGGCACAGGGCAGCACCCACCCCACAGCCGAGAGCAGGGCCAGGGCTCCTGCTGTGTCCAGAGTGGCTCCCTCCAGGTTCAAGTCCCACTGGTGGAGAGGGACAGTGCCCCAGGACAGGCTGCTGCATGGCAAAGGCTGGGGCTCACAGTGAAGGTGAAGTTTGAGGGGAGCCAGCCCTGTCTACTGTTCCCCTTTGGCCCCAACCCAGCTCAGGGCTGGGTGCCCTCTCCAGGTGCTGGGACACAGGCAGTGATGGCAAACAGTGCAGAGCCCGGCCCCCACCAGCTGCTCCTGCAGAGTCCCAGTTTGCCCCAGCACCTCGCTGTGGGGCAGATGTCTTGCTGGGCTGGCAGCTGCACCCCCTTCCCCGTGAGATGGGGGACAGAGGAGCTTTGCAGGCCGGTGCCCACTGCAGCCAGAGCTCCAGAGGTAGCCCAGGGCCCTGCAGGCAGCCATGGCTCAGCTGAAGAAATAGGTGGAATCCATCACCTGCTTCAGGTTGAATTCACCTGGGGGGAGTGAGGAAGAGGAGAGGTCAGAAAGCAGGGTAGGGATGGGCAAGGGGGAGAGAAGCAGCCTCGGGGTATGAACGATCCCAGCGCCTGGACCGTGCTGCCCATGGAGCACTGGAACGCTCTGCACAGAGGTCAGGCAGAGCCAGATGGCCTGGCAGACACAGGGCTGAGGGATTAGAAGGAGTTAAACTAATTGCCTTAATCCCATTGCATGTATATCATCTAGATCTTGGCAATTACTATGCTGAGTCCCTCAGTCCCATCTCCCAGCAAATGCTCATGGTTGGAAACAGATGGGAGCAGAACAAGAGCGGGATGGGATGAGCTGGGTCAGCCTGGGGGAAATTCCCAGGGGCTCAGCGGCAGGGATGCTTACAGGGATGCTACAGGGGAATGTGTCCAGACTCTGTCCCATGGCTCTGCAGTCCAGCACAGGAGGGAAAACCTGATCCTAGGGGACAGCTCTGGCTTTTTGTCTTTTGAGGGCTACTCCATCTCACTTCCCTTGTCGCCAAACCACTCCTGAGCTCTGCAGTTCCTATCCCATGCTCCTACCTGTCCTGGGGACATTTGACAGCTGCTCCTTCAGTTTCTTCTGCCAAGTGGCTATGGTCTCTGTGTTGGGGCTGAATGAACCAGAAGGAAGCAAATCAACACAGGAGCTCTGGGAGAAGGCACACCATCCTCTGCTCCCCAGTTGCAGCCCCTGACAACAGGATTCAGCTCTTCCAAAACAGACCATGCACCCTCAAGTGGGAGCAGGAGTCCAGCCCTGGCCACAGAAGCCCAGGGCAGGCCCTCAGGCTGCCAAACCCTCCCTCAGTTCTGCAGCAAGAAGGTGCAGAGCCCTTGTTTTTCACACTGAGGTTGAAGGCGATTTGGGTGTCAGGCAAGAAGGAAGGACAGGTTCTGCCCAGAGCAACCCCCAGGCAGGTGACAACCTGTCAGCACCTGGACACGATCTCTGGGAGATGGAACTAGTGCAGGCAGGAAGGAACAAGGTGGGGGAAACCAACAGGCCAGGAATACCTGCAGTATTTCTCCAGCATGAACTCAGACAGATCCTGCAAGATCTTCTCGCTGTGCAGAGCCACAAACTGCTGCCGACAGATCTGACCCAGGGAGACAGGGTGAGGCGCAGGTTAGGAGGCACTTTCCCTCCTTCGCCCCAGTGACAGGTTAGAGTTGAGGGGCAGGTGAAGCAGCAGGAGTGGGAAGGAGGTGCTGCCAGACAAGGCTGCAGGAATCAGCCTGGGGAGGTGGGAAGCAGAGGCCGACCCCCACAGGCACAACAGCGCTCGCAGCACTGCAGAGGGAAGGGCCCAGGGCAGGGCAAGGGCACCAGCTCTGCCAGGGCTGTGTTCAGTGCCCATTTACACACACAGATTGTGCCACACACACTCCCTGCAGGATGGGATGGGATGGGGCACCAGAAAATCAGCTGTGACTGCCAGCAAGCATCCCAGGTTCACTTTGCCTGGGTGAATCAATCAGCCTACGGAGCAAAGCCCAGGGGAGGCGAGGCCTGGCACGGGCCCAGATCTTGCTCACAAGGGACCCTGGAGGACACTTTTACCTGGTTCATGATGTCCACAGTGAGTGCGTGAGTCCAGTAGCAATCATGGACTGAGACGAAGGTCAGACCCTGCCTGGGAAGGGGCAAAGGTGCCATGAAGCAGTGCTGAGCGCCCCTCTGTGTGATGACCCCCCACCCCATGTAGCCCATCTGGCTGGGACAAGAGCACAAACCACGTAAGGAGGGGGACTCCCTGCATGGCCCCTGCAGGTCTTCAGAGACCCCAGGATCTCCCTGTCCCACCGCCTCCTCTCACCCCTTCTCTGCCAGGAATCCCAAACTCCCACCCACCAGGGAATCCTTGGTCCCACACGGCGCCTTGCCCAGTGACACTCTCCCAGGAGAGTTCTGAGCCAGGGAAGAGCCAGGGAAGAGCCCAGCTGCCCACTCCTACCTGAGGCAGTGCAGCGCTGTGAGCATCATGTGCGTGGAGTCCAGGGAGTGGATGAAGTTGGGGGGGAAGGCATTCTTCTGCTTCACAGTATCAGGCTTCCTGCAGCACAGAGTGGGACATGGAGGAGCTGGGGCACTTCAGAGCCAAAGATGAGAGCACCAACACAGAGGCAGTGCCACCCCAGCCCAGGGGTGAGGGCACTGCACTGGAGGGCCCCACGGCCCTGCTCCTCTGTCCAGCTCTCTGCAGCTCAGGGGGATAACGGGAGCTCTGGCACTCCTTGACAGCTTCCCTGATGGGAAGGCCTTGTCCCCAAAGCACAGGCCGGGGTAAGCAGCGGCACAGCGTAGGCTATGACTTCATACTTACTGGCTGGTGTTGGGGGTTCTCACACTCAAGTTCTGCATGCCACAATTCAGCTGTGAGTGGAGAGAGGAGACCAGTTATTACCCTGCACTGCCTGCAGCACAGGGGGCTGGGCACTGCCCCACTCCTCTGGAGAGGACTGTGCCTTTTCAGGGTGTCCCAGCACCCCTGCCACTCCCCAGCTGGGCACCTTGCCCAGCTCACAGGCAGGCATCCTGCACCCCTTCCCCGTGACAGCCCTTGCAGGGTGAATCAGCCTGAGAGGGGCTGCTGGAGGTGAGCAGCACAGGGACGAGATGGGCTGGGGGGACGTGAGTCAGCGCAGTGGCGCGTGGGAGGTGACAGCACTGAGACTGAGTCACGCGAGCCCTGAGGAGGCTCCTCAGAGCGGGGAACGGCCCATGCCCCAGCTGCCTGAGTGGGACAGAGCAGAAGAGCTTCCTCACCAGCCCACCCACACCCTCCAGGCTCTGCAAGGAGCGATGAGGCTGGAGGATGTGCCCACACACACAGACCCTACCTGCTCTGCAGGCTCATCCCTGGTGATACCAACCTGCCAGGCTCCACCCCAGCTGTCCCTTCCCTGCTCCCACCACGGCACAGGGAGGGGTGGATGAATCCTCACACCAAACACTCACTCACCACAGTGGACTTGAAGCGATAGTAGGGCTGCACGATGGGGAGCCCCAGCGGTGTGACCCACTCCACTGTCCGCCCCGACTGGGAGATGAGCTTGGCGCTCTCTGTCAGCCAGTTCTTCAGAAGGGGTGAAGAAGCAGCTGGAGTTAGTGCGGAGCTGGAAGACCCCATCCCCTCTCCCAGCATAGGCCACTCCGATTCCTACCACAGACTGGGACAGTCCAGTGCTTACTGGGAAGTTTAGCACAATCCCACACCTCTGGGCTGGGGGAAGAGGATCCTCTCGTGGCCAGGACCCAGGAGAACCATCTCTCCCCCCAGGGAGCATCCCCTGGTCTATGTAGGAGCAGATGAGGGAAGAAGAGAAAGTGGAGAGAGATAAGATGCAAGAGGCTTTTTACCTGGATATCTCGAGTTGCTGAGAACATCTCCTTGATGCTGTTGAACACCTGCCTCACCAGGTAGTGAGATGCTTCCCACAAGTATTCCTGCACAGACCAGGGGTAGAGCGATGGGTCAGGCAAAGGGACAGCAAAAGACGTAGAGGAAAGTGCCAGGACCCAGGGAAGGGGGACACACAGGCACGTTACCTCAGGGAAGTCATCGATCTCCTTGAGACGCTTCTCTATCTGCAGGCGGCCGCCGTAGCGCGTGACTCCGTACACCACCGTCATCACCGTCTGCTTCACCACCTTGCGGCTGATGAAGCCTTGCAGCACCTGGGCGATCTTCACCCCCCGCTCAGCATCCTTCTTCCGAAACTCCTCCACCTGAGGAGGAGAGTGCCCCAGGGGTCAGCCCCAGTGTAAGCCATGCTGGCTCGAGCCCCCTCCGTGGCTGGGGGCAATGTGAGACTCTCCCAGCTGTGCGCTGCCTGGCCCAAGCTCCCATCAGAATTTCCTGCACCCTGGATAACAGAAATCATCTGCTGAGGGGATCAAGCACAGATAACCGTGCCTGCAGAGCCTCCCCTGCTGCCTCGGCACTGTCCCTTGGCAGGTGGGTGTTGCCAGCTGGGACAAGGACACGGCTCTAGGACTATGGGTCAGAGCTCAGGTTCTCCTGCCTCTGCCCCCAACGATAACTGAGCAAGCCCTGCAGCCTCCTGAGCTACTCCTGCTCTCTGGTGTGGGGCTGCCTGGAGAAAACCTGCTGAGACCCAGACAGGAGAACCAGGGTCCAATGCCAGCTGAGTGAGCCTGGCAGGTCTCAGCACTCTTCCAGCAGCTCATTTCACATCATGCCTTGCCAAGGACACCGAAGACTTCGTAGCGGTGCCAAAGGCTGAATCTCTTCCCCCTCTCTTCTACTCAGTTCAAAGGAAGAAAATCTCATAACTCATGGGCCAGCCAGCTGTGACTAAGGGATGAGGAACACCTTCTTCCACCCCTCTGATTTACTTCTCCCAGGCTTCATTCAGAAGTGAGGACAGCAGAAATCCCACGGGTTTTCTCACAGCCACCTCTATGAGGACAGATCCCACACAGGGATGGAGACTCCCTATCTCTGACCAGCTCATGCCCCTCCAGCCCTCTGGACACTGGCCTTATCCCCACCTTTCTCCTCAGGAGCAGGAGTGACCCTGTGCACCAAGAGGAGGAGGCAGGTCCAAAAGGAACCCCTCCACGCCCCTGCTGTGCCTCACCTGCTGGGCCACTGCACTGTAGACATCCTGGGGGACGCTGCAGGGCATCAGGTTGACGGAGACAGCACCGATGAGGTCCCGGCCAAGCGCTGCGTAGTGCTGCAGCCCATTGCAGGAGCCATCCTGCATGTGGGAAGAACAGACCATTAGTTCCCCCCTCTTCAGACAGGTTTGCAGCTGACCTCCCAGCAGTGGCCGAGGCCACACCAGTTTCCCTTTTCCTTCTGGCCAGTTTTCCTGCCTAGGTCCATCCCTAACTACTGTGGCCTCTGAGGTTTAAAACCAGAAACCTCGTATCACACCGCTCCCTCTCTCTGTGGATTTTCAAAGACATCAGAGCTCTGTGGTAACACTGAAAACCAGAAAATTTGGAAAACACCAAATACGTCTGGGATGCTAAAAGCAGCCCCAAGAGCCAGCAGCCAAAACAGCCTCAGCAGTGCGATCAGAGGCAGGCAGAGGCAGGCCAAGGCAAAGATCGCTCAGGAAGCCCCAGCTGGTTCCACTGTAGTGGAGCTCCCCAGCCAACTGGACAGCCTCTGCTCTGTGGTGGATGAAAACCTCCCTCTCGCAGAAACCAGCTCCCACCCAGACCTCCCAAAGCTGCAGTCAGATGCACAGCGAGCATGTGCCACAGCAGCTGCCCTTGCAGCCCTCCTGAGACCAAGAGCAGCTTGGACGAAACAGGCAGGACCTGAACAACAGTGCAGGAAGGTTCTGGTGCTCCCCAGACCACACCAGCAGCAACATTTCTCGCAGGAGGTGTGCTGCTGTTTCTGCCCCTCTGGGCTTGGGCTCTCCCTGGTCACAGGGGGCTGCAGCCAGGACCACCCCTCAGGCAGGACCCCCTCCTCCCTGCACCCCCTTCCCTGCTCCCTGCAGTGCAGCACGTCCCGATGGCTCCACTAACTGAGTGCTGATGACTCAGGTGGAATGAGACTGTGGTGTCCACCAGAAGAAGTCCTTGCTGGAATTTCATTAGCTGCACCCTCCACACAACCCCTGCTGCTCTCTTGATCTTTTGTTGTCATCAAAATATCAGTCCCGACTGTCTCATGCATATTCCAGACCATTGTTACTGGCAAAACAAGCGCTGTTCCCCCCACTCAGTTAGAGCCACCCGATCTCCTCATGAGAGGAGCAGCCCCCCCACACCAGGACCCCAAATAGCCACGGTCACCATGCAGATAGGAAGGACAGGTGCCTTCAGGGAGCTCAGCAGCACCTGAGCAACTGCACTAGCCCAGAGCAAGGACAAGGCACATGGTGATAGCCAGGACACTGAATGTGGGGGACAACCAGCTCTGTCCCCGTGCCCTTTCTCAGTTCCAGACCTCCCATCTCGGCTCCTGTAGAGCTGCTTGGCTTCAGCCTTGGAATGGGAGTGAAGCAAAAATCTCTGAAGACTCAGTACAGCTCTGAACACTCCAGACAGGCATGGGCCAACTTCCAGTCCTGATTCCAGTTGGCCATGCTGGGCCAACTTCCAGTCCTGATCCTGTGGCTGGAAAAGGTCAGACTGGCTCAGCTCTCACCCTGCAGCAGCTGCCAGCATTCTCCCAGCCAGGCTCTGCTTGAGCCAAGGGATGCTCCTTCCCGCCTGTGCCGTTCTCCTGCCCTGCTGAGCCTCACACGGGCTGTGCAGATCTGCTGGGCTCCTACCTGGTGAACTGGGAAGTGAGAGATGTAGGCTTCCGGATCTGGGGACCTTGAGGCTTTGGCGATTTCCATACAGCATGCCAAGGCTTGCCAGGGCTCATCAGCGTTCATCCACCACTTCCTGCCCTGGGAACAGGAAAGCACAGGCTGGAAGAAATCACAGCATAGGCAGAAGACCATGTGCTCCTAGGATACGCTAGGCACAGCTTCTCCTCCCATTATGCCTCCAACTTCCCTAATACTTCATCATGTTTTCAAAGAGAAATGTGCTATTTAGGAATCTCTGCATTGCTTTGAGTCCCTTTTTCCTCTCAAAACTGTATCTTTCAAAACGTTTATGTTTCAAAATTGATCTGATTCCCACTTTGTTTTACTTTCGTACCGTGAGTGGGTGGTCAGCTGAGTCCAGGATCTCCTCCATGATTTCGTTGGCATACTCCAGCCGCTCCTGCAAGGCGTTCTTCTTCTTCAGCCCCGTCAGGTTGATGAGGTGGATCTTCAGCCAGTTGAGGCCCCTGGGCCCCAGCGGCCTCCCCTCTGCAAACAGCAGGATGGCCCGGGTGACATCGTTCCCCAGGTGGTTGAAGTATGGCGGGCACGGGTAAGTCCTGCCGCGGAAATCCATGTTGTGAGGGAACCAGAACACCTTGTCCCTGACGTAGTTGGCAATGGAGAGCTTGTAGAGTGCGTCCATGCGCAGGCTGTGCATCTCTGCAGTCTTCTTCTTGCAAAGCAACAGCTCGCGCTTGAGGGACTTGCTCCAGGTTGAGGAATGGCCGGGAGCAGTGGGAGGCGTGGGGGCCTCAGAGAGGGGCGGTGGGATGTCCAGCTGCTCGTTGCCTTTGTCGTTGAAAATGGAGATGATTATATCCAGCACTGGCTGGTTGATCTTCCAGGCGCAGTTGCCCAGCTGGGTCAGGGCATCCAGCACAGGATGGAGGTTCATGGGTGGACACTGCTCCAGCAGCAGCTGGTGCTGGATGGCCCCATCCACGAAACGCATCAGCTTGGTGTCATTCACAACAAAGGCACCGAAATGGGGGGACGTCCAGGGCACTGGGGGACACAGCATAGGCATGGCAGAGGAGTGGAAGGTCAGCATGGTCTCTGCAGCATCCGTCACAATCTGGGAGAAGATGGGATGGGGCTTTATCAGCCCAACCTGGAGAGAAGAATCAGAGAGGGGAAGGTCAGCAGAAGAGGATTAGGGCTGGAGTCTGGAAGAGCCTCTGCTCAGTCAGACGTCCTGAAAGGATCACACCAAGTAAGGAGCGTGTCTGCACAGAACCAGGGGCTCCTCAAAGTGTCCCCAAGCAGAAATGGCAGCAGGGAGGGAAAAGGGCCTTGCAAGGGTCTGGTTCTGAGGAAAGGGTGACCTGCACAGTCCCAGAGCCCCCAGGACAAGGCTCACCTGCCACATGTTCTGGTAGGAGTAGATGTGGTAGAGGACAGGGATAGACCTGGACTCCAGACGAGGATTGAGGAGGTTCCTGGGCACCGTGACAGCCTTCACCAGGAGCTCCAGCATGTGCATGCCTAGGCGCATGAGGACCACATACGGCCAGCTGCAGTCCTTCAAGTTCAGGGAGGAACCTAAGCCTGCTTCTGCCACCAGCTTCTCCCAGTACTCCCGTGGCAAGTACTGGTCAGGCTAGGAGGTGGAAGCAGAAAATGGGGGTCAGCTGGAGGGGCCAGACATGCTGCTCCTAGGGGATTTGCTGGATGGGATCTATCTATCCAGGGCACAGCTCTGAGAAGGTCCCTCCTGTCTCTGTGTCCTTGCGAGGTCCTCCCTGACAGTGGTATTTGGGGAAGGATGGCTGAGGAGGCTGTGGCAAGCCCAGCAGTGAGAACCAGGACAGCAGCGCCGCAAAGCCCTTCCTCTCACCACACCCCTGTGCTGACAGCCCATCCCCATGACACCCTGCCCCTCTCTCCCATATTGCAACCTGCCTGCCCTCCCTCCAAGCCCCATACACTCAGCTCTGGAAACAACCTGCTCACCTGGCCCTTGAGGTGCCCAGGGCAGTGGCTTTGGCCCCTTTCTCCCTTCCCATCCCCTCCTGCCACGCAAAGTGCACCCTGCTCAAGCCCCGAGCTCTCCCGCACAGGACACCTGGCTCCAAGGGCTCCTACCTGGCTGTCCTTTGCCAGCAGGTGGATGTAGTCCTCATAGACACTCTGTAACTTCTCCAGCTGCCGGCTGCGCAGCTTCCTATGGGTGATGTACCTGCTGTAGACCTTGGAGCTCAGGTCCCTGGCCAGGACAGCCAGGGACTCTCCTTGTGGAGAGAGTGTGTTGAGGACCTGGGAAAAGGGAAGACAAAGAGGGTCTTAGGAAGGAGGAACAGAGAGACAGAGCAGAGAGACAGAGCAGGATTTAAAGCTGCTGTGAAGGGAGCACAGGAAGATTCTGATTCCCACAATGCTGAGCAGATGGCGAGGAATTAAACACGACCAGGGCAGAAGCAGGCGCTTCTCTGGCTGCTTCACACAGGGAACAGAGAGCCTGCACCTAATAACCTGGGAAAACTCTCAGGAAGTTCAAATTTTGCTGGACACTAGTACTCTGTGACAGCCCCGTGGCTGATAGTCCAGCCCCACTCCCATGGGGCAAGGGCAGGTTCCCACCTGCAGCATGATGCCCACGTACTCCTCATCTGGCAGCAGGCACAGGTAGGGGTAGAGGATGTTGTACTTCGACAGTGTCCTGGCCTTGGCCATGCTGTGCTTGGACTTCTGCAGGGCCTGGAGGATGGCATCGTGCCACTGGGAGCGGAGGGTGCCCAGCAGCTCACGCTGCAGGGAAACAGACGTAAAGAGAGCTGGTCAGCTGACCACCTCTTCAGCCTACGGAGCCCCACGTCTCTCCCACAGGTCCCAGGGGCTGCAGTGCCCCCCTGTCCCCAGACCTCCTGAGCTTTACCGCTTTGACAGTCTGCAGGGCTGGGGGCTTGGCTGCCTCCACTGACTCGATGGTTATGGTGTTGTTCAACTCCATCTCCAGCTGCTGCTGGAAACGCTCCTGCAACTCCTCCACGGAGAAATCCAGCTTGGGATATGACACCACCTTTTCCTGAAACAAGTGCAAGGCACTATGTCATGCTCATCCTCCCAGCTTCCCTCCAAGAGACTTGTAGAACAAGTCCAGATGTCTCTGGCTGGTAAACCCCACAGGCTGCTCTGCTCTTGTGTCATGGCCAAGCACCTCCCCAAACAGCCCTTCCAGCACATGGAGATCACCTCCAGGCCCCTGCCAGCCCTTGGCTTCACTGTTCCTCTGTAAGGCTGTTGGTAACATCATCCATTTGATGATTTGTGTTGGCTATTGAGCAGAGACCATGCTAAAAATTCTTCCCTTCCCTTCAGAGTCCTGAGCTGGACCTGAGGACACCTGTGAACACCACCTGGCCAGCTCCAACACCTCCCTCAGCTCTGTGGCTTACTTTGGAGTAGAAGTCCTGGAGCAGAGAAGACTTGCAGGTCTGGGGCTTGGGTGGAGGGGGCAGCTGGTAGTTGGGCAGGACAGTCGTGATGGCGCTCAGAACTTTCTCCTTCTCATCTTCCTCAAACAGGCACTTTTGGAAGAGCTCATCCACGTGGAAGCCATCGCTCTTCAGCTGCTCCAGGTATCTGAGGAGGGGCAGACAGGACAGGCTCGATCTTCCCCAGGGGCCTGAGCGTGTTGTGCAGGAGCTGCTGGGGTGGGATTTGCCTCAGCACAGCTTGTCCCACAAGGTCACCCGCCTCAGGTTACAGGGATCAGGTGTCCATCTCTCAGCCCGCACCACTGCGGAGCCCTGGCCTGGGCAGAGAGGCTGAGCTTTGGCTGCTGCGGGACTGCGCTGCCCATGGGCAGCCCCACGGCGCGTGCTGCACTGACACACCAGGCAGGATGGGCACTGCCAGCCCCCTCAGAATCAGCTGACTGAAAACATTCACTTGGAGGCATCTAGAACTTGTCAGCCAGACAAAGGACACAGAGGCCAGCGATACATCCCCAGGGTTTTTGTGCAGCACTAGAGGATCAGCAGCTTTCTCCATCCTCTGGTGAGGAGCTGGCTGTGCAGCCAGCCCCCGGCACTGCCCCTAGACACAGTCTGTGTGATCTCATAGGGCTCCTTCAGCTCCCTGCTTTGCCCTGACACTTTCCTGCCCAGTGTGCTCCATGAGATCCACCTACATTCTCCTGACCACGCTCCTTCAGAGAGCCCTGTGGGAACTGTCCATCTGGCTGAGCCTGCCAAGAAGAGGAAACTGCACGGAAGTGCCATAAAAACAAAGAGAGGAGCTGAGCCATTCCCACTAGGCAGCAACAGAGAGACCAGTGGAAGCAAGATGCCCAGGATGGGTGGGGAACCAAGGAGTCCCTGACTGGAGAGGGGCTCTCCCAGCCCAGCTCTGAAGAGAGAAGCAGCTGTTCTCACCTCCCACATCTCCTCTCCCTACATGATCTCAGATAAACTCCCCAGCAGCTGTGGAGCTGCTGCCCCAGGGCTCAGCAGCACCTGAGGCAGGTGTTACCTCCAGATGGCTGTGGGGGGTGACTGGTTCCGGCCCATGCACTGCAGTGCTGCTGCGTAGGAGTCCAGGCTGGGCTGGAGGCTGACAGACTCCAGCATGGAAAACAGCTGGTCGATGTGCTGCAGGCAGCCCTGTGGATGAGAAGGGAAGGGGGCTGCAGACACACTGACACCAGCAGCCCCAAAAATCACAGCTTCATGCCCCTCTGCTCCTGTTTAGATTTAGTCACTTCTACCCTGCCCCTTCCCCATCCCCTTCTTCCCCTCAAAGCCATCTCACAGGGATTCGTGGCCTCATGTCAGCTCTGTTCCTCTTGGCAGAAGCCAAGTGTTCCCTGAACATTTGCTGAAGGCAGGTGTGACAACCACAGGTAAAACCATGACCAGCTCAAGGCTCTTCCTCCTGAGCCAGCCCTTCTCCCACCCAGAGCACCCGTGGCTCGGTACCTTCCTGGCCCAGCAGCGCATCACAATGTTGTAGGCACTGACATCCAGCAGCTTCTGCTTCACTGGAGATCTGTGGCACAGCATGAGGATCCGCTCGGCCTGCTCCGGCTGCTGCAGGAACAGGAAGCACTCCAGGCTGGACTGGATGGTCTCCTGCAGGACCTTGTCCTGGCTGCTGTCCTTGTCCTTCAGCTCCCTCCAAGGCCTCTCCTCCTTCACACCTTCCTTCACTGCCACCACTCTGGGCTCGCTGTGGTTGTAGAGGCTGTGGGGGCTGGTGGAGCTCTGGCTCCAGGCAGTGGCTGCTTTCACCTTTGGAGCTTTTGAGGTCTTCAGGCTCTTTCTGGGTTTTGCTTTGGGTTTGCCTTTGGCCTTTATCTGGGCCTCTGCACTGGCTTCTGCCTTGGCCTTTGGCTTGGCCTCTGCCTTGGCCTGTGGTTTGGCCTCTGCTTGGGCCTTTGGCTTGGCCTCTGCCTTCGCCTTTGGCTTGGCCTCTGCCTTCGCCTTTGGCTTGGCCTTTGCCTTGGCCTTTGGCTTGGCCTCTGCCTTCGCCTTTGGCTTGGCCTCTGCCTTCGCCTTTGGCTTGGCCTCTGCCTTGGCCTTTGGCTTGGCCTGGCTCCCCAGATCCAGCTGGGAGGCAGCCATGGATAATTTCCGCTCCAATTTCAGCTGCTGGACGCACGTCTCCTTGTGCAATGTCTCGACCCAGCTGTGGGGCCGGGCTGGGCACCCCCCTGCCCTGGGAACCGGCTGCTCCTGCGTGGGGCCAGGGGCCATGGCCTTCTGCAGAGGGTTCTGGTGCTTGTCATTGCCCAGCGGGGCCAGCTCCACCTTGCTGACTGTCACCTCTGGGGCGTTACTGCTTTGGAGCTGCTTTGCTCGAGCTTTGAGCACTGCAGGGAAACACAAAGAGGTGACAGGACGCAATGCACGGCAGAAGGTTCTGTCCTGCCTGGGGCCTCACTATGGGAGTGCCAAGAATGTGCTCAGAAAAGAGGATCCACACAAGGACTTCATCCCCTCTTGGCCAGCCCCACTCCCAGACACAGATTCTGACCACTGCCTCTCTGGGATCCACCTGCAGGCTGGGGCCCACCCCAGCACCCCGAGAACCAAGCCGTGGCTGCTCTGACTGCTGCCTGCTCACTGCAGCTCTCCCAGCACTCACCTTCCAGCAGCTCCATCCTCTCACAGGTGCTGTTCCTGTTTGCCTTCTCCTTGGCGCTGGTGGATGAGTAGCTCCTGAGGACACTCCATGGAACCCCTGCCATGGAAAAACACGAAGGTGCAGGGGGTCAGAGGAGGCTCCACACCCCAGAGCTGCCCCCCAGCCCCGCCCCACGGTCAGGCCCCAGCTGGGCACAGAGGTGACACTGAGCGAGTGGCTTTCCTCAGCTCAGCTGCCCCAGCAGCAGCGCACGAGGGCCGGAAAGGGGCAGGAGGGACAGGGACGCTCCTCGCCCCCTGGGTCCGCACGCTTGG
>VZRE01010914.1:0-48804 GCA_013396775.1 Cephalopterus ornatus
CACCTCACTAGGTTCCCGAGGAGAAGCCAGGCCCAGGCAGAAATGATTTATCTATTGTATTGAGAACAGTTTTAATCTCATATGGTACATATGTACTGACAAACCCTGTTAGCAATGCTTATGATGCTCTGGAAATTTTGCCATGTGAGCAAACAGAAGCAAAATGACAATTAGAAATTGTCTCACACTAGCAACAGCACAGCAGGTCCAGAATTTCATTTCAGTCAGTGAGAAACCTTGTTTAATGGAAGCTGGCCATGAGTTGCTTTACAGATCTAGCCAAATCCTTGGCAGAACAGACCACTTAGATCTGTTGCTCTCTCTCAAGAGTAGAGGCTTCCTGGCAGTGTAATTTCTTGATGGTTTACAGGGTGTAGCTGTAGGAAGCCCTTTCCATTAGGTACATTGTGCTTCTCCTGAACAGCCGAAGCTGAGCAACATTGATGCTGACCGCCTCATTCACTCCCATCCTTCCTCACAGCCACTCAGAGCTCTTGTCCCCATATTTCTGCTTTCTGTTAGGAAACCAGAGGAGGCCTCAGTGCAGCAGAGGAAGACCTTTAGGGATTGAGGGAGAGCAACTTCTTTTGCTGTCACTGGCCCATTTTGCTTGTAATACCCTAGATTCAACAGGTGCATGCTACAGGACATTTTGTGCTGTGCTGTGCTGTGAGGGTGGTGAGGCACTGAAGCAGATTGCCCAAGGAGGTTGTGGATGTCCCAGCCCTGGCAGTGTTCAAGGCCGGATTGGTAAGGCCTTGAGCAACCTGATCTAGTGGGAGGTGTAGCCCCCCCGCCCTGTTAGAACTAGGGGATCTTTAAGGTCCCTTCCTTTAAAGAGGGAACCTTAACATTCTATGATTCTATGATTTTGAGCGAAGGTTTAGCAATGAAAGACTGCAAAATCCTAAATGTTAACCCTTGCCATATTAATGATGCCTTCTGTGTTCTTGGATAGTGTATGTGAACATTTTGGTTGCAATACGTGATCACATAACAACAAAACCCACTGAATATTGTCGCTACATTTTAGCCTGAATTAGTTGAAAACACACTTGTTGGGATAGCAGTCATTAAAGAACTGAACAAATAAGCACCTAAAGTATTTGTTAAACACTGATAAATAAAATTTAGCTGGCCTATATATTTTCCTGTTCCAAAATATGGATTATGATATGGCTGACTTGGATTTCCTCTTTATGCTTCTCCATCAATGAGCTGATTGCCATGAAGTAGTAGCTTTATCCTCCAGTCAGTGACCCCCGGCTTTAATTCCTCATAACTTATGTGATAAAATGTTACAGGGTAGTTTTGTTTTCTTAGCTAACTCCTAAGTAGCTAAGGTAAAATATTGCTGTAAGAGAGCTAGTAGCAGAAGGAAGGAATTTATCCACTGTTCTCACTATCAATAAGTTTTCTCTCCTGTTTTTTCATAAAATGTTCTTTAAACAGGCAAATTTATCTGTGACTCATATGTGGAAAATAACATGGGCTTAAATAAAGCCTAGCAATTAACTTTTCTCCTCCCCCTTCAAATTTTATTCATGTCTTACATGTTGAGGACTCATTAAAGAGAAACACTGATTGTTGAAAAGGAGTGTTATCATTGCCTGTCATTACACCACTGCTTTGAAAATGACGCTTTGACAATATCCAGGGTTTGTACCAGCATTTTGCTGCTCTTACAGGAGATATTTTTGTGGGATGCAGCAACATGTGGCTTTTGTACCGAACATGGGAGCCATGAGAAGCTGCAGCAGCCCAGGGCTTCTTTCTCAGCCTGAAGTGGTTACAGCTGAAGCATCACTTTTTTTATGAGGCCATGGAGCAAAGGAGAGTGGGCAGTGAACTGGTGACAAGTGTTTCTGAGGCACTCAGCCTTCCAAGGGACCACTCCTGTATTTTTGCCTTTGCCTTGCCTACACAAATTTAATGAATTTACCATTTTTTACTCTGTGGCTTTATGGACCTACCTTGTGCTCAGGGTACTTTCTCTTTACAGCTCAAACTGGTAGAGCAGTTGGACTACAAAACTGACTGCAGGTCACCACATTTTGGTGAAGATTAGCAAAAAGAGTGATGGAGATGACACTGCTGGGCAGGCAGTCTGACTGGGCTGCAAGAAAGCTTTTTCACACTGTAGCTTACGCAGTGGGATTTATGAGGAGACTTTGAATTTTGGGTATAATTCAGTAGAGTTACTACCATCCCCTTTGGCTTTGGGAAAGGGCTGACAGAAGAGGACGAAGAGCCTCCCAGTAGGAAGAGCTGCCTGGGGAGTCAAAGGCATCAGTGATGCTGACTCTTGCACTGGAGATTGTTTTGGGGGAAATATGGGAATACTAAAAATGCCTTTTCAATTTGGACAGACCCCAGGGTTCATTCAGCCTCTACACGTTTGCAGAGAGTAACCTCCATATGAAAAAATCCCAAAGAAGTGGCTGTTTTTGTACTATGCTGATGCACCGTGTGGTGCCTGGGAGCCTTGATCCCTGACTAAAGCCCCTAAGGCTAGCGTAGTGCTCAGGAATAACATTACCCACAATGGATGTTTCCTAAAATCAGGGACTGTGGCATAAAGCACTGCTGACACATTTATCTGACCTGGATATCATCACTCTGTTATTAAAATGAAATAGAGCGACTGTGAGATTAACCTGCAAATAGAGCTAACAAAATGACAATTCATAATGATTCTCACATTCCTTCAACAGAAAAAACTGCTTAGACAATCTAATGGATGAAGATGAGAAAGACAGAGCAAAGAGGTGAGCACCTTTTCTTTTATAATTCTCTGTAATGAGCTTTATACTGTTTGTTGCTGCAGAAGCTGTTTTATCGATAATCAATTAATCAAAGAGAGAGAGAGTAAAATACAGTCAAGCACAACTTGAAAAACTGCCATCTCACAGACTCCTACTCTTGGCTGCCCTGTAAGAAGAAAATAATGTAGCAGTGTTTCCTGTGGAAAATTAAAAAAAAAGCCAAGGCATTGATCGTTTTCTTCACATTACTGCAGAACATCAGAACTGAAGCACCAACAACGTACTCCTGCCTCTATAATACATCATCTGAGTTTTCCGAGTGTACAGAAATATGTGGGTTTGGGGTTTTTTAAAATACATTGTGCAAAAGAAAAAGAACTGAAAGAGTGGGGGTTTTTTCCCTATTAGGATGGTCCTTTATTCATCAGTGCCTATCTCACAGTAGTGAAAACACCCAGAAGTTACCTTCAGAGCAGAGACAGACCATGAAAAGTCAGCCCTAAACTGGCACAAACCTATATTCACACATATCCTGCACTCAGTCGAGTCCTGGTTGGCGGGAATTTGTTTTAAACGCTTTGTGGGGAGAGAAAAGGGGTTTTTCAAGGCAGAAGACCTGTGGCAGTAAAACTCTTAATAACTGTCAGAGCTGACCGGCATCTGCAGAAAAGCGGTTTGGAAGCATTTGAGGTTATCAGTGCTGCAGCCTGCAGTTTAATTACTTTAGAGAGGGCTGTGGGTTGCCCACATTTTTCCCCTTGGTTCCCTCTAATGAGAGTATTTCCAGTCCAGGCACAAGCAGTTGATCCAGTTTCATCTCTTTTGATTCCTTCTCCGCTTCTTTCCCTCCCTGCAGCTTTTTCTCACCAATATAGGTCAGCACGGGCTGCAGCCAAGCTCAGCTGTTCCCCTTTGCTCCCATTTGGAGAGGGTGCAGAAGGGAGCCCGCCTTGCAGCACTGCTTCACCTGCTTAAGGCCTGATTATCTTCAAGATATTTGTGTGCTAATAGTTTAATTAAAAAAAAAAAGGCATTAAAGAAATGAATATATGAAA
Source organism: Cephalopterus ornatus (assembly GCA_013396775.1). Taxonomy (NCBI): domain Eukaryota; kingdom Metazoa; phylum Chordata; class Aves; order Passeriformes; family Cotingidae; genus Cephalopterus; species Cephalopterus ornatus. The sequence goes on from VZRE01010914.1 coordinate 3,821, forward strand.
AAAATAGGATAAAACGTATCCTCACTATCAGTGATTATCATCACCATCTGGTATGGTTTTCATGCTGTTTGTTCCCAGAGGGAAATTTTTGTCATACCTCAGGGCAGGCCTCTATCAGGGTGCATAAAACAAATGATAACTTTGAAAATGAAGAAAGGAAATTGCTTCTTGTAATTTAAGTACATTTAGCTTTTTAGAAATAAAGCTAGATTTGAAATCAAGTTTGAAATCATGAGAGGCTTCATGAAGGTCTAAAGTTAATACATGATAGTAAAACCATTCAGATTCATTTAAAAGCTACAGGTTTTCTTCCAAAGCTTTGAAGAAAGTCAAACTCTGGAGAAGCCATTTGATGAGCATTTTGCTGCCGAGTGTTGAAAACTGAGGACTCCCACCTGTCCTGTGCCATTGGAGAAATGCTCTCTTTGTTTTCTTCTATTCAGTATAAGCGTTGGGTGTCTCAGAACTGAGAAACACAAGAGAGGATAAAAAAAGCCAAGAAAATTGTTCTTTCCTTTCATTTTCTCAGTTAAAAGTAGGTGAGACTGGAAATTTCTGAATCTACGTCTATGAGGGTGGACTCAAGCCAGGAGCTGGGTTTCTCAGGTTAGAAATACACAGACACACCATTTATTTCTGCTGCAATGTATTAGGCACATACGGTTTGTATTATGCAGACATGAAAAGAGGATCCATCCTCTCCTGAGAGGAGGCACTTGCACTCCCAGCCCCGTGCTAACTGTTTAGTATTTGGCCAAGAGATATATCTCTTCCTTTAGGACACTGGTTAAATTGAGCCCCATTCTGCATCATCTGACTCCCTAAGGCAGAGTTCCACTCCAAAGACCTGAAAAATAAAATGTGGATATGATGGCACCACACTTAGGAGCATTGGAGACCTATGTGAGGTCTTCTGAGCTTCTGAAGATCAGAAACCATAATTTCATTTTTAACTCTTTGATGCTAGATGAGGTTTATTTTATTTTATGGATTTATTAATTCAAAACAAAAAGCGTGCTTTGTGCACTTTTTTCTCTATTTGCTTTTCTTTCGGTTTGCTTTAATAGTAAATAATTTTAAATACTTTTTTTGCAATTCAGTTGAATTCCAAATTCCAACCAAAACCAGCTTGAAGTGAACCATGAGAAAGTGCTTAATCATGAAGACTACCACCTGCCATTTTCCACTGAAATAAAAAGTAAATTTAAGAATCTGAATGAAGGTATGTGGTACAGTTACTTGCATTAATGCATATATAACATACTACACTGGACAGTAAAAAGAAATACAAAATTTAATGTACAGTCACATTTCATTGTAAATCAGCAAAATGTAGTGGCTCCTAGTTAGTCAGTATCAGTCTCTTTTTAAGAGAACAAGTAGCAAATATGTAAGAGAACAAAAATGGCTGTTTATAGCACATGTTAAATTGGTGGTTTTGATCATTCTGAATTCAGGCTGTCTTGTATTGCCTTTAGCTGTATTACTGAAAGTCCTAATTTTATTCACACTGTGACTCCTTCTTCCTCTTGAATATGCTGTAATCTTTTTGGAGTAGCAAGGAGGAAGGAAAACTGGGACAAATAGTATGGAATTAAGACAGAGGTTGTTTGGGCTTACTGTAATTGTATGCCCTAGCAGTGAAGTAAGCAAGCCTAGGAAATAATCTTCGAAAGGAAGTGATGAAAATGGTCTTATTTAAATACATTTATAACTATACTAAACAAAGTATTTTCAACTGTGCAGGGATAGTTTTTACCTTTTTTCCCCCGTTTTTTATAATTTTTTCCCTTTTCAAAATTTTACTGTAATCATCGATTCAGATCTTGTTAGAGTTATTTCCACTAGAGAAGTTTTTATGTTTCCTTTGTGAATAAAATGTCAAGTCTTAAAAATAGATACTTATATTTCTGTTATGGCTTTTTTTTTTTTTTAAAGCAACACTTTCCCTATCGACAGTTGGTGGTTTATTTTATTTTCAGGGAAATCTGGACTCTTTAAGCTTAAAATGAACTGGGGATTGAATTACGAGGAAGGAAAATGTTGATATTCTTAACGTCCCCTTGAACTGTAGAGAAATAGGATAAGACTGGAGCTTTTCACATTTTGTTCTGACAGCCTTTTGCACTGTAATAAGAACGGGCTGAAATCAGTCAGGCAGTATCCACCCAATCTCTTGTGTTCAAAGCTGTAAAATAATCAAGTGTTGGCTTCTATCCAGTGTATCTCCAAGTGTGTTCAGGGTTGAGAGCAAGACAAACAAAAATTACCCTTCTGTCAGTAGTAACATCCAGAAGCCTCTGTAGTGATTTCTCTGCAGAAAATGTTTATTGCCATCCTGGTCCTTAGAGGGGATGTAGATGCTGGGCTAAATTCTGCTCTGATTTTCAGCAGTGTGCATCCAGAGCTGCTTATGAGGTACAGCAGAGTTAGCTGGGGCCGAAAAATTCAGAGAACCAGGCTCTTGGCTTTTCTTTCCTGTCTACATGTAATGAGATTTTTAGATCTTTACATAATTGACAAGGCAAATCTTGTCTGCTTGAGGACCTTTCAGAAAAACAAACCAACCTTCTGGGTTATATTTATTTCTATTTTCACATGGCAAGAGAAGTCCAGGTGATAACCTCCAAGTCAAACTATTGTTGTATTCATGGGAACAATTCAGAAAATGCTTGTGTATAGAGTGACGTGTAATTAAAAAAACCCCCTAAGTGTACATGCTAAAAAGATTAGCAACAGCCTTAATGACAGTATCATGATGGTGCCAAAACACCCCAAATGAAATCAGATCCTTTTTTCCTGTGAGCTCTTTAAGTGCAGCAGTAGAAGCAGGCTCTCTTTGAGGAGTCTGTAAGCTAAATAGACAAGACTGGTAAAGAAAGCTGTAGAGTCTTTGTTTTACACCTAAAGGCTCAGGGCACCATGACATTAAGTGATTTTCCTAGTGGTATACAGAGATTAAGGGCAAGCAGTTCTGGCACTTCTGAGACCCCAGGTCTGGGAAGACATCCGAGCCTCAGCTCTGGTCCTTGCTGGGATGAGCCATGCTGATGCCCTCTCTCCTGCTTGCCCACGTGACCTTGGAAAGGAGAATGAACAAAGTGGCATATGAACTAGATGGGAGCTGCAGCAACTTCTCTTCAGGTCCCTGATCTTAATGACTGGAAGACAACGACCTGATTCTTCTGTCTCAGCCTGGAGGTAGGCAGAGCACCTGTGACCAAAGTGGGAGGTCCCTCTGGGTGAATCCAGCTCCGGTGCAGCGGCTGCAGGACTGGGGTCCCTCTCTTCAGTTAAGACTGCATAGATGGCTACAATCCAGTCGTCTTTATGGACAATTTTACTGTTGTCACAGTATTCCTATTCCTTCTTGTTCTGAGTGCCTCTTCAGAGGCTGCATGAACTTTAAAGATCCTGCATATATTTAGGAGATTGGCAGAGCTCAATGCTAATCTGACAAGCTCAACCAGAGTATCCAGAGGCAGCACAGAAGGGTGAGCAGAGCCTCCATCTCCCCAGTGGATACCAAAGGTGGCTTGAAGAAAAGAACAGGAGGTGGGAACTGTTGTTCGCTACTTTCCTCTGCAGTTTTGCTGGAATCCAGTGTCAGTCTTCATATGCTGAGGCATGCAGCAAGCTAATTTCTTTGTGTCTGCATTACAAAGAGCAGGTACATGGTCATTTTTCGTCTAGTCTGCTCATCCTTTTTTTTCTTTTCCCCTGTCTACAGGGCTTCACGTAACAAGTCTGAGAAGAAGAGGCGTGATCAGTTCAATGTTCTCATCAAAGAGCTCAGCTCCATGCTTCCAGGCAACACTCGCAAAATGGACAAAACCACTGTGCTGGAAAAAGTCATTGGCTTTCTGCAGAAACACAATGGTAAGATTTACTGCAGCTCTTCATGCACTTGCCAGACAGTTACTATAATACCCTGTTTCCTTCAGTGATTATCAGAATGGCTTGAGGGACCTAAAAGTGCCAACATAAGGTGTTTGGGGTTTTTTTCTATCGCATCAAGAAAGGTAATTTGCAAAGACTGTACTGCCCAAATCCATCTTCTTGTTTGCTCTTTAGTTGAAGAGACTCTCAGCCTGCTAGAGAAGGGGGCGAATGGCAGGCACCAAGGGGAAGAGGGTAGCAGTGCTCTGCAGCACACACGAAGAAGAGAGATGCTTTGAACAAGAGAGATTGGGGCCAGAGGGAAGATTCCCTTCCTTGAAATTTGCAGTATTCTGAGCAGAAGAACAAAGCATTCACCCCAGCTTCTCTGCAGACAAATGCAGGGAAGGAATCTGTTCAGCACACCTGCTCCTCAGTGGACTGTGTAGGACTCAATTTTCCCCATTGAGCAGAAAACTCAGAAGACAAAGCGCCTCAGTTTTTGAAGTTGGCTTCAGCAAATTGGATCCACAGACAGCTGACGTGCTTCACCCTGTTTGCACAAGCAGAAACTACATCACATTTGCACAGCATCCAGTTGAAGTAGTAAAGCTCATCCTTGGAAAGCCAGGAGATTATTTTTTAAATTCCTACAGCATTGACAGGTCCCTTAGAAATGTACCTTCACCGAGGACAGAGGAGATTTCTGACCCTGCTGATCTAGTCTGTTTGGTCCATTTTCTACTCAGTGAGAGGAATGTGCACTGTGGCCTTCCTGATGCATGGACATTCACCAGCAGCGGTCAGTTGAAACGCTTCTCCCTTATAAATCAGGGCTCTGGTTTAAAATGGGGCTCTCTTGCTCTGCCCCTGTGAGGAAGAGTCTTCAGTGTGTGACTGTGAGGAATGGCCCTGGCCCCACAAAGCAGAAAGGGGTCTCACAAGCTGATGCACCACATCACCTGGCTCACCTTTGCTCATCCAGCACCTCCCTCCTACACTCCCTGGAGAGCTCTGGGTGAAACAGAAAAGACTATAAAAACTCCTGTATCATGACTCTCGACATAATGGAGTCACAAATGTCAATATTGCTGAGGAAATAATTATAATGATTCTGTTGTTACAGTGCATTTTGTCCTTAAATGAATTTTTGCCACAGACAAGATAGAATCATTTTTAGGTTGGAAAAGACCTTTAAGACCATTGAGTCCAACAATTAACCCATGGTTTTATACAGAAAGAACATCTCAAAGTTTAATAGTTGTATATACTTTTTTTTAAATGACAGTAATAATATGTCTTTTCTTTTTAGCTGCCCAAGGCAGAGTAAAGGAGGATGTGCATATGTTCAAATATAAAGCCAAGCAAAGAACAATCACACAAGGTTTGAATAAGTGTAGATAGATGTAGCTGATGGCCCAAATAATTTACTCCAGAAGGCACTTTTTCTTGAAGAACAACTAGGTAAAAGGAAGCTAACAGTCACAAATGCTTCCACATCAATTGGGTCAAAATGTGTCTGGGTTTTGTGCACTTGCTAAAAAAAAGCAAATGTTAGCTATTTTTAAACCAGATTAGTAGTCACACAATATGATACAAAGCATCAGCATTTAAAAATGTTGGTTATCTTCAGCATACTTTGAATCTGGTTTATTCAATCGTATTTCACTTTCATTTAGTAGGCTAAACCAAGATTTTAGTCATAATGGAGGAGGAGGACAATTTTCAGATTTTTCCCTTCATAAACAGCCTCCTTCTTCATAATCCACAGAATCTCCCAAATCTCAAGTAATTCTTCCAACAGTCGCCGTTTCATGTACATTAGCTTTTCCAAGCTACAGATCTGCTGAAAGTATCCTATATTCTGAAACTATCTAATAAAAATCTGATGGACTCTTTTTCGTTAGTCGAGTTTTCAAACCTCTGTGTAAAACCGTCGGAGCTGTGGAGAGCTGCTGTACTACCAGTGACAGCCCCCAGCAGTGCACAAAGTGAGTCGAATGAGCTGGTAGAAGCAAACAGCTACATCTCCACTAATACAGCCTGAATGGAGGCTTTGATTTCTTTCTAGGTGACAAAATGCACAAGCACTCATATAATTTGACTGTCTTTAGTATCATTTATCAATTTGCCTTTCTCTGGTCTATGTGCTCTGAATATGGAGCATTAGGTGTTCCACACTCTGGAAGTGTTAATCAGTAGGATTAAATATCAGGCAGAGCTGAAAGGAGAAGACAGTCTGTGCTCACTATCCCCTCACTACTACAGCTGAGTGGGGAAGCACTCTTAGAGAAGCACAGCGAGCAGCTAAGTAAACCAGCTCTAGCCTCTAAATTCTAAGATGTGTCCCCCATAACCTTGTCTGACTAAGGCAGAGCTAACATCAGTGACTGTTTTCCAAAGGAAACAGCTCACCACAGTGCAACCAGCAACCACCAGTATGGTCCCCAGTTTCAGTGCGAAGCTGTGACTTGTTACCCCGCTGTGCCTGCACCCCTCCACGGAAAGCTCTCAGGGAACAAGCCCTCTGCAGGCTTCTGTGGGGTCAGGATTGACCAACAATGGGGCAGACCACCCTTTGGTGTCTCATGGGCTGACAGCACAGGAGACCCTGCCGTCCAGACAGGATTTGGGATGAGGTGCTGGTGCTCCATTCCGTCTCCTGGCCTACCCTGCACAATGGGGCTGAAGGTAGGCACCAGAGGCAGTGGTGGCAGTAGCACCACTGTAAAGCTGCTGCAAAGGCTCGTGTTTCTTTCACATTTTGGAAAACAAAGCAAGAGGTCTGCTGTTTGGGGTCATCGTCCTTTAGGGCTCCTCTGAAGAAGTTTTCTTGCTGCTCGCTATTGGTCACAGAAGCTGTACGTTGAACCCTCTCCAGAATCCTAATTTTGAAACTGTAAATTGTAAATAGCAATTTGACACGTGCTAATACTTGCCTTGATTTTAATTTCATGCAAAGTGGTTTTATCTTTTGATCAATACCCCAGTAAAGCTGCTTGAGGCCAATGGCCTTGTGAATACAGACTCCCACTGAAGTCAGTACAAGTTGACCTGAGTAAAAAATGAGGAAAACATGTCAGGATTGAAGCCAGTTTAGATCGTCATTACTGTCTCTGTATGCAAAACCCATGCTTGAAAACTGCGATTTTTGAATATAAGGGTGATTTCTCTCTTTTGATAGCAATTCATATATAGTATTGCAAGATAGAAGTTAATTTGAATTTTAAAGATGTAAATGTTTTGTTTGTCTAGAAGTCTCAGCGCAGACGGAGATTTCTGAAATTCAGCAGGACTGGAAGCCTTCATTTCTCAGCAATGAAGAATTCACCCAGCTGATGTTGGAGGTGAACATGAATATATACCTTTCCTAATTTTGTCTAGCAGTCATGGAAACACCCATGCATCTAGAATAAACTGTCATCTGCAGTTCCAAAAGAGGAGGTTTCAGGTACTGCTGTATTTGACCATCAAGCAGAGCTATCATCAGGACAAGGAATTAAAGTCCCCACTTGTTGCTCTTCACACTCAGCAGTGCCATTGCACCGTGCTGCTGTAGCCTTCTAAGCTGTGCAGCAACTCTCGAGAAGTGTAATCCAGGGGGAAGATTCAAATCACAGGTTATATTTTATTTTTACAAGCAGAGGTGAGGTAAAGAGCATGTGGCAGTTTTTCTCCTGTTCTTGGAAGGCATTATTATTACCTGATATTTATGCAAGGTTAGCACCTTAAAAGCAACGGTACCGCGTCCCCCTAGTGCTAGGTGCTGTACAAGCAGATAAAGCCTGACATCTCCTCTTGGTTTGATACAGTTGATACTTCTATCTGATATGCAACACCCTTATCAAACAATTTTTATTCTAATGTTTCGCAGTGATAGTTTTTAAATTGTACCATAGGTCCTTTTAATGCTGGCTGGGATTTGAAGGGAGGTAACTGAATGGTGTTTATATAGGTTCAAAATGAAATGCAAATGAACTGCTAAAATGTATTTTTCTCTCTCAGTAACAGCTAGAATCATCTCTAGCAAGGATCTTCTCCTGTACTAAACACAGGGAGGTTTCATGGCCCCATGGTGTCCTTCTCTTCCTCCCTCAAATGATATGAATATGGGACATAATCCAGGCTCTGGCAGTGGGGAGGGAAGGATATTGGGAAGCACCTTCACCCACCAAGGGGTGGCATAAAGCTGGGGCACATTGCTGCTCACAGGGGCTGGCAGTCCCTTGGCCATTGCAGTTTGTTGTGATGAGACTCCCCTGGTCCATTTTTATAAGGCACTTTGCTCCCCTTGCTCTGACAACCACCCCATTCCCATCTCAGTGCACAGGAGCTTAACATACTTAACTCCTTCAGTCTGCACTGAAATGTGTCCATGAGATAGCAATAAATTGGTAGTTGTTTTGACAGTCTGGGCCTTTGTTGATTCTACTTGTATGCTATGAAATTTTAGATTAAAACAATCACTTTCGGTTTCCCAGCTTATAAATCACCTTCTTGCTACTGTGATCTTCCATGCCCTTCAAGATAACATTGATTATTGGGATGTCCTATTGTGCAAGATGTTCATCATTCCCTGCTATTTTGTCTTTCTACTAATCTAATTTTATTAGCATTTGGACAAGACTTCTGGAAGTTTTTCCCATCCTGTTATTAAAAAATGAGAAGGGTTTTTTTTAAGCACTAATTCAAAATAATCAGAGCATAATTGACTGCAGTAATACACCAGCTTTCCTGGAAGTGGCTTTTTCTCACCCCATTGAAAAGGCTGTCATCAAATTACAGAAGAGTAGGCACTGGGCTCTATTTGTTCATTTAGGACTATTGCAGCAGTGAAATCTTTGAAGAGGGATATGCCCTCTTAATGTTGGAAGGTCCAGTCGTGAGTAAATAAAAATAGAATTATGTATGCATACATTAACTTGATTTTACCACAAAATTCTGATATGAGTCACTGTGTATAATTTGCATTGGATATGAAATAAAGACTTGACTTTTCAAAAACTAACAACCTTCACCATAGTAACATGCACAATCCAACTGCCTTGTAAAATCATTGCTCTCTTCTACAGGTTAACAGCTATCATGCTTTTTTAGAAAACAGCTTGAATGTACCACACTAAAGAAAAACATATTCTCTGCACTTATATTAACAAAATCAAACTAACTATAGCAGCTGGAGGGTTTTCAGAGATGCTAAACACACACTCTTCTACTGGGGTATAAGTTATTGACTTGCTTTTCAAAGGATTGAAGCACCAGCAGATTCCCATTGACTTAAATAGTTGTGGGTGCTCAGCATTCTCTGGAAAAAGGAACATATGTTTGTGTGTCTATTCAAGGCTTTGTGGTTTTTTGTGGGTTTTTTTTGTTTTTTTTCTTTTAAACAATTAGCATTTTCCAGTGTTCTCAGAATTCTTTCCCTTATTGAAGTCAGTGGGGAGGAGGGGGGAAAGGAAGGATGTGCTGCAGCTTTACAAGATCAACTGCTAGTCTGGCTCGGGGGCAGGCCTGGATTTGCAGTATGGTTTTGTAATGCTGTGGCACCCTGATCAGGCTGTTTGCAGTACACCTGTCTCCTGAGCAGGTATTGCCACTGGAGTATAGTTGAACTCTGCTCTGATTCAGTCGTGTTTGCAGTGCCTTTGCTGCTCAAGTACTGCTGGCAGCACTGACTCCAGAACACCAGGGAACTGACAGAAAAAGGCCCTAGACTTGCTTTACTTGAGCGATTGGAAGCCTCATCAGTGACTCCCTCATGACAATGGGAAGGTTTTAATATATTCTCTGAGCACCTACTATTGAGTCTTAATTTTTTGGGGTGTTCTCCTCCGAGTGATCTAAAGCTCATCTTGCTTTAGATCACTCTGAGGAGAATCCCCCCCCCAAATTAAGTTAATCTTGCTTTAGATCTCAAAATGTACCTAGATTTAACTTTGAACAACACTGAGCTCAAAACTTAGCAGCTCAGACTAAACAAAAGCCTAATTTTGACGGTGAAATTGCTTCTGTACAGAGGGTGAGGATAAGGCTGACATTTCCCTTCAATCCTAGGAATGAAGGGGCTTACTACAAGGTGGGACCAAAGTGAGGAAGAAACTCTGCAGAAGGGTGAATTTCTCTTGGAACAAGTAATCTAATACCATGACCTTTAAAATAAATCACTCAATTAAAACTCAGGCTAAGGATTATTTGATCATTTTCATTGCTTTTACTTACATGAAAGCCCAGTAATATACAACGTTACATTAATACAAACTGAGATTTATAGGGTTTGCAGAGAAGTACCATTTTGAGATAGGACTGCATCCTTTCATCGTCCTTTGATATTTACACAGAGCTCAAATGTTCATTTTAATAACTTCCAAGGGATCCAGTCTTAGTCATTTTGCATTATTAAAATGTGTGATTAATTTAAAAACCGAGACATGAAATGTTCCTGCGAGCCCTTTGTTGCTTCAATAGTAGGTTTTACTAGACTACAAAGAATCCTGTAAAAGTTAAATCAGACTGTAAAATCAGAGAATTTCTGTTCTGCAACTTGAGATAACATTCCTACAACTTATATAACAATATGGTGCTGAAGTGAAATGGTTTTGATCAACACACGATGAGATGTCTGTTTACACCAGTCATTCCTGTTTAAGCACTCTCCACTTGTCTGTTTTCCTTAGGCATTAGATGGCTTCATTATAGCAGTAACTACAGGTGGAAGCATCATCTATGTGTCTGACAGCATCACACCTCTTCTAGGGCATTTACCGGTGAGTAATTCTGGCATTGTTTTCTCTAGTACACATCATAGAATCAGGCCCTGCATTTTTAGAAACAGATGCAAAAGGGTGCTGGGGGTGGTGTTTTCCTGAAAGTGTGGTGAGGGAGTTTTGTCCCTGTGTTATGGTGGCTGCTGCTGCTGCTCAGCTCTGTTCTCTCTCTCTGTGATTCATAGCCTTCAGGGTTTTGTTGCTATGAGGCACTTCAGCTTGAATGGAAAAAGCTCTGCAGGAATAGTCTGGCCAGGGGAGGGACAGGGTGACCTGGCTGATCTTTTCCATCTCTGATTTCTAAGCTAGAAGAGAATAGCACCAGTGCTGCTGGCAGCCTGGCAAGGAGCTTATTAACAAGGAGTTAAGGGCCTTATTCTGCTCCCAGGGAGGTAAAGGACAAAAAACCCACTGAATGCAGAGTTTTCCAGGGGCTGCTGATGAGCTATCCCTGCAGCTCAGCTGTGCTTTCCCAAGGGGAGCACACCCTGCTCCCAGGAGGTGCTGGTGGAGCCAATGCTGGTTGCATGGTGCACATGTACATTGGTCAAACTGGTGCTTGGTCCAACATGAGCAGCTTGTTTTATCTGTGGTCTGCTGGGTGCTGCTGTGGGAGACACTGGCATGCACTGGCTTGGGCTGGAGGAGCAGGTGAGAGGGACTGCTCCCTGTTGCTAAGACTGCTCTAGGAGAAATTGCGTAATAATTATGGATTAATCTTCGTGCTCATTTTTATATCCTGGTCTCAAATAAATACGTGCCCAGGAGAAAAAAAATAGCTGCCAAATTATTATTGTACTACCCTCTGCCATGTTCTTAAGAAAATTAGATTTTTTTCTTTTTTTTTATTTTTTCACCAAATGTGTTACGTTTTCCACCCAGACAAATGTATTTCACATGCACTACCTTGCTGTAATATGAACAAAAATTACTTTCTTCTGAGACAAAAGGAACTTGATGAAAGGCAATGGCTCGTTGTAAATGTAAGACTAATTGCTATGCAACAACAGATTGAACGGAATCTATCTATTTCAGTTTTCTTTCATCCTCAGCAGTTGAGAAGACCAGTAGTTGACTATTTTCTGACATTTGCCTTCACTTCAAAGGTGGGGAGAGCTCTATCCTGCATACAGGCTGTGGGGTCTTCATGCACTTACTGATTTCCATGGAATGTCCTTGTCTTTCATCATTTGGTGGTTTCATTGGTATCCCTTCCAAATACCGATTCTTAGAGGAGATGGTACATCTGCTGTGGGGAAGCATTCCTCTTTAGGAGGATGCATTTCAGACCCTGTGCCTAAAATCTTAAGCCCTGACTGAACATGGATAGATTCAGGTTCATAATTCCTGAGTTGGACCATCAGAAACTAAATCAATTTTCTGTCCCGAAGACATGTCTTGTGTGATAACCTTACACAGTATCCAGCTCAAAATAAGGATGAAAATGGACATTACTTTTTGTTCGCCTAAAAGCAGCACATGGCAGCCCAAGTCAGAAACCAACCTGACAGGGCTAGAGGTGGAGCAAACATTCTTGGAGCGATTGGGGTAATGGTTAACAACTGTTAACCCACCAGCCCACACATGCAGAGGGACTGGGCGCATCCCAGAGACTGCAGCTGAACAAGCAAGAAAGGCTTCTGCCCTGCCTCAGGTTGGCAGGTCACCATGGCATGGGCAGAGGCCCAGCTGAGGGTGCAGTTAGGTGTACACTGGGTATTTGAGTCCCCTGTTGCCCTTTCCATATGTTTTTTGTTTGTTTTTTTTTTTTAATTTTATAACTGATACTAGTGGTATCTGGAAATTCTGTGTGGCTTATTTTGTTTACCTCCGGGGTCTATTTGTAAGCTAAATTCAGTCACTGTTTGAGGAACAAAATACCAATTCTTTCTCCTCTGTGACAACAGGGAAAAAAATACTCTGCAAATCTTCTGCTTTAAGCAATAAAAAAAAAAAGCAAAACTGGGCAGTATGCGGAGCAGGGTTCTCTGAGGGCCCCTATCAAGAAATCTGATGTATTTCCTTTCATTAAAATCATGAAAGTCTCTGATGCTGACAACAAATATATCCAATTCTCTTTAATACAGCTTCCCTAAGTTCCATGGAGCATTTTGAAACACAAACTTTCCCTGTTGTAATTCTAAATAATTTGTTTCAACAAGATCTGGGACTACTCCTAGTGTCGGTTGAGGTAGAGAGATGTAGCTCACATGGTAAGGTTGACTCTAGTTGAAGTGTAGTTGTGGAAATCTAGTCACAACTCAGCATTTGCCAATCAGAGGGTACCCTATGACTCCAAGAATATACAGTCTCTTAAGATGGGTCCTTCCTGTCCCTTCTTGCCTACTTTACCAGGAGGTCCCTGGCAGGGCTTCTTCACAAAAGGAATATTCAAGTAATGAGCACATGTAATAAATACTTAATACTGAATCATCTAAATTGGCATACTGTCACATCAAGGTAAGTATATAAAGCGTAGCACTCTAATTTTTAAAGTATACTCGATGAATTTCACTACACTAAACAGGAATTCTACACAGAACAGCAGGGACAGATAGAAAGCAGAGGGAAACCAAAGTGCAATCTTACATAAATAAATGATGATTAATAACTTGCCAGTCTCATACAGAGCTTACACATTTTCATTTTGACTATACAGTCTGATATCAGCTGCTCTGATGACACACAAAGCTCTGTCAATGTGCCAGCTCAGCTTGAGGTGGTCTCAAGTGGGATGGATTTAAGTCAATGCCGTTAGAGGATCACTTTATCTCAGGCTTCCTTTCAGATACACTCTTCTAGTGTTAGGTTAGTTGCCATACTGAGCACAGTGAGACCTTCCTCTTGGTAGCCCTGTGACAGACTATTTGTCTTCTCTAGCTTGGGCCTTTTGCACAAATCCATTTCCTCTTTCCATTCTCAAATCTCACCACCTAGGTTTTGAAGGAATTTCAGGTGCATGCCATCTGATAGTGGGGCTGGAGACACATGGACATTCAGCCCATGGCTGTCCAGAGGGCTTGTCCCAGTGGCACCATGAATTCCCCCTTCCTGGGGACTAGCTACTGGTGCTGTAAAGTGATGTCCAGACTGGGGAGCCCCCTTCTCCCTGCTCCCACCTGCCAGGATGCAGGAAGTGAGCAGCAAGGCCTGCCACCCCAAGGGCGCTTCCCAGGAGCTGAGGAGATACCCCCAGGAAGGGGCTGGATCTGGAACTGACCCAGCTCTTGGGACCGGTGGCTCAGGGTGATTCCCAGCCTCACTGCTCCCACCAGTCAGGGTCTGGCAGGGAGACGACAAGCTCCAGTGATCCACAGCAGGCCTGTGCATGGAGTTGGTGAGCAGTATGGGGAGTCAGGCACCCATTTTCCAGCTCACTCTCAGGTCTCATCATTTAATGTCATGAACATACCTTACGCATCTAATGGTCTCTGAGAAACATTAAATATCACTCAGTGCTGAGAATTAATCTGACAGCCAGCCCACAGAGAAGTGGCCACTTGGTTTGCCCAGCAGTTTTCCTCATTTTGGACTTTGTCAGGAGTCCCTGGAAATCAGTAGGGAAACTCCTGTTGATGGCCACAGGTGTTGTATCCACCTTGTTGTGCATCTTTGCAAGTGTTGCTTGTTGTGATATTTCTGTTTGTCTTAAAAGTTCTTTTCTTTGCAGTGTGATGTCTTGGATCAGAATTTGTTGAATTTCCTCCCAGAACAAGAACATTCAGAAATTTATAAGATGTTATCTTCTTGTATGCTTATGACAGATTCTGCCTCATCGGATTGCCTAAAAAGTAAGTTTTATTGTATCTTCTCTAGTAAATGAAAAAGCATGGGAAGTATAAAAATTTTCTCTCAGAAAGAATTTTTTATGTGACGTGCAATAAAAAAATTAGGTTCATAGCCTTTTAAAAAGATCTTGCCACCTAGAATGACCCTTTGGTTCTATTTTTAAATGAAACTCATTTCCTTTATTTTACTAGGCTAAGACTACTTGCAGTTATGTTAATTATTAACTATCATATCTTTTGAGACAGCTAAGGAAAATAGGTTAGCCCACGGAAACTGAGAGTTCACATGAGACAAATCACATCTTAATTGGTATTTCAGCCTGTTCAAATGAGATGCTGTTCAGAGATATGCTAATGTTGCATACCTTTGTTTTGCTTTATAATTGAAAAATATTTCTAAAGTAATTGTAATTATTTTTCAAATTGAATTTTGTTTTTCTTTAAAATGTTTTTACTGCCTCATCCTTATTCACTCTGGGAGGTAAGATGTAGGAAACCAGAAAACACACAATAATGTAAGATGTACAGCTGCTTAATCTACTGTATTGTACTAACCTACAGCTGATAGCTAATACACCAAAGTTAATGTAATAGATATTTTGAGGTAATTAGGCGGCGTTTTCCAACACAAGATGTAGAACAGCTGTGGGTTGTGAAAAGCCTAAATAGAATAAAAAGCAGTAAGTGAAGGATCCAGTTCTCTCCTTTGCTACACTGATGCTATGGCTGTGTAACTCCTGTGATGAAGGTGGTGTCAGAGAAGGGTGAGTTAATCTCCAAAGCTGTCCCTGAGCTGCAGCCAGGCCCGTGCACAGCGCTGAACAACCTGCATCCCTGCAAGGTGCTTCCTTGCAGAGGCTCTGATCCTGCAATGTATAGCACATTGGTGTTTAGGACTCCTGAGTGGTAACAAGCTGCTCTTGTGCTGCCTGTTGCAAGATTGGGGTTGGAAGACACCATTGGTTGTGTTCAGCTTAATTAGTATATTTATTTCTTCTTCTTCTTCTTTTAACAATCCAGCTGACAATGAACTAGAGTTTTATTGTCATCTTCTGAGAGGAAGTTTGAACCCAAAGGAATTTCCAACATATGAATACATAAAATTTGTAGGAAATTTTCGGTCTTACAGCAATGGTAAGCTTTAATTGTTGTATAAATGTTACTGTAGCTGTGTAAAATAAAATATAAGTATTGCTCCATTGAACAAGACAGGGTTTTAACTGAAAGAACTATTTTTAACATTGGGGTAAATTTTGCTTCACACGGATCTCATGGCTGAGTTGCAATAGCTGGATGAATACATGTGATGATTGAAACTGTATTAGTTGCTTTTGTTATTGCCCTTCACTTGCAGTGATCCTAGTGTCCGGGTAAGTTCGCAAATAATGATGGATTTAGAGGAGGATTTGTTTGTGCTCACTAATACTGTGTGCTAAGACCCGACCTATTAGCAAAATAATAAGCTTGCTACCTTATCTGCTGGTTTACGTTAAACACAAATTCTGTGCCAGAACTGATAACCTGCCAAACCTGCCCTCTCACACTTCTCTAAAAAACCTTTGGGAAAGGCAGCAGTCCCACATGGCATCAGAACAGCTGTGGATACTGCCATCCATCCACTGCCCTCTCGAGCTGCCATTTTATACTCCTCTTGAGCACTGCAGAACCCAATACTCTTCAAAAAAAGGAAAAAAGTACAGTCAGCATAATTGCTAATGCACCACAGTCAGTCTAAGGAAACCATCTTTCAAGGGATGAAGAGCAGATTTCCACCTTACCCGTTCCCTAACAGATTGCTGCACGGCCATTAGTATCAGAAATTAAATATTCTTTTATTGCTTTCCCTTTTCCTGCCTGCCCAAGTTTGCTTTAGTTACTTGCCTGACTGAACTCCAGAGTGGCATTTCCAAAGTTGCTGGTATTGTTCCAAATAGGTCATCCTCTGCAAAAAAATTCCCCACCGCGCTTTCCAAAAACTGCACGCCACACTGCGAAAAAAATGTCCCTGTCCCCATTTAACTTTCTGCTCTTGCTCCACATGACTAGAATAGAAACCTACGTGTAGGATGGAGATATGTGTTTCTTGTTTGGTGCCATCTGATTTGAGGTTCTATTTGTATAAAAAATTGTAACTGCCTGTATACTTTCTAGTTTGAATGAAGTGAAATGCGCCTGCCTGACAGACACACACACCAGGCTGTTCTGTTTTCTAGAGCAGAAACCAGATTTCAGATGCTGACTCATAAGCATACATTTTTACCGGGGGAATTTCTGATCCATTTTCTTCAAGGATTTTCGGCCTTTTATTTTGGCATGACCTTAACATTGCCCCCTTACACATTAGGATTTCATATCCCAACATTTGTATAGTGGCTTTTTCTCAGAAGAAAGATAAAACTTACATTACAGATATCTTCCCTAGCTTAATGCATATAAACTAAATGGGAACATAATGATTTCAGAAAGCACCAAATCATTTTCCAAAGATCCCATCTTACAGCTTTCAAATAAGATGTGTGCTTTCTGCTTCAAATTCTTTTTTCCGCTTTGTGCCACTTGTTCTAAAACTTCCACTTTCTTTTGTCTCTTCCACTTTCTTTTCATCTCTGCTGCAATCTGATTTTCCAGCTGACAGGGAAAGGACAGCCCTCATCCTGGCTCTGTGAGATGGTGCCTCCCGGCTCCCTTGCCATCTGACTCAAGTTTTGCCAATTCAGTGCAGACTCTGATGGAAATACTTGCTTCACCAATGTGTCCTCAGCACTGCTCCCCCTAGGCTGGGAGTCGACCCTGTGGCTGCCTTTGTGTCGTCCCCCTCTCAGCTCCTAATCCTCTCAGCAAAGGTGGAAGCAAGTGCACCAGACTGACAATGTAGCAGCAGCAAACTCTCTTTGCTTGGGAGCTGATAACCTTGGGCCAAGGACAGAGTGAGCATGCAGAGGAGGGTGCAGACCTCCGAGGCAGTTGACAATAAATTCACTGGGCTCCTTGCATCAGGCAGATGCACCTGAGCAAGACATGGAAGACATAAGCTCAAGCGGGCACCGTATGAACCCAGCCACGCATTGAGCAGCTTTCCAGCCCCAGAGCTGGGGGAAAACATCTCTTTTGGTGTAGGGGCTTTGGCACGGGAACTTGAGGTATGGGCACCTTTGAGCATCTGGTGGGTGCAGTGGTGGGCTGGGTTCCTGCCTCTGCTTGGCCCACACACACCCCAGGATGCCCTACTATCAAGCACTATCTCACCCAGCCCATGCACCTCAGGGCTGTCACTTGCTGGACCTGACAGCGATTGCCTTCTTCCTCCTTTTAAATAAATACCCATTCTCCAGTCATCTCTCCTCCTGGTGTGAACCAAGTGGGTGAGAAAGACAGTGGTGGGAGAGAGACATATCACTCAGGGCGGCACTCATCCTATGTGCACAAGATCAGCTGGCCCCAAATCCTGCTTTTTGGAGGTGTTCGTGAAGGAAGGAGGCTAAGCTAAAGATAAGAAAAGAGTTAGCTGGGGGAGAACGACGGAAATTGCAAATTAAGCTTAATTAGCAGGAGACATTCCTTATGAATGTATTCAAGAATGTTTTTCCCTATAGCTTTTCAGAGCAGTGGAAGTGTGAGCATGTTTTTACACATGGGAGACTGATACAGAGTGTTCTCTAAACACAAATCTCTGCCGTTCCTTTTTAGCCACCCAATGGCAAATCCAACCTTTGTTTTCAACGGTTTGCTGAGCATACTCTGAGTCCACCCTGCTTGCATGTTCCTGCTGCAGGGACGCCAGAGCCTCTGTGGCCAGGGAAGTTCTTTTATTCCTGGGCAGGCTGTATCCCATCAGGGTACTTAGCTATTCCATTGTCATTAATGTATGGTTGTGGCAGTAACAGCCGTAGCAATCTTTCACCTTTCCTTCTCACTTAACCTTTACTAATGTTTTTAAGAACTGGTAGGTCCTCTTTTACCCTCTTTAACAGAAATGTCACTAGCTTTATTCTACTTGCACATAACCTTGTATGTAACCTCGCTTGAATTATCATCTTCTTAGGCTCATTTTATTATTGTTCATTGCTCATATAATGGTGGTGCTTGGGGGAAGGGGGTCATGCTCATGGGTTCCCAGTCACCTTTCCCCCCTTCCTCCTCCCTCATACCTTCTCCTTTAATCGTGCTGTGACTTATGGCTGAGAACATCATATAGGGATAGGTTTGAATGGATTAATTTGAAGGATTGCGGCTTAGAAAGCCAGTTAGGGGCTTAGCTGCTCTCCCTAACTTTAATGGGAGCTCTGGGGCTTTAAAGGCCATTGTACTGATATGCCAAAGATAATTTTTTTCATGCTGAAGTAGAACAAATACCTGATATCTGCCAAGGTGACTTGTCACCAGAATTGCTGTCAGGGAGCCAGATCACACACATCCTAGATCAAACTCATGCTACTCCCACAGAGGAGCAGTTACTGGCATCTTCCCTGATCCTAGAAGAAGCAGGAACATGCATGTAGAGGCCCTAGAAATTGCCCAGGAAAGTTCACACAGTTCACAGCATGTCATCAGTCTTTCAGGAGATCACCGTTCCCAGAGATCCAGGGCTCAGCTATAGCTGGGGGCTAGAGGAGCTGCACAGTCCAGTGCCAGGGTTAGCAAGAAAGTCCACACTTGGCCTAGTCGTGGGGAAGCTGTACTCTGTAACCCCTACTGCAGAACATCAGGGATGTGACACGAGCTGCCTGCACGAGTGAATCCCCCTTGAATTAGCTGTGCCCAAGTGAGAGCAGCCGACTAGCGAAACAGCAGTGCGAGCTGAGCAGAGTGACTGCATGAGTCACTGGCTGTGTTAAATCAAATACAAGAGATTTGATTTTCCATTTGGGAGGATTATATAATCATCATTAATTAAGCTTCAATGAGAAAAGCAGGACCGTAACCTGATGTGAAGATTCAGTAGTCCCTTGAGAGGAGAGGAGGTGGCCCATGGGCCAGTGGAGTTCCTTTTTGCTTCTGTGGGAGATGCCTACTTGCTCTGAGATCATAGGGGTTGCTTTTGTTTTATTTGCAAATAGACACTCTTTCCAATATTTTTATATATTTCAGGTACTGGTTCTGTAGCCCACATTTTAACAAGAGATATGAATGTATGCAAACATCTGAGGGAGCCAAGTGCCATCACTGTACCTATTGACCAGTAGTACCCGATAAGGGAGAGAGTCATATCAGCATCACCAACAAATAATGCAGTGGCTCACATCCGGTTTTGCCTGAGGGCTGAGGGGGAAGGCAAGTGATAAAGATAACCCTCCCCAAAAATCCAAGGAAATGCTTAGCTCCCGGTAGAAGATGTCAAGTTTAGTGAGAATAAATTTTACAAAGCCGCTTAATAGCTCACTCTGATAAGAAATGATAAGGCGGATTAGGATAAGGATTTACCCCTCCTGTGAAAATTGTTTGTACGTTTGTAAACAGACAAAGATCTCTCGTAATTATATATACAAATATTGGCTTTGGTATCCCATTTCTGAGGTGACATACTTGCTTAAAAACTCCTGAAAGGGACAAAGATGGCATCCTTTATTTCAAACAGTTCACTAATACAAAAAAGGACCACCAGCATCTTTAAAGTGGTGCATCTGTCCTTTCATCCAAAATGCCTGAAGTTTTTCTCTTGAAGGAGGAGATAACCACTATGTAAAAAGAGTTTCTAATAAGTAATATAATTAAATAGTATAGTGGAATCTAAAATTGTGCATTTTTGTTCTCAATTACATGGAAACTCAGGAAGTATCTGGTACTGAATGCTAATAATAGCGGATACTCTACTGTTAGCTGATATATCTCTCAGATATAAGAATAAACATCAAGATAATTATTATGCTGAGGAGAAAAAAAATCTTTTAATTCCCAGAACAATTAATACAACCTGAATTCCTTTTTAAAAGAAATAAACAGATTTATACAGGAGATACATTGATCTTGAGCCTCCAAAGTATATGCAGAAACATGTAAAACAAGAATAGCTCAATCCAAAATGAATGTTTTGATCAGAACTGACAGCTGCATATTATTATTTGCTATTAATGATATCATAGAAGCTGCAGCTAACAATATGCAGCACTCATGGTAGGCTCTCTATGGTTACCTAAGAAAAAGACACCATTCCTGTCCTAAAGAATTTACTTGGGATTCATATCAACACAGGATGGCAAGGGGAGAAACAAGAGGAGGAAAGAGAAGAGAGGAGATCAAAGTAGACAGGTGTTGCATGGACACTGTCACTGTTACTCATCCAGAGTTACTGAGGGCAGTCTGGCTTGCCACCAGCACTTTAGATTTCTTCTAATGAAGAATATATATATATTAATTGATGGATATTCAGTTTATCTGTGGTCTGAATTTGTTTATATGAAACAGTCTTGATTTTACTCTGGTCTGTTTGGCTTGTATTTTTTGAAATCACTGTTGAGTTTGTTTGACAGTCACTAAAACTGGTTCTTCAAAGATTAAGATCTACTGACAAAATAGGAAGGAGGGATTTCTTCTTTCAAATGGCATAAACAGGAGGTTTGCTATCTTAGGAAGATTATGTTTTACACATTCTATGTTAAAATAAGATGACCAAGCAACTGAGTGCTGCACCATTATTAAATGAATAAAGTGGCATGTGGGCTTTTCTAAACATGTTTTCATTCATTTCAGGTGGCGTGATTTGTATCCCTAAGGATAAAAATGTTTTTGTCTGTGCTAGTTAAGGGTTTGGTTCCTTGTATATATTATTTATTTTTAACGTTCTGTCCTCAGTGTCCTGGTCTTTAAAAACAAAACAGCAACAATTAAAAAAAAATATATAGGCATATCAGCTTCTTTCCATCTTATGAGATATTTGTAGGTATTTAATACTTCTATGAAAGAATTCTGTGGTAGCTCTAGGAGCAGCAAGTGTGATAGGTAACTGCAAAAACTGTTAAAATTCGTGCTAAGGAGCATGAGCTAACTGATATATATGAAACAACTGTTTCACCTTTTTGGTTATGTATTTAGCTTTGTCACATGACCTTCTAATTCCCTACTCAAGATATTTTGTCCACATCATTTAATTGTGAAACACCCATGCCCTCATTTACCCAAGCCAACATGTTTATTGCCAGTTTAACATTTTCATCAGGCATCTTCTGACGGAAGCA
The DNA here is from genome assembly GCA_013396775.1 of Cephalopterus ornatus. Lineage (NCBI taxonomy): Eukaryota > Metazoa > Chordata > Aves > Passeriformes > Cotingidae > Cephalopterus > Cephalopterus ornatus. The sequence continues at coordinate 25,424 of VZRE01010914.1, forward strand.
CTCCAAGCTCTGTATTGGACTTACAAATGTTAATATCATCATAGCCTCAGGCTTGATCCTATATTTTTCATTTCACTATTTTTCTGTGGTGCTCTTGGAAAGTTCGCTACTGAACTTTGCTACCTCAAGATGTTGTGTTTCTTTTAAAGAGACTTGGAGAATCATAAAGCATGATTTTTCAGAAGGCATGCTTAAAAGGTTTATATTTTTCTTATTATAGTATTTTATTATTTTTAGTTATCAATATATTATTTTAATTATAATATTAGTTAATATTTTATTATTATTAGGATTATAATTTTTTAATTAATGCAATGATCTCTTTTTTTAACTACACTTCAAAATTTATCAACAAAAGAAAGTTGAAATTTGCTGACCAACTGCAAAAGCAGAGCAAAACAGGCTGTGCAGATAGAGCCTAGGAAAGAACAGATGCCAACAAAATAATGCAGAAGCAAACACGAATGGTTTTTTTCTTTCAGTTATTGTAGTTGTCATTTTCAGATGGAGATGTACTTTGCAAGGTGGTGGCTACCTGCCTGCATCATTGAGGCTTTTAATGCTCTGGGCTTTGTCAAAGGCAGCTGAGTATGGAGATGGCACAGTAGCTATTGAAACACAGGATGACTTCCAGCCAGGCCAGCTCTGTCTTGTCTTCTTGGGCTTATTCATTCACTGCCGCTTAAGTTCACCGTTCCCAAAAGTTGTGATGAAATCCCACATTTACTACCTGGCTGTCCTACACAATAATTATTACCCTTTTAGTACTGCATTTACTTGTTGGAAATATAATCCTGTTTTTTAAATGCCACAGTGAGGGATGTGTTCTGCTTGTCTCGGGCTTGTGGCTGTTCACATCCAGCAGCTGACATTAAAAAGTTATCTGCTGTCTTTGGTGTGACTCATCTCCACTCAGTCTCTACTTTCTCCTACAACTGGTGTCATTTGCAAGCCCATGGTTTGCTAACTAGGTTGACTTATCATACCTGTGCTTCAGAGGCTGAATGTGCTTATCTTATTTTACTATCTTAGAGCCCAGCCTGCAAGCATTTGGTACTGAACTTGGCTGTTACAGAGAGAAACAGCCCCCTTGACTTCAGATGTGACAACATATTACATAGTAAGCTTGGAAGTAACTTTTTACAATGCCCACGCTGTGGGTTTATAGCATTCCCATTTATTATTAAACAGGAAAGACTACAGAAATGAACAGACTTGCACAAAATGATAATATCAGAGATGGACCAGTAGCTCTTTACTCAGGCTTCTCTTGTTTCCTGCAGCTCCTAACTCTTCCTTTTATCCACCTTTGTATTAATAATCCCATAGAAGCCCACATATATGCACATAACCCCAGGATCAAAATGGGAATACATATTCCTAGGAAGTCCCCAGAGCAAGTGTGCTTTACTGGTAAAAAGAAGAGAATTTTGCCCATATTTTTTATCTCAATATCCAGTCAGCCATGCCCTCCAGACTCAACTACAAGAGAGGGCTATAATCTCTGTGGATGTTCACGTCTGTGCTGTCTTCTCAGATAAGGAATCTTACTTTCCCTTTGTGGTGCAATATATGTTGTTCACACAGTGGCCTAAACCAGTTAATCATAGGTGTGAATTCCCCTTAGAGTACTTATTTCTCCATCTCCTACCCTGTTATCCGTGTTACTAGTAATGTATCAATATTCCAAGGTTTTTAATAGGTTGAACTGTGTTTCAAAAACACATGTGATAAGTTGAGACTTCTTCCATCTCTACAATTTATGCTAGTGCACTAAAGCCCAATGCAGAAGCACCCCAGGATTAAAAATGCTATTTAATATCCTTCCCAGATAGCTACAAAACTCTTCAATTTCACAGTAATACTTTGTCCTGTGCAGAAGAGACAAACTGTAGGAAACTTTATAAAGTTGGATATAGGGCCCTAATGGTAAGGAAAGATAATTTCATATTAGCATTAATTCCTACTAGCATTAGATTAACTCATATTGGTGAACTCTGGCTGCCAGACAGGACCTTCTCTGCCCCCGTGGAAGATAGTCAGCTGAGCAGGGCAAGAGCCAGTTCCCATTGCAGCTTGGCACATGGTTTTTTTTTACAGTTGTGGGAGTGGGATTACCATCTCTAAACAGCTTGAACTTGGAGGAAGAATTTGCATTATGTCATTCTAACATGGGACTGTGTGCTGGCTTAAGGCAACACGTTCTTTTGGCAGCACATCTCTGTGGCAGGAGGTGCTAGTGGGCTCTCAAAGCAACACAAGAGCTATGCAATCGTGAAAGACACAGATAAAAAAACATACACAAAGTGTGTAGCCACATCACGTCCACCTTTTCCTTCTGCCCAGTGTCTCAGGAGACAGCAGGCCACCTGCAGACTCGCCAAATATGCCCATCTCTGGAGCCAGTGCCGTACACAGGGGTCCCTTTTGGTCTTCTTTAAAACAAGTAGAACTTGAGCACACTGGGGACAGTTCTTCTTAGATGCAGAAGGGGAAGGCACTCTTCAGCAGCCAAGAATCACAAGCAGCCTCTTGCTAGCTTGATGAAGCCTTGCTGGCTGTGGGCCCTGGTGTGTTTGCCACTGATGACTTGACGAACTCTCTTCAGCTACCTCCCTTGCCAGCGCATTTTTTCACTGCCTTGTGGAAGTTATGGTGCTAGGCATGCTGCAGCATATACTTTTTTTCTTGTGAGTGGTGAAAAAGAGCAATTGGATGCATGGGGTTTCTTTCCAGAAGACTGCTTTATGCTCTGTAATAAGGTTTGGCCTTATTTTTATCAGGATTAACCTGTAAAATTCATACTTGAAGTTAAGCTCTGATGTCTTTCTGACTAACATGACTGACTTGCATTTAAATATATGCATATCAGCTTTAAAAGCTTTTAGAACACTTCTCTGAATAAAAATAGTATTAGTACGCTTCAAGTGTGCAAAATATTCAGGGAGAGAAAATCTTATATGAGGCATGACTCCAGGTCCCATTTTTTTTCCCTACCTAGTGCCTAACTCCACTTGCAATGGCTTTGACGAGGCTGTCCCAAGGGCTTACAGAACATCCCCGGGAAAGCAGATCTGCTTCGTTGCGACTGTTCGTTTGGCAACGCCTCAGTTTTTAAAGGTAAATACATGCCCTCGGTCCCATTCTTTTCAGAACTTCTCATAACACTTTCAGATGAGGTGACACAGAAAGTTCTTAGTTTTGCTAATTGAATGGATTACAGATATCACATTTCATGCATAAAAATCCAGTGAAGAGGATTATCAGTGCAAGCCAGGATCTGCAGAAGCAGTGTCACTTCTGCCCCTATCACATGGTAAATGGAAACCCTCCTTGCATTGGGAATTACAAAGTCACTTTGAAATTGGGGTCTTCATTGCTGCTTTCTGTTCCTGCAATGGGACAATGTACAGGTGGTCACCAGCACTTTCATTTGTGCCCTCAGTGTCTTTGGTGGACTACTGCTAGTTTCCCTCCTCCCGGATCCTGGTAGTAAGATAGCTGATTGTAGTTATAAGGATAGACAATCCAACCTTGTGCCTGACACTGCTGTTCTCTAATTAACAACTGTGAACTACTGCATCAGATGCCCCATCCTCAGAGGTTAAGAGATTTTTTTAATGTGATTGAGACCTGGCCAATATGAAATCACTGCTTCCTTGGACTGGCTCCATTACTGCTCTGGGACTTGCAGGGCACTCTTGACTGATTCATGGCCCTGGCAGGCAAGTAGAGTCCTTTCCGGGTAAGTGAGGACACTTCCCATAAATCTTAACCCCAGTAATCATGGTAATAGTAGGGTTGGAGTTAAGGTACTCTGGGAAACTTAAAAGCAAATTCCCTTGTCTTTGGGTAGCTAACACCTCAGAATAAACAGGGAAATGAAATGGGCTGCACATGGCAGTGAGCTGTGTGGTACTCGGGAGGAAGCAGCTGCTGAACAGCCCAGAAAAGCTTTTAACTGCCACAAAGTCCTAAACACTCATCTCTTAAATTCTCCTGGGTGACTCACTTAACCCTCACTCTTCCCCCTCTAAAAAGAAAGTAAAAATGTTTATCTGACTGGCTAAGGAAGGCAGAATCAGCAATTTGGTTGCACACAGCAATACTTGTATGTTGCACCTTGAATTTTAGTGTATGTTCTTGGCATCAGCATGGATTTTGGCCTAAATTGGAAAGAAGAGGAGAGAGGAATTTAAGGTGTTCATGAAGCCCTTTGCCTCTGCACAGCCAGAGACTTTAAACAACTTTGTCAGCATTGATATGTTTGAAAGAAATGCTTGATGACAGTGCACCTCACCTTGTCCTCTGGTCCCAAGAGGGTTTAAAAAATTAGTGGTCACAAAAGTCTTCTCTCCCCAAGAGGGTCAGCAGAGAGAGAAGCAGCAGTGGGAGAGTGTCACTGAGCCCACAGCACAGGGGGCTGTGCCATCAGGGAGGTGGAGAATAGCAGCATTGGGAGCTAGTGGACAGGCTGTCCATCGGTGATGATGGAGACCTTCCTGCAGGAGAGACATGAAGGACACAGTAACCCTGGATGCCACCAAATCTGGAGCGCTGATGCTGGCAAGTCCCAGCCCAGTTGCCCCTGCAAACTGCCAGTGGGAGAGGAGAGGTTGGCAGAGGAGAGCCCTGAGCGGGAGGCAAGTTGGCCATGGGGTGTGCAACCAGCCCTGGCCCATGCACGGGTGTGCATCATGGTGCCATCCTTCCCTCTGCTTCCCACCTCCCCACAACAAATAATCACTGCCTCTTGATCCTCATCGCTCTGGGGCAAGGATGTCCTGCCTCACAGGCAGCCCTGTACCCTGCCTCCTGTAATTCACTCATTAGTTATCAGTCTTGTGAGCTCTGAGGGCTGCTGTGAGTCTTGAGGGCCAGCTTCTTCGCTGCCGCAGTGAAGTACAAGGCAAAACTGCTGCCTTGCAGGCTGGCTGCATAAAAAGGCATTTACTCTTCTGCAGCTATTGAGTGAGAAGGAGAGTGTTCCCCTTTGTCAAAGAGAGCTTGGAGGGCAGACATCCAAAAGGACTAGGCAAGCATGGTGGGTATCTTTAGTAACATAAGGAGAGCAAAGCAAGACATGACAAACCCTCGTGAGATCAGGCATAGGCTGGATGCTGGAAAAGGGCATTGCTTCTCAGGGCTGTGGGCAGCACAGCCATTACACTCCAGGCACTGCTTCAAAGCCATAAAAGTTTTGGCACCCTAAGGCAGTGTCTCAGCTCTTAAGTTCATGTGCATCACTAGTTCTTCTCTCCAAATCCTGCAAAAATGCTGGCATTGTTAAATACAATAGATCGATCTCTGGTATTGCCAGAAAATGCGTGAATCCTCTGTTTTCTCCTCTTATGCACCATGTATTTATAGCTAACAAAAGCTAGATGAAGCAGAGGGTTGAAGCTGCAACTCTCAGTAAGTCAGTTTTCTCCATTGGACAGGAGATGTGCATTGTGGAAGAACATCTAGAGGAATTCACATCAAGACACAGTCTGGAGTGGAAATTTTTATTCCTAGATCACAGGTTGGTGTCAAGAAAAGCTGGTTGTATTTCGTGCTTGTGTACTGCTATTTCATAAGTACAATTATTTCAAGTAGTGTTCCATTTCACGTCTAAATCTCATGAACAGGAGAGCTGCACTGAAATTCCTACAAAAGTTTACTATTTTACATTTATTTTTGCATTTATTTTTAATGGGCTTTTAAAACAAAAGTACTCAGTTTCTCAGGCCAAATTTGTGATTAGCTTGTTCTTGTTTCCTTTAAAATTATCAACACACCAAAGTCGGTCACATTGCAAAATTATTTAATTATTACACAGCTGCAGAAATCCTTCTTTCCAAATCCAGTCACTGATTGTGTGTGTGCAATTCCCACTGAGTTATGGAGTGAAAGTCTGTGCTGGCCTGAGGCATCTGTGCTGGCAAAGGTACAAAGCAAGTGCCTCAGCACACCACAGATGAGCTCTCCAGGCACCCAGAGGGAAGCAGCACAGACAATTTCCCATCCTATCCCCCTAGTCCCAGCAAATGATGGTTTCCTTTTCCCTCGCTATGCGTTTTCCCCTGCAAGGACTGCAGAAGCTGCCGCAGAGCCCCTGACCAAGGAACAGCAAGGGAACGGCTCGTCACAGCAGGTTCCTGTGTGAAGGTCCTTGAGAAGCTGAATTGCTTTCCATAGTCACATTTACCCTGGAAAACAGGGGTTGTCATAGCCTTGTCCTGGTGGGATGGTGCTGCCGGTACTGCTGTGCCCAGCTGGGCATCCCAGGCACAAGGTGGGGGAAAGTCAGGATCCAGTCCCCTGGGGTGAACAACTGTACACTGATGAGTGAAAGCAGATCTGGGTTTTTTGCATATCCATGTCAACATGCAGAACTGCTTGATTTATGGTTTATGAACTCACTTATGTTGTACCTAACCACAGAGCACCGCCAATTATAGGATACTTGCCTTTTGAAGTGCTGGGTACTTCCGGCTACGACTATTACCACATAGATGACCTGGAGCTGCTAGCAAGGTGCCATGAACACTGTAAGTATCGTATGGCCCAGGTTCCTGGGAAGTCATTGGGATGACTCTTTTCAGTGGAATGTTGTTTCAGTTAAACTTGGAAGGGGAGGTTTGACTCTTGCCTCAGCCTGTATATTTTAGAAGAGTTGTAGCAGGTTGGAGGCAATGCAGCTGATTGGCATCTGGGACAGACTTACCAGGCTTTGGAAAATACAGTTTTACCTTCTGTAAACCTCCCCAAAAGTAGTGAACAGGACTCACTGAATGGATAAAATGTGCCAGATTAGATCCCCCTTAGTAAAGAATATGCAGGAACACTTCAAGAAATTCTTGTGGATTATTTCACCTAATGTTGTTCACTGTGTATTTAGGATTACCTGTGATTATTTAAATAGAGTCTGTTTAATTGAAAAACTCTTTAAGTAAAGAAAATGAGGCAGTGATTTTCAAATCATTGCTTACAGAACTGGCTGTAACATCTCATCTTACCACTTCTGCCTGTCCTGAAAGTACGCTGTCAACAGTAGCTTTTATATGTTGACATTGAACATATAGCAAGGCTTAAAAGGGGGTGTTTGGGAACCCCTTGAAATCACCAGGGAAAAAACGCAGAGATTAATTTTGTTGGTGAATCTTTCAAACCTTCAATACATGCCCATTTACTGTAGTTTGAATTCTTGTCAGTCTAAAAACTTTCAGTTTCAAATTATTTTTGTCTTTGCACAGTGTTATCTCTTATGCTCACTCCACTGTAAGTCCATCTGCACACAATACTCATCTTTTCAAGCATTTTTATCCTGTATTTTTCTGCTCTAGAACTTAAGATGAGCACTCTTAGAAATTAATCCCAGATGCCTAACTAAGCCATATGTGATCAGTACATAAAGCAGGGTAAGATCTGTGTTTAAATTGTAGTGAACACTAATGCATTAGTGTCCAAATGTAGGGTTAATTGTACTGTATAGGAATGTACCATTTAAAGTGTCAGAAGAAGATACTTACTGATCTTCATGATTTTTGCTCTATCATAAGGCTGAGGGAGCACTTACTCAAAATTGGTGCTTAGACTCTTGTCTGCCTTGAGAATTGACGGGGAGACACAGATCTTTTTGTGACTTTTGTTCACATTTCATGTCATTTTCACATGGGAAATTGTGTTACAAGTTGTGTGTGTTTTCTGCTGGCAGTGATGCAGTTCGGCAAGGGGAAGTCGTGCTGCTATCGGTTTCTGACCAAAGGACAGCAGTGGATCTGGCTCCAGACCCATTACTATATCACCTACCACCAGTGGAACTCCAAGCCAGAGTTCATTGTGTGCACACACATGGTGGTAAGGTATGGAAAATAATATCAACCAGCGGGGACATAAAGGACAGTAAGACAAGGGCATTCTCTTGTGTGCCAACATTTTTTCTTAAAAACATAATGTCTTTTCAATAATGAAAAGTTAAGCCTAATTCTGTGAAGGAAATACGTTAATTATAGAAAAATTGTAAGACTAAACTTTAGTATATAAAATATAGAATAGACTGATCCCTTAAATAGTCACTTCCTCTAATTCTTATGTTGTTTTTAAAGACCTGTGTGAAAGCTTTCCAGTGAAGTTATAAAGAAGTTGCAGGATGTGAACTTGACCTTTATATATACTTCTTTAATATGCTTCTTGACTTCAAGAAGATAGGAACAGACCAAAACCTGAAAATTAAAACAGTCTCTCAAATGTTATTGGACTTAAATGCATTGGACTTAAATGATTTTTCAGCTGTTCATTTAACCTGTAAAATGGTACAGTAATTTAATGTTCCTCCACTTTCTTAAAGCACATTTCATGAAATATAAGAACTCCATGTTGATACATAGAATTATATTTTCCATTCAGTTATGCAGATGTTCGGGTGGAGAGGAGACAGGAGATGGGTTTGGAAGAAGTGTCCTCAGAGGTTGTGTCCTCAGCACTTAAGGTACAATGAGAAAAGCTTTTTTTCATGAATTTATGTAGTAATCACAACTTGTTCCTATATTAATGTCACCGAAGACTCCAACACTGTCTTTCTGGATGGATTCTCTCAACTTCAGAATTCATTGCTCACTTGAATAATTTTAATGCATATTGGGTTATGAATATGAGAGGATAAAGCTGGAGATCAGTAACAACCAGAAATTAAGTGGAACATGGGCAGGGGCAGTGTGAAATATCTCCACTTGTCCTTGGCAAGGTACTACAGTTAAAAGATTAATTTGGACAAGTTCTGGCAATCACAGCCCTCTTGGCTATATCTCAGTGATCTGATGAGGGAACACAGCAAAGCTCCTGCTCAGTGGATGGCTGAGTGTCTCACAGAGGTTGCAGTTGCTGTCACATCCGCCTGATCACAAAAGAAAGATTCAGAAAAACATCTGAAGGCACAAAATGACTACGGCAGTAGCTTGCTATTTATTTCTAACTCAGTGATAGTTGTTTGTAAAATGCATTAGTTAGGTGCTATTTGGAAGGGACGTTGACGCCTGTGTCCAGGTCTTCTGCTGGTCTACCTGGGATTAGTTCTGCTCAAATCATTTTAGGCCTGCCAAAGAACTGGTGTGCAACCATTACTAAATGTATTTCAAAATGCTTTAACCTTGACAGATGCAATAGCTATTCCCTTTTTGTGGTTTGTTTTAGGACAGTGGTGCCAGCTTGGATCCTGAACAGCACTTTAATGCACTTGATATTGGTGCCTCAATCCTCAGCGCCAGTCGGACACCCTCAGTATCATCCAGAAGCTCGCCAAAATCTTCCCACACACCCAAGTCAGACCCAGCATGTGAGTGGCATTCCTGGGTTACTGCATTAGCCAAGTTACAGAATGTGTGCCTGGGTACCACAGGTGGTAATTTAACAGTTATTTATGAGTTATTGATGATAATGCACTGACAGTGAAGTGCATAATCTGAAATGGTAACATAAAAGAGGGAAGGTTCTAGTGCAGCCACCTAAATGCTGGGAAATCAGTAGCGGGATTAGCAGTGAGACCTGCTGCTTCAATCTGTTACAAAAATGAGGACTTTTTTCTTCAGATTTGAGGGCATCAGTATGAATAATGTGAGACCTCTCTAGACTTACATGAGTAATAACAGCCTCTGGGTGATTCTCTCCTGGCCAAGATTCAGGATGCTTCAGTGTTGACTTGGGTGTATACTCTTTCTGCTCTCTGGTCTGGAAGAAAAGCCAATTAACTAACCTAAATTTGCAGTTATTTGGCCCATATAAAGGGATTTCCAGCTGTTTTAGAACAGTTCCTGGTCCTTTTGCTCCACAAAATCATAATCTGTCTCATTTACTTTAGTCTTTGCTGAGACCCTCCTTATCAGTTTAATTTTACTGCCATTTAAGTCAACAAGAACAGCCTTGACTCCCACTGGAATTTAGCAAGGCTGTAATAATTTCTACCTAGGTCTTGTCGTAATAACCATTTCAAAGAGGGTTGATTTCCAGCATGTGAAAACTCACCAGTACTTTTCTTGCAGCTACACCAACAAAGCTGATTGCAGAGTCTAACACTCCCTTGCCAAGAACACCAAGCGTGCAGCAGGATCTATCTGTGCATCGACTCAGTCAACCTACTGCTCTTCAGGTAACTTCCTAAAGAATGATAGAAATAGGCAGAGGGTATACAGCATGTGCCACATATGCAGCTTAGCGATTAAAAATTACTTACACAAAAGCCATGGCATTAGAAGAAACCTAAAATTTAAAGGAGCCAAACTTATAAATAAAGTTTTGGTTTGTTTTGTTTTTAACCTAGGTTTCTTTGCCTTCTCAGCCTCCATGTGAGCTTCTCCCACAGCAGTTGCTGCCTCAAGCAACTCTGCAAAATCAGCCTGCACCTCTGGCACAGGTTAGTTGGGGATTTGGAAGTGGAATAGGTCACTTGCTTATCTCCTGATATTTTCTCATTTTGGGGCTTTTAGGTTACCTCTCTAGGAACTAAAATCCCCAAATCCACCAGCTCTCAAACACGTAAAATATTGTGGGAAAGTAATCTGAATTGTACACTTGTGTGTTTAAACATATAACTACTTGCAGGTGTTGAGAAGCCCAGGTGCATGTAGTTTCAGGTGCACACATTTCACAGGAGGACAAAAAACAGATGGAAAAAGTGTTTTCAGCTTTGCTTTTACAGAACCAGGGCCCATCAAGATCAAAACTACAATGAGAATTAAAACTAAAAAAGACACCCAGCCCTCCTAAAAACACCTGTTTGGCTGTGCTGATGCAGCACTAACAAGCAGTAAAGGATACGCAAGTTCAACAACACCCATTTTGCAAGTGTGCCAGTAGTGGTGAGGATGCTGCTGGAGATAGTTTCTCCAATCTATTAATCCATATCTCAAAAGTGCTTGATTGCCCAAAAAGTCACCTCAATATTTCATTTGCAAAGGATTTTGAAGCAGATTTGAGTACCATGTTCTCCACACATTGTTTTTCTCTTGTGGTGCTGCTGTGATGGTACACCCCATCATTCTCTGATTTTAGGAATGGCAGAGTATTCCTGGACCTAGACTGCTTTTACCACCTTGTACTCCCTCACAAGACCTAGAGTTTCTTCCTGTAGCATATAAAACATATAAAGTCCTGAGGATCCTGGCTTCAAAATAATAAATTCTCATTTATCTTCTATGTTTAATATTCTTTTCACGACTCCATACTAGTGTGCAGCAAAGAAACAGCATATCAATTATCTGCTCTGAGCATTCATTTTCTTTTACAGATATTTCTCTCCGTTATTCATTAATGCACTTTCAAACATCAATTAGCTTATGTATTATAAACCTGCATGTGCTCTGTTTGACTTTTTTCTACCTCCCTTTCTTCCTTATCAAAGCTCTTTGTGAAAAGAAGCTTTCCAGTCATTTACCAAGACATTGGCTGACTTGTTTCTTCTCTGTAAAAACACTTTCACTGGCACGCCAGCTCCATTTCTTTTCCGCCAAATTGGAGCACCATGCAGTCACTGGTTAAGCCTCTTTAGGCCAGGTAAATCTTGGTGAAAGGAAGAGGGCTGACTGAAGTCTGTCTACGCAGGCAGCCCTCTGGCAGCCCTCTTTTTGATTGGCAGCAAAGTCACAGCAGTGCTCCTGGCGAAGCTCAAAATGAAGCTTAATGTGGAGCAGGGAAATAACACCAGGACATTGCAGCTTGGGTTGCTGATGCTCATACTCCATAGTAGTACTCCTGCGAAAAGTACCAAATCTTCACACACTTGGGTGATTTTCATAAACTATTATGAAAATTATGAGACTACTGTGTACTTCACACTTTAAAATAATTAACATGTCAGCCTGCAGCAAGATAATTCATTATTTAAAAGACAAGGTGCCTGCAGCACTAGGCGAGTGAGCGACGAAACCCAGGTACGCATGCTTCCCACCAAGAACATTTCCTCGGCTTCCTAGTTGACCATTTCACAGCAGTTTAAACACCTGGACAAGCTCAGTGCCTGTAGTAGTGTGGCCAGCTGCCACACTGCCAGCCCACAAGGAGGAGCTGTGCAGGTTGCTCCCTGATGCCTTTCTGCCTCTTGCCTTTAGCTAAAGGTGACCCATGGCAGGAGCTGAAAGGCAGCTTGCCCAGCCTGGCCACACAGGGAGCCAGGTGTCATTGCAGCTAACATTTGGCTACACAGTGGCAGCAGCGGGGACAAACACTTTAAGTGGCCACAACTGCATCTGCAGCAAGCAGCTTAGCTGCTGCCTCAGGCACCATCTGCTTGAACTTTGATTAGTTTTATTTCGAGCAAAGGCTGTGATGGTTTTGTCTCCACTGAAATGCCATTTTAGCTTCTGCCTTGCTTGTGTGAATGAACAAACAGCACAGTGCTAGATGTCACCTGAATGTAAATGGTTTACTTTAAACCAAGTGCTCCCTATTAGAATATCTGTTTGTTTGCCTTCCTCATTGTCATAAATTAAAATCCCCTACAACACAGCGGATGTTGATGAATGAATAATAATTAGCACTAATAATCCATTTGGGATTGAGCAGGTGTTATTCAGATGACAGAAAGAACGAACAAGTTGTTCGGTGAGCTACAAAACTAATGAAACCCAATTTCCCAGGGATTGCGCCTTGCAAGGCTGGTGCACGGAGCCAGCTTTCCGACAGGAGGAAGGGACAAATGGATCTTTCTCTCCCTTGCTTAGCTAAAGCTTTCATGAAGTTACAGCAGTCTGGTATTTTTGACACTCTAAACAATTCTCTTGCATGTCTCTGGCAAGAAATATGGCTCATCTCCTGGACCAGAAGGATTGAAAGAAAGTTAGAAGGTAGGCAGAAAAGAAAGGTTTAAAGAAAACTGAGCTAAAAAACAATTAGAGTCTCTTTTCTTTACCCAGCTATCTATTGTCATGAAACTTTTAGTAACAGAATGTCTTTGAGGTGTCCATCTTCTTGTTCATCACATCTGAAATGAGTGACCATCCTGACAGACACTGGGACCATAGGTCCCCTTCCCTGGCTGCAGCTCCCCAGCACCTACAGAGAGGGAGTAACCCTGGCAGCCTGGGGTGGCACCCAGTGGAGAGAAACACCTCTTTTCAGGCATGGTCCAGCTGGTATCTTTCAGATGCCCACGCTGGAGGAGAGGAGTCGCAGCCCAGAAGTGCCAGTCCCTTTCCCCAGCCTGTACAGCCTGTCTGGACCATCAGCAGCATGAGTGCATCAAGCCCATTCCTACCAGAACATCTGCTGATATGATCCCAAATCCATGGCTTTAATTTTTTTTTTTTTTAAGAAACCACACTAAAACTACTGCTGTGGCTTTTGATTATGGGTTTTTTGTTTTGTTTTTTTTTTCCTGCATTAACAAACCTTGATTAAATTGTTGCAATTATAGACATCTCAGAGGTTTAGTCTTCCATGTTTGACTTTATCTGGAAAGATGGCACTTTTCTGTGCATTACATGCACTTTTCTGAGGATTCTGTGAACATTTATAAATACCTAAGTGCGATGAAGAGCATCTTCATCTGATGCCAATGGCAGAGTTAAAGCTGGGCAGTGTTATCTGTGGAACATTTTGAGTTAAGCTCTTTTAATTTATTATACAATTACAGATTTCTCCCTTAATTAGTAGAGCAGTTAATGATCTTGAGATAAATACTCTCTGGTGCAGGTCAATTGCTGTTAGTGTCTCATTGTACAAAAACAATAGAAGCTCTGTAAGCACAAGGGTCATGGCTAGAGTTATCAACAATTTGGGGGTTGGAGTGAGAAAGGGAAAAAAGCAAAAGAGAAAGTTCCTTGTCTTCTTCTGTAACGGCTTTCACTCCAGTATACCACCTAATTGTTGTTGTTAAGTGTATTAATACAAAAAGCATGTGAAAAAGAGAACAAAAAGACAATACAAGATGAATGTGCTAAATATAAGAAACTGTCCCAAAAAATGAAGCAATAATAATTTAAAATCAACAGCAATATATTCTTGTGTGCAACTTTGCAAAGCAAATTCATATTTAAAAGTATGACCTGGTAATGGATTTTGTTTCTTGTTTAAGTATAAAATGATTATAAAATTATCTGTTACAAAATTCCTTACATTTATCAATTGAAGAAAATCAGGTTCCTTTCCCAAAGTGTCTTCAAGGAGTTTGCACATTAATGAAAAGTCTGTCATCAGGAAGCCAGGCAGTTAAAATGAAGTTTTTGGCTACAACTGGTTTTAATTCCTTTCTGATAAGTATCCTTTTAAAAACTTGCAAGTAGTCAGTCCTCACTAAAAGAGTTAATGTAAAGATAATTAGATTATGAGACTTGTCTTTTTAAAAAATTCTTCTGTACAGACCCAGGTTAAAGCAGCAATTAGCTACATCTTATCTAAGCAAGTCATTGCTACATAGCATCATTCCACTCCTAAAATCGGGTACCTGTCACTTTTCAGAAACACGGGGTTAGGCTGCAACAAGCAGCACCAGATGCCCCTTTTAGTCACTTGTCCTTATTCCCAAACATCCAGAGTTTCACCTCAACCATAATACTTCATACACAGACTAGAAAGAGAGAGACTCTGCTATGGCTTCTCCCCTTTAACACCAATTAGAAGTAACACAAACTTCCCTTTGTGAGCTTTGACACCATTCTCTCAGTAGCCAAAAATTTCATTTAACTGTATAGTGTTGCTATCACCAAAGCACTCCTTAATTCCCATCTTGTTTCCATTTTTGTTTTCCTATTAAAAAGCCAGAAACAGTGTAAGCCAATGCACCATGAAGCAGAAAGGTTCCAGCAGCATGCATCAGTTCAACAACTAGCACAAAGACACTGGAACAACTACAGGAACAGGGCACCATTTTCAAGTCACATCAAAATTATTATATTTCTTTTGCCTGGACACTCCCAGCACCACACGTTTTCAGATATATTTGGATGTCTTGATTACAGAAAAGCTTACAGATTTTTTGAAGTTGTTTGTTTTTTATTTTTTCAAAGACTGTTTTTTTCTTTTGGAATACAAGCTCATGGAAACCAATTATTCCAAAGCCTCTTAAGGTTATAATTAACTTTGGTGAACTTTGAATTATACCTGAAAACACCAAATAAAACTAGTAATTCATTGCTGTGTTAGTCCTCTCCACACTTCTTGAATAATTCCAGTTTGTGCCAGGTATTGCTGCTACTGGGGGTTGCACTTTCTTCTTGACCTCGATTAGTGATCTCTGTTTTATACTATTACTTAGAACAGCCTTTCTCCCACTGAGCTGCGCTATTCATTTTACATCACATCTAAAAATAACTTAATGAGTATTTCTTGTAGCTTGAGTACTACTCAGCTGTACAAATGTAGAATATACTTATTGTGGTCTGTTGTGTGACGCCTTACCAAGTCATCAACAGAATAAACCATCGAAAAACTACTATTTCTCTGCAGAAAAAGGAAAGCATTAGTGAAATACATCTGGAATAAACAGTTATGCCAAACTAAGGGCTCCAAACTACAAGCTAATAAAAATAATGCACTCGCCATCCAATTAAGATGCTTTTGATATTTTAAAGTAGTATACTCTCAAAAGCAGACTCTTGTAACAGAACAGAGTCAGTTGTAAGCAGATCATTCTAACTGAGGCAATTTAATATATGTGTGTGTAAAACTGAAAATAGACAAGATTTAACTCTGCCTAGATGTTAGTATATCACAGACGTTTTTTTATTTTGTGGCTGTGCTTTACAATCAAGAAACCAGTGCCGCCTTAGAGAACAGTGTTATGTTGAGGTCTCTTTGTATTACAATGACTGATTTCCCCCCCCCCCCCCTTTTTTTTCTCCAGTTCTCAGCACAGTTCAGCATGTTCCAGACCATCAAGGACCAGCTAGAACAGCGGACACGGATCCTGCAGGCCAACATCAGGTGGCAGCAGGAGGAGCTCCAGAAGATACAGGAGCAGCTCTGCCTGGTCCAAGACTCCAGCGTACAGGTGTGTAACTGCTGAAAGGAACAGAGTCAAGCGTTCTCTCTTGCATGGCCATTGATAGGGTTGGCAAATTAAAATTGCTCCAGAGTCCAGGAAATCTGGACAAGTGGAAACCAGCTAATCTGAAGGAGGATGTTGCCCTCTGAAAGCCTCTTGAATAACCTATGTCAAGAAAGATTTAAGAGCTCTCTGGAAGAAGAGAAGGAAGAAATACCTCAACCTTAAGAGGAGGAGAATAATTTCGGTCACTTACAGTAGCATTTTATTACTTTACCTACTGAGTCTTCAGACTGAGCAGCTGTAGTAGAAAAATGTTCAGTTTCAGACTTGCCAATGATCATGTCTCTCTGGTTCATTAGCTTCCATCTAGTCACTGCTTGCTTCATGTTGACATCACTTATGCTCAGTATCTTCCCTGTCCAGCTATTCCTCCAGTGTTCATCTCTTACAGTTGCTCCCTGTTTTCCTGAGCCAGCCTAGCTCAGATAGAGGGCACAAGAGATTAATTTCCTTGTGATTTTAAAAACCCCTGAACCTCTGCTGATGTTCATTTGTTCACACCTGGGAGGTGTTGGAATTTGTTCTTCACTGGACCATCTTAAGCCTTTAGGGCAAATCTGACTGAGCCTGCCCTTCTTCTGGCTTTGATACCTCCTACACAGAGCTAGAGTTGTCTAGTACAGTATCTGTTTTTTACTACCCCTTATGTCTGCCAAACCTCAGAAGTAATAGCAAGTGCAGTTTAGTACATCACAGATTTTCCTTAACAAAAAATGGACAAATCATGCAGTTTTATGGAAGTTTTCTGAGAGTGGAGTGATTACTGCTATGTTCCTCATAATTTAACTGTAAATGCCAGATTAAATGACCCTTGTTAGAAATGTTGCGTTGGGGACCCTCTGTGAATATTATACTAACAAGATTATTTTGGAAGACAAGCTCTGTCACAGAAACAAATGTTTCAAAGAACATTTTAAGCACAGGATGAAAACCTGGGAGCTACTGAAGTCAGCAGGAATTTTGCTTGTGACTTCCACACGGAAATAGACTCTCACCCATCATCAGCATCTGTGAAATGCAGTTTCATATATTAAAACAAATTGGGATTGTATGTTTAGGCAATTAAGGGATCAGTGAAGCCAAATTAGAAACCTTGCCACCTAAGTTGCTGCATGTGCACTGTTGTAAGACAGCACAGCAACTGTGGGTGCCAAACCCAGGATTCCCTGTTCCTGGTGCCATTATAAGCATATGGGTAGACCAGGTTTAGCTTCAGTGCATTTCTTCTATTGATTCTCCACTGACTTTGATTAATGGGAAGGGAAAAACTCTCTGCAATTAAGTGGCCTTCAGTTCAGAATTATGTCATATGTCTGAAAGCTATTATTGCTATTATGAGTATCAAGAGATGTGATATTCTCACTTCCTCTCTTTTTAATTGGGTGACAACCATTACTGTCTCTTGGTGAAGTCTTCAATAGTCATATACACTCTTTTTTTTTTTGCATAATTGAGGCAAAAATAGAAGATTAGAGCACATTCTTATATGCAGGAAACAGATTTTATTTTTAGAAAACTGTCTCCTCTATGCACTAGGGGGCATTTAACAACCCAAAGACCATGGGACAGATTCTCAGATGTGCTCAGAGGGAGCTCAAGCAGAGAGAAGAGGAGGCCCAGTGGGTAAATGGTGGGTAGTTCTGTACTGCCCACCCCATACCAATTTGTTGTTCTGAGTGATATCATTTGGGTGATCCCTTGTCTCATGAAGACTGTACCAGGTTGGACCAAGTATTTTCAGACCATTGCAAATTCTCTGGTGTCAGTACCAACCATTTCCCAGCTTACTGCAGATGCAGAACTGAGAGGCAGGGAGAACAGATGGCAGCTTGGAAACACAGGGGCTGCAAATCTGCCTGAAGGGGCAATGCTGGATGGGGAGGATCATGCTCTGTATTTTGGGTGCCTTTCAGTCTCCTCAGAGCAAACAAATAAGGCAGTGAGATGCGAGTGGTCACACTGACTCCTGGCCAGGCCTTTTTCTTCTCCCACTTTCTCTAGGTAAAAAAATAAAAAACACACAAAGAAATTACTGGGCTGTTGCAGGGATAGATTGAGACCAGGAATTAGTTTTGTCTTACTTGCCTATTACTTTGTGATTTCATAGAAAGCCTCGCACTTCTGCATGCTGCTCTTTTGTGACTCACAAGCAGCAAGGAGTAAACTGTTAAATCAGAAATTCAATCATATGGTTTGCCACACAGATTTCATCATTCAGGGAGCTGGATGTCTGCAGACATTGATCTGTGTCTATTATCAGAGCTACAAAGCATAGTAGCAAGCAGGTGAGCGTTACTGTCAAGCACATTTCTGGTCTCCTTTGTACTCTGCGTAGAAGAGCTGTAAGCTGTAAGTGCTGGAGGCTGTCTGAAAAGGGGGAAGTGTTCCCTGCTTTTCCCTCATTAGCTGATTTATTAGCATATCATCCCCACCGGTGCATTCCATTCCTCGCAGAAGTGGATAGGTAGCTCTGTGTAGAATTAAGCCTGATTTTCATTTCCTTCAAAGATCTTCAAAACTGCAGTACAGCAGTCCACCAGGAAATGCTTTCCCAGATGGACAGATGTTGAGCATGGTAGTCTGCATTAGAAACTGTTTGCAAGAGCCTTGTGCGGTGAAAGATTAAACCATTGGGAGGGTTACAGGCCCTGAATAAAAGTGTTCAAAACCCCATTAAATCCTTGTTACTGCTTATCCTGACAAACGGGACAAGTGCAGCAAGAGTAACCTCAGAAGTCTGAAGGATGCTGTGTCTGCTCCAGAACTAAACAGTCTAGCTAATGATGTGCAGGTGGGAAGGAAGGCAGAAGGGCTGAGCCTCACCAGCTTGCAAGAACTACAATCAAGACTATCCACAGCTACCTGTCATTTGCAAATCGGGCTCCCTTCAAAGTCAGTGAATCTCAGCTTCCTAGTGCTGTCCTTCTCATCTTTACATATTTTACATAAACAGTCTTGATGTCTGTAATGATGAACCCAAAAGCTATAATCCCTTGATTATCCAAAGGACAGGTAGAGTCAAAATGATGTTTTCCTCATGATGTCCTGTCAATGTGATTCAGGCATTAGCTGTAGGGACCATCTACCCTGGAATGAAAGGGCAGCAGTGTCAGAGGGTCTCTCCCTTCTCCTACTGCTTTGCTGTGTATGTTAACAATCTGGCCAATTAAAAAATATTTGTAAGATGCTTCACTGACCTTGCAGTCTACAAAATCACCAACAAAACACATCATTAGCAGCAATACAGTTAGGAGGCTGCTAATTTATCTACTTAGACTGGGAAAGATTTCATTTTTTATTAGGAGGTTTCTGCTGTTACTTAAAGCTGCTGTATTTCAGTGTTTCAGGGGAATTGAGGCAGGACTATCATCAACAAGGCACATTATGAAAAAACACCATTAAATTTTGTACAAATTAAGCTTTTAGGTTTAACTAGCAGGTAGGAATTCCACGCTTCGATCCTCTCTCAGGTTAACTCTTGTTTTGATAAGGCATCTTGAGTCTTCAGTTCTGCAGGGACACAGTCACCATTGCTTCCTACTCTAAGCTTATTTTTTCCAGGTCATTTATGTTCAGAGGGTAACAATGCTGGTTTGGCCATTATAATGGCAACAGAGGGTCTCTAGGTATGAAACATTCAGAGCCCTCTCAGGGTACAAACACGTGAACAAATGAAATTGGTTTACTGGGATAAACTTGATTCTAAATTTATAGCGCGATAGCTGCCAACCATTAACTGTGCACGTTCCTACCCAGTGGCAAACTCTGGTAATTGCAAAGTAGGTTACTCTGCTTGCTTTCGAGGATAAGCTCCTTGGCCTTCATCTTGAAGTGAGGCATGCACACAGGGAGGACCCTGCTAAGTAAGTAGTTCGCTGCAAGTTCACATCCTGCCTGACATTCACCTTGATAGATGTTTACTTTACATTGGGTGATCTTAGTATTTCTCCGGTGCTGTGTGCCACGAACACGAGGACACTAAACTAATCCTCCTCAAGGTCTTAATTTGCAGTGATCTGTCCAGTACCAGTGGGCTCACAGTCCCCATCACATTTTTGAAATGCACTACTTGCTTCACCTGTTCTGAATTTTATGTCAAATTCTTTATATCAAATTTTATATCAGTAGTGACCAGTTTCATTGCTAGAGCTAATCAAGTGACTTCAATTACTAAACATGTCTAAAGCTTAGCTTCTATGTACAGAAAAATAAACAAGAAAATTAATTTTCATAATTTCTGTCTTTGATTTATTCATAATAAGACCTATTTACTTGGCAGAACTTGTGAGACCATCTGTCTTTCTGATACGTAATGGCTCCAAACTCAGTGAACAGTGTTTTTTAAAAGAAAACACTCGGAGCTAGTTTCAGACCTGCTTTGAGCAGCCCCAGCTCTGTCACTTGACCCATTTATTTCTATCAGACATCTTTGAGATGTGGTTAGCCTACAGCACCTGAAACAAGCTGTTGCTTTTCCTTAATTGCCCCCCACACACACAGCTGATTAATGTAAGTTTGTAGCTTTTTTCTGAGCAAAATCTTGGTATACAGAAATTCATTAAACATTTATCATACTTAAATAAAACTGTATTTTAAAAGCTAGATAAATAAGTACAAACATGATGGATCAAGCCACACTTACGTAGAGAAAAGTAGTGCATTGTGCCAGGCCTTTGGAGAAAGGTGTGGACTTTTTCCAAGAAGAATTAGAGGGGACAAGATCATTTAGGGAATTGTTAATATAGCAATAAGCTGCAGAAAGGTGTACTAATTACTGGGTGTACCTCAGACGTACTGCTAGGCATGAGACTGATGGATGAATAATGAAGAGAGTAATTGTGATTCTCATTACATTTAAAACCTAAGTAGCTCCACTTAAATTAATGGAGTTCCATGCAAGTAACAGTTGTGTGGAATCAGTTCCAAAAATTACTTCAGCTGCATGGGACATGTGTCTCCATACAGTCCTTATTGGCAGGAGGCTAGGTGTAAAATCCTGCAAAGAGGGCTTGTAGCATAAATAATGCATAGTTTTAAAAGATTACTTTTTCCTCTTTGCAGTTATAATAATAGAAATAGCCTCTAGAAAAGTAAAAATTCCCAAGTCCTATAACTTTTAAAGAAGAAAGCCTCATCTTGCAATGTGGGAATAAAGAGAACATCATTTACAGAAACTCTAACAGAGGAAGTGCTAGCTCCTTTACACAAGTCACATGCATGGCACAGTTAGGAAGAACACCAGGCGACAGTTACCTGATGGGAAATCAGATAAATGACATCGACTGTCTGTTTACACATCCTCTCAATGATAAGGACACAGCCATTCAACATGGAGAGCTCTGGCCTGACTGTGGCCTCATTAAAAACATTTGATGACTCAGCTGGATGTAAGGTGTTGAATTTCCAGAGACAAATTCAAAAGCAGTCCTGTCTGAAAGGCAGGCAGATTACTGTTGAAAGGAAAAAGAAAACGACTGAAAAGATATGGGGTTACTCTCTTCTCTTTGGTCAGGATGCCCCAGAACACAGTGAATGTACTGGGAACTGCTCTTCTGAGGGCTGTGCCTGCCCCACGGAGAGAGAACTTTTACCTTCAGGACACATTTCACAAATAATGAGTGCACTGCCACAACAAGAAATGAAGAAACTAGAGACAGCAAAACTGCTAATGTAGGAATGAGAGGTGATTTCCAACTAACAGTAAATGCATAATGAATTCAGAAATGTGCTAGCTTTATTTTATAATATATTTCTGGATTTAATTTCATCACTTTCATTATTCAAGACAGCTGGTCTATGTAAAAAACCCCTCCTCTCTTCTTTTCCAGATGTTCTTACAGCAGCCAACAGTGTCCCTGAGCTTTAGCAATACTCAGCAGCTGGACCCACAACAGCTACAGCAGAGGTCAGAGGCCATTTCTCAGCAGCAGCTTGTACCCAGTCCTCAACTCCAAGGGCAAATCACATCCTCACAAACAACAAACCAGCAGGCACTGAGAGAAGCAAGCGTGATATCAAGCCAGGTAATAATTTCTTTGAATAGAGAAGTGTTTAGGTGGAAAGAAGACACCAAGCTGTTATTAAGCAAGGAAGTAAAATCATGTCAATACCGTAAGTATGCCTTTGCCTTTCCTTTCTTATTCTTCTCTATAAAGGAGTCTATATAAAGGGTTTCCCTACAGCATTTACTTTAGCTTAAATCTCTTTTTTTAAGACCTCAGCCAGGAGGGTTACTTCAGCAGCTGTTTCAGCTTGAAAACAGAGCGAGGGGAGCATGCAAAAGGTGTGGATAACTTAATTGTTTCTTCTGGTGGTCCTGAAAGAAACCTGACTGACTGGACTGGAAACTAGCAATAGTGGTGCCAGCAGTGAGACCTCTCAGAATACTTGCTCCCCAAGTCCAATCGGACACGACTAACTCAACAAACCCTGTGTCTGCTGTGGTGGCACACAGAACGTACATTGAGATTTGTGTGAGACCCTCAGGTTATGGGTGTTAACAGGTTCCTGCACAGCAAAATAAAGTTCAGCCTGAGTAGTAACTGAGATCTGTGAAAGCTAATAGGTTTGGCATGGTATTTTTTTATTTACTGCTGTTTTCTCAGTATTTCCAGCGTTTGCTCTCCCACCCACCTGTTGTACCTCCTTTCATAGAAAACCGAGCTATTTCAGCTCCCGGAGTGTGTGGCAAACATAGCTGCATTATTATCTTCGGAGCCCTTAGGTTTTCACTTCCAACATACCTGTATTATCATGACTCTAAAGAGGGTACTTGTATTATAAATACAAGACAAGCGGACAACAGGCAGTGGGCAGAAACCAATGCCCAGGAAGTTCCACCCAAATATGAGGAAGAACTTCTTTAATGTGCGGGTGACTGAGCACTGGAACAGGTTGTCCAGAGGGGTTGTGGAGTCTCCCTCACTGGAGATGAATCAAGAACTGTCTTCACGCAATCCTGCGCCATGTGCTCTGGGATGGCCCTGCTTGAGCAGGCAGGTTGGACCAGGTAACACACAGTGGTCCCTTCCAACCTGACCCATTCTGTGATTCTGTGAAATAGAAAAAAAGCCAAACCCCACAGTTGTTAGCTTTAATAAGGTTTGTTTCCATCATGGCCCTTGGCGGCAGCTCCTCGCACCTAACTTTGCTCCTGTCTTCATGGGGGGTCGTTTGGGCATTGCTTTCCCAGCGCCCCTGCCGGACGGCAGGAGCGGGCGTGGGGCAGCAGCGGGTGTCACAGTCGTTCCGCGTATCGCGACAGCAGCCGGGTGGCGGCATCGCCGGCTGCCGTTGCTCGCGTTTGGCGCCCTCACCCTCCTTTGCTCTTCTCTTGCAGGGCCCGAAGGCGGGGCGGAGCGCG
>VZRE01010914.1:48852-112086 GCA_013396775.1 Cephalopterus ornatus
CACCCCCGGCGCGCCCGCCGCCGGCTGCAGCCACGACCAGCAGCTCAGGTAGGGCCCGGCCGCGCGTCCGGCCTGCCCCCGCTGCCGCGGCGTCCCCTGCGCCGGCCGGGCGGGGTCCGCTCGGGGCGCGGCTGGGCACTGAAACAAAACAGCTGCGCTCCGATACTCTGAAAGCTCAACGACAAGCCAGCCCCACCAGCAGGAGCAAAAGTAACGTCGCTGCCCTGAAACCCCACGCTCGTGGGGAAATTATAAATGTGGGTTGTATTACTGTGTTGATCAGCTCATAAATTTAGAAGTAGGTAACGTTTTAGTTTTGCTGAGTGAAAATAGCGGTCGAATCTCATATCAGATCTTGTAACTGAAGTAATGCAGTGGTGAATTAAAACCCCCTGAGCATAGGTGTCTGATTCTATAGCATTATGAAAAAGGGAAATCTTGCTACTGGCTTTAAAGAGCACAAGGTGAATTTAACCAAAATTGTAAGCAGCCAGATATTCGGCAGATAATAATAAACATGATTTATTAGGTGTGTGCCAGGCACCCACATCACCCCAGAGGGCAAGCACTGCCCCAACCTCCTCCTCAAAGTGCCCAGCAAAGTGTCACAGCCAGAAGCTGAGGTCAGACCTCCTCTAACACTCAGCCTGGTGCCATGCCTGTGAAAATGTCCTGTTTCTGTTTGCAAAATGTGTGGTACTTCTGTTCTAGCTATGTTACTTTTTCTTTTTTCCCCATGCATCAGACTGTTGCTCAGCCAGCCTATTCAGCCCATGATGCCTGGGTCCTGTAATGCAAGACACCCTTCGGACCTCAGCATGGCAGGATCCCAGGCTAAGTATGTGACTTGTCAAAGATAAAACATCAAAGTTGCTTTTGAGGGGAAATGGCCTTCTTTCGTAAGATGACAAAGTAGTTATAAATATCATGAATGTGTTACTGTGCCAAGCTTGCCTTCCAGTGTCAGGCTCAGCCTTATCCTGCCTGGTTACATCAGGAAAGATGACAGAGAGACATACAATGTGCCAGTGGCATTTTAACAAGCCATGGCTGGGGGAATTCTTGCCCCTCACGTGCTGCGTGCTTCAGCACCGGAACTTCTGACCCATCACAATAAACGTGAAAGTCAGCACTGACCCCACTGAAATGACTGGTGCCATGAAAACCCCTTCTCTCTAGGCACTGAGCCACTGGTGTTATGCCAGTGGAGCTGTGCCTGATCTACAGCAGCAGAACTGAAGAACCAACACCTGAGTGCCCTCAGAAAAGTTGCTGAACAAACCACCTCAGTTGTTTGTCTCCTCAAAACTTAGAGGAAGGAAGCAAAACACCAGTCAGAATGACTTATATTTTTTTAGCTGTGTTTTGTCACTGTACTGTACTTGATTGGGAATTGCGAGAATAATAGGCAGCTGTTTGTACATCATTACTTTAAAAGTAATTCTGTATGTTACCTCAGGAATGTAGGTATTCAGTACTTCTTTTTTTTAAACATTGATTATTGCTGTTTAAGATTGTCTTGAGTTATATGTGTCAAATTTAAATATTGTAAATCAGCTTTTATGCCTCTGAATAAAAGAGGCCTTATTTGCAAAGGTGTTCACGTAGACTTCCTGACTCATGGGACTCTTTTATATGAGCTCACATCCCAGTACAAGTACCCAGACTGTAGCATTTCTGACTAACCCCTAATGTTGAACAGCTGTTGAGTGAGCACAAGCCACACTATGATCTCATCACTCATTACGGAATAAACAGAATTAGGTTGGGTTGGCAGTAATTCCATTGTGGTTTTGCCCACAGCCTTCCACAAAAAAACACATATTGAAGCTTTGCTATGCAAAAACAGAATGGCAAGAGGAGGCGAGTATTCTGTTTCTGTCCCATCCCTCACTCCAGAGGGTTTCTAGAGTCTTCTTCTGTTCCTACAATGGGGCTCATGGTGATGGGAACTGCTGACCGGACTTGGCAATATGTGTATGAGCAGCTTAAGAAGTAATCAACCCCAGCCATGTTTCTACAGGAGATCACCACCCCACAGGCAGTTGCAGGGGAGCACAGGCAGCAGGACAGGAGGTGCATTTACTTGTCTCTTGCTGCAGTTCAGAGCTCAGCATATTAAAGCAGAATCAAAGGCCATTTGGTTTAATGAGCTTGCAATGTGAATGCTGTGGCTGAAGAGAAGACATATATATCTTTAATGAACCTAAAATGTGATCTGGATTTTGAGGTGAGATACATTCTACCCTCCAAGCCCAACTCATGCACAGAGTAAGGGAAAACAGTGCTGCCAATGGTGCTGTCATTCATATTAGCAGGTCCCATCCATGAGAATTCTTTATTGGGAATTATTTGGGGGTTTTCAGCCCGGAGAAGAGGTCAGGGTAGACTTGACAGCAGCCTTCCAGTACCTAAAATGGGCTACAAGAGAGCTGGGGAGGAACTTTTTACAAGGGCATGTAGTGATAGGACAAGAGGTAATGGGTTTAAACTGAAAGAGAGTCAGTTTAGATTATATATTGTGAAGAAATTCCTTACTGTGAGCATGGGAGGCAGTGGAACAGGTTGCCCAGAGAGGCTGTGGATACCCTATCTCCGGAAGTGTTCAAGGCCAGGTTGAATGGGGCTTTGAGCAGCATGGTCCAGTGGAAGGTGTCCCTGTCGATGGCATGGGGGCTTGGCACTAGATGATCTATAGGTTTCCTTCCAACCCAAACCATTCTGTGATTCAATGAATTATGAAGACTAGGGACTGCCATCCCTGTTCCTAAGAGAACACCTTTGCTTCCAACAGTTTGTTCTTGATTGGTAGGTATTCTCAAACGCAACAAATGTTTCAAAGTTTGGAAGTGCAGACTTCCAGCAGCAGCTCTCCAATCGTACTGATGGGACAAGCCGTGTTACACCAAGGGTTCACCACTACACCTCCTTCCCAGCCATCTTCTCTGCCACCTATGCAACTCCAGCACCAACAGCATCAGCAACAACGCTACCATCAGGTAGGACAAAGAGGGTGATGTATAAAATATACATGCCAGGTGAATGGGCTGTGCAAAGGGAGCTCTAGGTGTCTACTGTAGCATGATCCTGGCAGAAATGTCCATTTTAGAGATACCAGCATTTATGAGACACTGATACAGTGTCATGTAGCAGTATAGCAAGGGGCAGTGAGAACAGTCAGAATATTTAAAAAGAAATTACTAATTCTGTACACTCGAAGCATAATCAGCTTATCCTGGATATATTTAAAGTTTATTTCTACCTGGAGAAAACTACTGCCTTAGGATTTATTCTGTACTCTTTATTCAGTATAAAATTTGCTTATTTTACAAGTCAAAAGATGATTTTTAATTACCAGCATCAACATAAAACGAGATCTGGATCAGATATCTGGATCCCTTCAGTAAATTAACATATTTTCTCAACTCCACAAGGCAAAGAAGATAAAGTGGAGCACATTTCCTGGAAGAACCAGGTGATTTGAAGATGTAAAAATACTTATTTTTTGACCCAATTCAACACATAACTACAGTAAAGAGGAAGGAGGGAAATGAGGTGTCTGTTCAGCAGGCGCTGAACTGAGTCTATAAAACATGGTCACGTATCCACTGGTATCATTGAAAGAGTATCACCAACCTCAAATGATTAATCTCTTGTTACCGAAATTAAATCCTTATCATAGCTGAGGATTAATGAAAAAAGTTATGACATATACTGTTTCCAATAAAAGCATCTGCAAAATTCACATTGACTTCACCACTGCAAGGTCACACCCTCGTGTAAACTCACAAAAAGGAAAGGCTAGAAGGGACAGCATGAAGCACATTGGGATCCCTGTTTCATTTTTGTTTCATTTCTGTAATCCGTGTAATTTCTGACATGTTCTCCCACCCTGCTCCTAAGCAGGCTTTTCAGAATAACCTGCAAATCCCAGGCAGTGCAGTCCTAAGATAGAACCTTTCTCAGTGCCTAATCGGAATGTTGTTTGTTGCAATCTATATCCATTTATTCTAGCATTAGTTAAGCTAACCTCATGCCAAAGAGCTCCAGAAATTAAAGCCAACACCCTAGCAGTGTTTTTAAGCATCCTGTAGATTGAGGATGAAGAGCTTTAAACATGGGAAAGAATCGAACACCACGATAAATTTTATTTTATCTGTAGGTGCAAACACCAAGTTCTTTGCACAATGAACAACCCAATTCTTTGCTCCTGCCATCTTACTCACCACAGCAAGGAAATATGGGGTATCATCAGACACAGCAGCAGCAGCAACAACAGCAACAACTAACATCAAGAAGAAGGAATAGCTTATCAGAATCATCAAATTTACCACAGCCACTGCGATAGAGTCCCACCAGCACGATCAATGCACGATTAGCTTTAACCAATGGGCACATGGGGCAGAAGAGAATGACTTTGTACTTACTGTTCTGGCTTTTGCACAAGCATTTCTTTCAAAGCTCTATGACAGAAGTACGCCACAGAGTGCAGACTGCAACAGATACTGCATTTACAGCACGCTGGATTCAGTTTGCACTGTCTCGTGAGCACAGCATGTACTGACAGAGCAAAACAAAGACGAACACTACCCTGTGCAGCCTCCATCACCAATGAGTGCACGGGAGAAGGCGTTCAGTCTCAGCGTGTCATTCCGAAAGCTATCTGGCAATTCCAAAAGACTGTTGACAGACTCATGAGGTATTTGGCCTTCACTGTTTCAGTTCTTCTTTTGTGTATGAAAAGCACTGCGTCAAAGGTCTATTGAGGAGAGAACAAGAGATTATTTTTATTATGATTATTGTTATTATTTTGCACAACTGCACAGAGGACAAAACCTAGGCACTTTCTGTAAAGAGAAGTTTGTTTCTTTATTCTTGTGGCCAAATTAGCACATCCAATGGAGGAGAAAGCCCAGCCATTGGTGAAGATGGTCTACAGCTCATAACCCTTGATTTAGAATCTGAAAAGTATTATGCAGCTTACCCTAATTATTACTCATTACAAAACAAACAACCAAAAAAACAAACCCACAAGCCACTCTGGACTGTTTTCTACATGAATTGTGATTGCAAAGGAGAACTCAAATTGTAAGCACAATCATGCAACTCTCCAGTAGTACAACATGAATCCTCCTTCAACCTAACTTGCCCACTCCAAGTCTCTGAGAAATATGCACTGTGTTTTGGCCCCGTGACTCGGGATGCTGCAGACTATTACATATCTCTTTCATTATAACATTTAGGATTAAATTTTCCTTTGGAGGAAAAAAAAAAAAAGAAATGCACTTTTCGCTTTTTTTGTATGTTTTCCGTTGATATGTTTCTAAGAAAGATTTTATGTAATTATTAAATAAAAAGTAGTGTATTGTACAGCTGTTGTAATAATGAACTATTTCTATATAAAATAAAATTATATGGAATTATGTGGAAATTATTTTGTATATGAAATATCAACTCATTTCACAAGTATAAAGATTGTGCTTGTGCTTTTTTGTGAGTGGGTATTTTGTAATAAACTAATGAATTAGAAATGTTTTTGTGAAGGGAACTACTGTTTCATGCTATATACAACTCTATTATTTTTTTCCATTTAATGATGGACAGTTGTCTTTATTTGTAGAATAAAATAAAATAGCCAAAAGGCTTTATTGCAGGACTTGCACACATTTTCCTGTGACTGTTCAACTATGTGATTCACTTTAGCCATAGCCTTGCACGGTATTTGGCACATGGTTACCAAAAACAAGTATTATCCTATGGGATTTTTGTCATGGTATAGACTCTGAGAATGATAGCTCAGGAAGTTAAATTAGCTGCTAGAGAAGACAGTTCATTTTAAGCACCTTTAAAATTTTAAAGACCTCAGGCAGCTCTGTACTTCCAACCAAACAGTTTTATATTAGGACAAAACTGATGGTTTAAAGAACAGTTTGACCTAGCACACACAAGAGCTTTAAATCATGTCCAGCTTTAGTGTTTTAAGATATTGCTGTCCTGAGTTTTGTTGACACAGCTCTTCTGGAATGCTCACACTGTAGACAGTCTGGTTTCCACTTTAGCATCCTTGTGCAGACTCTTTTTCATGTTAAATTCAAATTGACTACAGGATGGAGCAGACAGGGTACAGGTCTGCTTTCCCTCTGCTCACTCTGCTGCAGGAGCAGCAGCCTCCAACACAGATTGAGGTGGATAACTGAGCATACTAATGTCTTCATTCACCACAGCAGGACTGAAAGGGGATGGCCCTCAGGGCAGCTTGCAGCCACTGGAGCCAGCATTAGCTTCAAGAGAGTGCAGTCATGCCCTTCCCACCCTTCAGTACCAGGGATCACATCACCAGCACCCAGCATGTTCTGGTTTCTATGCCATAGAAGAACAATGGAGGTAATCAGACTGGGAGCTGGAAATAGTGAAAGTAAACTTTTCGAGAAATGAAAAAGTTCATTTGCCCTGAGTTCTGAAAAAGTTAAAAATCTGAAGAAAACCCACTGGGAAAATTACCTCATTGCTTTGACAGCAAAACTGGGTGGTAGCACTGAACAGTGCATATATATTTCAGTCCATACAACTCCACTGGTTTATTTCATTGAAAGAAGATGAGGGAATCAAGTCTGGTCTCTAGAAAGTTTAGCTAATAGATCTAGTCTGTAAGAAAGTGTTTTTACTGCTGCCTTTAGGTACCAGTGTGAGTTAGCCGACTCGTCTCTTAAAATTCTTGTGTTCAGTGAAGCAAGACTGACCCCACCAGATGAAGATTAGAAAGCTAAATCCAAAGGTTTCACTTAAGGTTTGAAGGAACCTCCCTCTTTGTCTATATAGACAAACATAAGTGAAGGCCAGTTGGTTAAGTTAGAGGCTAACTTCATGAATTCCAGCCGCTCCAGTGAGGCCTTATCTTGGGAAAGGGGAGGAAAAATCTGCAAGTTCGTGCAGGAAGAGGTAACAAAGGAACGTTGAGTACCTCAGAGGAAAAATGTGTGGAAGCAGCAGTTGATGGATCTCAGCCACTACGACAAAAGTCCCAGAAAGGGAAAATTCGTTTAAGAATTTGGTTTACTCTCGGAGTTAATACACCCACATCTCTCCCAATTTCCAGTGGTATGTCCAAACCAAGCTCAGCCTTGGAGCACTTAACTTTCTAAAACCAGCAGCACTGTAAGCTGTTAACAGAGAGAAGCTGCAAATAGAGTGGGATTGCCTTCTTTTGGTTTATTACATTGTTTAGAAGGATATAGGATGCTTGTAAGAGCAGATTTATGTCAAGACCCAGTTTTTAATGCTCTGTCTCATTTCTTCCCTGTACAAACATTCTGGTTTAGGATTATGGCACTTGTTCCCTGTTGCACACACGAGGCAATGCTAGTCCTCTTCACAGAGCTGGGCTGTCGTTCTAGTTCATTGCAACCGAGATCCAGCTTGTTCCAACATAATCCCTCAGTTTGGGCCGGTTTTCCGGGCAGGTGGCCAGGCGAGGTGGTTACAGCAGGCCACTGCCCCATGCCGGGATGCCTCGCTTCTGTCTCGGGAACAGGAGCTACAGATCTGCAGGGGTGCTAGAAGCACAACTGCGCCAAGCTGAGCCCACCGCACAACTCGCAAGGGAGAGGCTGAAGCGGGGGCGGGCACCGAACACCCCCGGCCCCGGCACACGGACTGAACATCCGCGGTACGGCCACGGAAACACGGGAGCCCACCGAAGGCCCCCGGCCCCGCACACGGACTGAACATCCGCGGTACGGACACGGAAACACGGGAGCCCACCGAAAGCCCCGGCCCCGCACACAGCCCCACGCCCTCAGAGCAGCCCCGCCCCCTGAGCCGCTCCCGGCGCCGGCGCAGTCTGTTCCCACCCTCGTCCCGGAAGGGATCCTGTTTCCCGGAGTGCCTCGCGCGCTCCTTTCCGGCCTGTGCCCGGGCAGGGTGAGTGTTGGCGAGGGCCTGTCCCACTGAATCCGCCTCCATCCTCCCCCCAGACCCCGCGGCGCTGGGGGTCCCTGGCCCGGCCCGGCGCGGGGAGCGGCCCGGCGCGGGCTACACCGGGTGGGGGCTCCCGGCGGGGCCGCGTTCGGCGGGGATAGGGGCCATCCCCTGCCCTCCCCCCGCCTCCCAGGCCCGAGGAGCCCTGCGGGACAGATGGGAGGCGGATACGGCCCGTGCTGTCAGTCCCTGGAAGGAGCCGCTCGGGCACCTTGTTCATT
Source organism: Cephalopterus ornatus (assembly GCA_013396775.1). Classification (NCBI taxonomy): domain Eukaryota; kingdom Metazoa; phylum Chordata; class Aves; order Passeriformes; family Cotingidae; genus Cephalopterus; species Cephalopterus ornatus. The sequence goes on from VZRE01010914.1 coordinate 57,051, forward strand.
CCGGGCCGGGCTGAGCTGCCCTGCCGGGCCGCCTTGAGGAAGGAGGGGTTTGGACACGGAATCGGGACGAGGCCATCGTAGGAGCGCTTGGGGCTGCCCGGGAGCCCGCTCGTCGTGTGAGGTAGTCGGAGTGTCGGATGTGCTTTCTGCGCCTCTCAGGCACATGGAAGTAAAGCATTTGTGATGCTGGAAAGCTGCTGCGTGTAGCCTGCGACTGGTGCGGCCCCGGGGGTTAATTAGCTTTAGGTTTAAAGTTCCGTATGTGGGAGTTGTGTGGCTTGTAAGGGTCTGGGGAGGACGGGAGGGAAAGGGAAGGGAAAAGTCCCGAGGCAGGTTGGTTTGACGCGTGTACGGATGTTTTTCAGCGTTGCTCAGATGGCTCCTGCGAAGAAAGGCGGCGAGAAGAAGAAGGGGCGCTCTGCCATCAACGAGGTGGTAACGAGGGAATACACCATCAACATTCACAAGCGGATCCATGGCGTGTAAGTTGTTGTTATCCCTTCTGTTAAGTGGCATTTGGAAGCGGCTTCGGTAGGTTTTAAAGGGCAGAGGAGAACTGTCCTTAATTGCGTGTTGTTTGTGATCTCTTGTGCCTCGGTTGTGTCCCGAGGAAGTAGCTCTATACCTGTGTGGCCCCACACTTCGTATGTGGCTTTCAGGAACAGGCATGTTTCTGTGATGGTGAGTGTTCTAGGACTTGAATTTGAAGTTAGATCTGTTTACTTTTGTGCACAGGTTGTCGTTCTTTCTCAAGCAAATATTTAAAGTTTAGCCCACTGATTAAGTTTTAGAAATTATATGTTGCTGTAGTCAAATGATTGGCTTCATCAGGAAGTCGTGTGAGGTGTAAATTGGGATATGATTTGAGTTAAAGGATATTTGTTGTGTGCAGATGAGATTTTACCTGTCAAAATGGTGAACCTTGTAAAACCGCGTAGTAGTGAAGTGCTTGAGAGGAAACGGCATCACCCTTGCATTCTGCATATGGCTGCAGTCATGTGGAAGACACAGTCTGAATCAAAGTGATTGGGGAAATGGCTGAAGTTAACTTGGAGAGAAATGAGGCAGTGAAGCATTGTAAAACCATGGGTGAGAAGGGGAGGCAGTGGTGTTCTTTAAATGGCAGTAAGATGTTCTGCCCTTGCCTGTTCCTTGGCAGTTCAGTCTGTTTTAAGGCTGGTGATCCTGCTATCCACTTTTCTTTTTGGGTTACCCCCTTTCTGTGCATGGTGTGTGCTAGGGCTGCAATGCCTTTTGTTTAATGCTTGTCTCACTTGTAATCATGCACCCACTTCCCATTTCTAACACTAAATGTCAGCAGCAGTGTGCAAATAATACTAAATATAACCCACTGTGGGACCTCAGGCACTACTGATAGAGCTTCATATCACAGTGTGGGTATAATATACGTGGCAAAACACTCACAGTGCAGCTCTGACTTCTATTGTGAATGCCCAGTCCTGCAGGATCTATCCATAATGGGCATGAGACAAGCTATACTGGTAAAAAACCCAGTTCTGATGGTGGTACTGGTGTAGTCCTGCTAGCGTGAAAGAAAGTAAGTCCTGTATAGCAGAAGCTGTTATTTAGAATAATGTCAGTTTTATTCTTCTGCAGTTTATTTTAATACTGTTACAGTTCTGTCAGGTTTGAATTACTATCGTTGCACTGCTTTTCTCATAGGCCTTTTATTCAGTGTCTGTGAAACCTCTGATCTCTTCAGTAATGTTGCGATATTCGAACATGCTGACATTAAAACTGAAGGCTTAAGATTCAGGAGATCTTGAGGTTGCATAACTTTACTGAAATTATTCTGCTGAAGTATACGAGGTTTCTGTTAGGCACAAGGTTAGCAGCTGCCTACCAGGGTAAAAGTGTAGCCATGCCCTGATGCAGTTGTTTGTCTGCTGTTGAGCACAATTCTTTAGGTTGTATGTTTAGACAACACCAGTGCTTGAATGCTGGAACATGCATCAGTGAATGCTGACAGTGTCCTGAAGTTAAAGAAATGGCTCTTGTGTTTGTCCTAGGGGCTTCAAGAAACGGGCACCGCGTGCTCTGAAGGAGATCCGTAAATTTGCGATGAAGGAGATGGGTACTCCCGATGTTCGCATTGACACCAGATTGAACAAAGCAGTCTGGGCTAAAGGAATAAGGTGAGTTTCTGCAGCTTTCCTTACTGGGTGTGGAAGGACTTGGAGGGGTAGAAACATTTGTATGCTTCTTGCAGCGTTTGCATTTTCTTTGCAGATGTGTTTTTTCTTACAGCGTACATGCCAAGCTAATCTTTCTGTCAGCTCTGTATTCTGGTCAGTTCTCCCAGCTTCTTTGTAGCAAATCTTTGGCAAACTCTGGAATTGAAAGAGCTTCCTTCTACTTCTGATAAGAATAAAGTGAAGAAAAGAAGGAATGTGGGTTTAGCGTAGAGGGTGGGAGAAGAGAAAGGATTGGGGTATTGTAATACTGAAGTATCCTGACTCCTATCACAGCTGACACTTTTTATGGCGTTGTAGTGATACCTTTGGTCCCATGATAGGTGCCTGGAATTTGTGTAGTGTGTCTGAACAGGATTAGGTTTTGAAGCCTGCTGAAATGACAAACGCTAAGTGAGGTGGTAAGTGGGTGTGTTTTAAATAGGGCCATTAATCTTTTCTTCAAAGGAGAAATGATAAGTAGTTTGAGTGTCAAAAACTACAACTTCATTAAATCAGTGCTACAGAGGCAACTGATTTGGCATTTGACATGTGTGAAGATGGTCCAAAAGAACTGCTGTGAGGAGTGGAACTTCTTAAACCATAATAAAAGGTTAATTGGGATTGATGTTTATGATGCACTGGATGCACATGGTTTTACATCATGTCTTCTGGGAGTTGGATTCCTAAGTATATTTACAGTGCTTTACCTAGTATTTTGTGGCTGACCCTTCCTTCAAAAGCAGAGTGGGAAGATGGGACTAAGTTATTGGGTCTTGTGGGCAGGGCTTTTCTGTCCTTCCTGTTAAACTTTCCAGTTCATACCAATGAAGAAGTAGCAGTGGAAGCAGGAGACAGCATAACTTCAGAGGTTTGTAGTGAGGCAACTAACCAAGACATCCTTATATTAACTGGTAGCAGTGTGCTCTGTGGAGCGAGGAGTTACCACATCTGTCTTTCCAGTTTGAACTTGCAGTTTTTACTGGTTAGAATACATAATGTATGCAAAGTAAAATATCATCCTCTGGAAGGATCAGGAATGGCTAAAATCACGCATGTCAGCTTTTATGATAGTGAGTGATCTACTTAAAGTATGAAAAACGCCACTTGTGTCAGGAAGGGAGTAAAGCAAATCAAGTTCTTGTGTCTTGATTACTGTGCCCATCCAATGTAGTAAGTATGCTCTTGAAGGTACAGCAAGGAGGAAGTTCCTTCACATATTCTGTGGAGCAAAGTGCTCTGAGCAGGAGTTTCCCAAAATCTTGAGTTCATTTGAGGTGGAGTTTATATGAAAAACTGTGGAGAAAAAATTTTGTGCCTTCCCTCAGCAACATATTTTGGGCATTATTAGGGGAGGATGCTACGCTGTGACTTCCCTGTTACACACAAAATCATCTATATAATTTAGTTGTAATTCCAGGGGCTTAGTGAGGAAGAAGTGTTGATCAGTTGTGTGCCCCTAAGATCTTGGTTCAGGTCAGACGCTCACTATAATTCCTACATGACTTCTGGCATATAGGTTGGGCAGTACTTTAACTCTGGACAGGGGCCATGGGCTTTCAGAGCAGATTGGTGGGTTTTCCCTCACCATTTTCTATTGTAGTAAGAAATGCTTGTTAGTAACAGCTGCTTGCTGATCATGTTCATGGTGTTCATGTTCACATTCATGATGATCATGTTCACTTCATGATCAGCTGTGAAGCTGATCATGAAGTGACAATGTCCTGGACCAGTAGTGGACAGATGATGCTCTTCTGACTTTATGCACCTACTGGATTATGGATTCATCTTATTCAAGGCTCACTTCAATCTTACCTGCTCACTTTATTAAAACTAAACAAAACCTAAAAATCTTCTCTAAGGCAAACAGTACAATCTCTTAAAGGTACAGAATTTTTCTCTTGCTGTGAGGGTGAGATAGAAACAGAATTGACTCGTTGTGTCTTTGCACAAATAGGCAGAGCTTAAGAATTTAAGGAGGGGAGGGTAAGTAATTATGGAACAAAGAACTTTTCAATGAATTCACAGGTTTCAGTACATAGTTTACTAAAAATTAATCTATTGTCTTCATTTTAGGAATGTTCCTTACCGTATCCGTGTACGTTTGTCCAGAAAGCGCAATGAGGATGAAGATTCACCAAACAAACTGTACACCCTGGTTACCTATGTACCAGTCACAACATTCAAAGGTGAGGAGGGTTGCATGCCACTTCATGCCATGTTTCTCTGCACAAGTAGCAAGGCAGGAGAGCTCCTCCTGCAGTGCAAAATTCAGATGAAAAGCATGCTGAAGGGTCAAATTAGTGGCTTAAACTAGCTCTGCTGTAGAAACCAGGGCTGCTAGCTTGCCTGATTGCATTAAAAATGAATATAGACTTTTCTGAAATAGTCATGTAGATTTTGAGAGATCAAGAAACACTGGCCAGAGTTGTTAGGGTAGTTTTAAGGTTTAATTTCCCATATAAAGCCCATCCTCTGATGTCAGAAGCTCAGGCAGATTGAGCCCTTTCTGCTTGTTGTCTGAGAAAAATCAATTCTGCATGTAAAAAAACCAACTTCATGTTGTATCATACTTGCCTATATAGTTTGCTCTTCCAGAAGTAGATCAGCAAACTTGCTTTGAAACAGCTTCACATTTTCTTGTGAAAACTTCCATATACTTTAAGGGAATTGTCCTAGTAACAGGTGGTGATGATGCAATTTCTTGTTTTGCAGGTCTACAGACAGTCAATGTGGATGAAAATTAATCTGATTTTCTTTAAAATAAAAGGATATAGAGAAAGTTTATTTCTAAGTTGTTGTTTTTATTGTCCAGTCTCTTCAGGCTCTCAACTATGAAATGTAGAGTTGAACTGGTACCAACGTTTTAAATTATCTTGTTTTCTTCGGACTTGTACATAATGGTGTAATTTGCTTAATTAAAGATACTGTAGACTTGTGTTACATGTGAATGGAATAAGGAGAAGATGTGAATGTTCTTTGTGGGTAGCAAAGTCCTCGTGCTTTTGTTCTGTTCCTGGGGGAGTAAAGAGCCACTACACAGGTATTTTAAGTTAAGACCAAGTTTCTTTAAAAAACACAAAACAAGAAAAATCCAACCAAAACTGATGGCTCATGTAATTTCATATATGTAATCTCTTGTGGATTATGTAAATTCCCTGTATTTAGTCCCCTGTTGGCCTCGTAGGCAGACTTAGTAGGCTTCTCCCAAAGCAGCTCTGTGTGCCACATGGAAACAGGTTTCTGACTAGTGAAATAATTGTGATCATGCCAGCTCAGGGAATCTGTGTAATGAAGTAGGGATTAAAAGTACTTACCTTCCATAAATCAATAAATACTGTCAATGCTGGTCTTGTACAAAAAAGGGTTTATTGAAAAGTGCATGTTTTTACAGACCAACATCAGAAGCACAGTCCATGTACATTTAATATTTGAGCAAGACATACAAATTGGAATACAATCAAATATATTAAAATAGTTTCAATTACCAGCATTGAAACAGTTTTCAGTATTAGTGCAAAAAAAGGCAACCCAAACTGCGGACAGCAGATGAGAAGTGTTTTTCCCCTGTTTAAAAAAAAAAAGAAAAAAATGGACAACTGGAGCCAGCCTCTAGTCTCCCAGTGCGGAAGAGGGCTTCAGTGTCTTCACACTGTAGACAGATGTTTCCTTTTACATTCAAAACAAGAACATAATAAATCAATGGCACAAAACAAACCTACACACACACTTTAGCTTTTAAAGCTCTTAAACTGAAAACCACAGACCAACAAATTGTTTATCAGAAGTCCACACTGCTAACTGAAAGCCTTTTACAGTATGTGCTTTGGCATAATTTCAGTGCATTTCATTTTTTGTATGTTTGCTGCTACTGCATGTTTGGTTTTGTATGTTCATTCCGTGGTGAGCAGCTCACTCCATTTGTTTTGAGACTATATTGATTTAGCTTTGCATTCTCAAGTTTTGGTCTCAGTTCTAAGGGTTTTTCAAAGAAGTTAACTAATGATTGTTCAGTCAGGAGGGATGCTAAAATATGTTCAAAAGAGACAGTCCAGTCCCCTTCAGTCACAGGTGAAGGTTGAGAGTCTTTGTGAGGGGTTTTCACAGTGTCAGTAAAAACAGCATCCTGGTCTGAAGCAGAGGCCTCGGGCTGTAAGTCCTCAGTGAACTCATCTGATCCGCTCCCCAGGCTGATGCTTCTTTGTCCTACTTCTCCAATCTGAAGTAACAGTGTGGTCACAGTAGCAATGGCTTGATACAAATCATTCTCCTCTGGATCTTCATGAAACATGCTGTACAACGTTTTGCAGAACTGGATGAACTCCCTCTGTAAAGGATGAAAAACCAAGATCAAAGTACTGAACAGCCATGTTACGGATCACTGCAGGAGTCAGGTGAGGGCATGGTACTGCAAAGGCAGGCTTAGAATGCTGTGCACATTTATATGCTCATTTGTAACTTCCGCCTGCTTTTAAAAAATGCTTGTGAAGGGACTTCAACCCCCACTGGTGCTAGGAATCCTTGTGCTGAAATCAAAGAGAGAACAGAGCAGTGAAGTATTTTGATGCCTTGATGAAGGAGATCAGGACTTGCCAGGTGGCCAGAGGGCAAGTGAGATATAAGGCAAAGGATAATCCCTTACTGGTGGCTGTTACACAGAGTGAGTTACAACCAAAGTTGCCATCCACAGGCCTGCAAGCAACCTCCCTTCTGCTTCTCTCCCATCTTTCTCCAGATCTTTTTCTTCTGCCAGTAAAATTCAGACATCTTCCCAGCCTCTTTCCCTCCCTCGCTCACCCATCACAGGTGATTATCACGCTAGAGACAATGTTTCCATATCCTGTTCTGAAAATGAGCCCTGGTGTGATGCCTTTAGGAGAGCTCACATGTCCCTGCTGAGCTGACAGGTGAGGTACATGCCACCCATTTAAAACTTTATGTAGCAACACCAGTTTGTTTTTCTAATATGTTTTACTTTTCCCTCCAGTAGATCTCCTTATGCCAGCAACACAATAGAAAGCCACTGGCATTAGGGAGGAGATGGGAAGATGACAGCAGCCTTCAGCTGTTTTACTTCATGCAGTTTTAGTCAGTGTTTGGCTATGACAGGGCAAGTCCCAGTTGGTGGTGGACTAAGGAGTTGCTGGTTTGGTGCAGAGGAGGTATGGGAAGACAGAACAGCAGTATGCATTCTTGGGAATTCTTGGGCTCAGGAAGAGGGCTTGTCCAGCCTGCATAAACCGTTTGCTTGCCTGTTCTGCAGGTGAAGGTAAATCTGAAATTCTGTTCACCAGACAGTCTGAGTAGAGGGAGCTGCTAAAAAGGTAGCTGAGAGGTTTTAAACACATGCTCCCTGGATCAGAGGACCCCAATCCTTGATGCATGAAGGACTGAATCTAAGTACAGGCTGAAGTCACACTTTCTCAGAGGCAAACTGTTGTATTCAGTCATTGCATTTTGAGTACACTTAAAAACAGACTACAATCTCTAAGGTACGTACCTGGCTCATTTTTGGCAATTCTTTTTCAGTTTTAGTATCTTTTTCTTTGGCTAGATCCTTTAGCATCTGCTTCAACTGCTTTTGGTAATCTACTGCATCACCTTTTTTGGGGCAGACATAAAAAGGAGCATTAATTTTCAAGTCACTGGAGTTAATTTACATTTCAAAATAAACCCCAGAGAGCAGAGATAACCCACTTGTGATCCCTGCCATGTTATCTCGTGCACGTGCATTAGGGAACCATTTTGGACATACCATTTGATTTTCCAATCACTAGTGGTCTTGATGTTGACAGCAAAGGATTCTTCAATGGTGACTGGCTGTCTCGCTCATTTTCTGTGAGAGCTGACCAAAAAAAGTGACAAATGTAATCCTTTGAATTCTCCATGATGGTTATTTATGTTTCTAGAACTTACATATTTGAAGAAAGCAAAATAATTGGGCAAATAAGTTTTTGAATACTTTTAAGTACTTTATTAAATCATACTGTAAAATTATGTTACTGTAAGTAAAACTGGTTCTGAAGTTGGAAGTTTGCCAAGAATGCCATATTTAATTAAAATGTCTAAACAGAGGAACTACCACAGAATTTTGTCACCTGATCAAAACAGGATCAAGATACTATAAGGAGATCTCTACTGTACATGGAGTACGAGCCATTCAAAAATGTTATTTCAGTTCATATTTTGTCTGGAAGTGACCATGTAATTGGCTGCAAAAGATCTCTGAATGCAGCAGATGTGTGAGCTTTGACATTGTAATCTATAAGTTTCATCCAAAAAGGTTTGAATGGAGTAATTTGTAAAGTGCGGTGAGCATAACTATAAATGTACATCCTATACACTCCCAGTTGGAAGGAAGCAAGATTGAGATCTTCATTAAGCAGCTTTTTCCTAAAAGCAGGAGATTTTTTTTGGAAACTGAGGTATTCATTCCCTTTCATATTTCTTACCTGGTGGAATATGCAGCTTATATAGTAACTTTATCTTTTCATTCATTTCTCCATTATACATAACATCTGCAAGGCAAAAAAAGAACAAGAAGGAAGTGAACCACAGCACTTACTTCCACAGTTTAAAATAAATCAGGCATCTCCCTGTGCACAAAGGATAACTGTTTACATGGACAATAAACATATGGCTAGTGTATTACTTTTAAGTTGTGCCTGTCAATGAGGAACAGCAGGTGACAGCCATCTGTTTGGTCTTGTTCTTGTAAAGTAGATTGGGAGTACCTAACCCTATGGAGCTTCAGCATTGTTTAAAAATATCAAGGAGGATGGCAGGGAATCTAGCAAATTCTGTTTGCTGCCACAGATTAACAGGAATGTGAGAGGAGAGAGACAGAAAACTTTGTGGACATGATATTCTTAGTATTTCTCCCCTTCAGCTCTTACTGCTGTTCTATAGAGTAAGCCCAAAGGAGATAACTATTTAACGTGTAATATAATTCACACTTTCAATGACCATGAAAAATAAGATTCTAAACTTTCAAATGCACCAAAACACTGAGAAGAACTTTCTTAATTTGAAGTTGTATCCGTCTAAGAATCAAAATCAAATAACAATATAATACAGAGCGCCTTAAGGTTCACATAAAAAATTGTAAAAATCTTAAGTAGGAAGAAAAAAAATTCACAGATTTTTTACTGAAGCTTTGAATGTTGATTCAGTTTTTTCCACTTGAGATCAAGCAACAGTTGAGATATGGCACTTTCTCTTCAGCCAGATTTTGGGACAGGCAGCCTTATCTCACTAGGACAGCTGGTGGCCTCAAGACCAATCCAAGCACAGCCCTCAGTCCCTGCTGGCCAGATTTTTTTTTTGTTCTGCTTGAAGTCAACAAGTAAGGCAAGTAGCAATCAGCTGTGTTTAAGGTTAAGTCTTCAAGAAGTGGTTACAAAGAGATACACTGAGATTTCAAAGGAATACTGACAGCAGCCAGTGAGTAGAGAGGATTTCCTAGCATTTTATACAGACCCAAGTATAATTTTAATTCATGCAAGATTTTAAACAAAATTACTATTGTCTGAGACATGAAATTTTTAATACAAGATTCAGTCATGTCCTTAGGCTGTGTTTTAAATCAAACTGACTTCAGGTGACTGCAACACAAAAAATCAGTAAAGGTCACTGATTAGGATAATGACAAGCCCTAGAAAACCATCCTCCTGTGCCAGTCATACAGCATTTTAACATTCACATCTCTTACACGTGGCACCCCCTGCTCTGCCCACCTTCCACCCTGCAGGTGAGCTGATACCTAAGCAGCTGGCGAGCCCCTTGAATTCGATGAGCCGGTCCATGTTCTCGTCCAGGAGCCGGAAGGTCCTTTGGGCGAGGACGTCGGTGTGCTCCCCGCAGGTCCAGGGCGACACCAGCCTGTACAGGTTGGCGAACTGCTGGGCATCGATGCGGTACTGCTCAGCGTACGGCCTGCTGGGGTCGTGCCGCTCCACCACTGGGCTCGTCATTTCCCAGTAACACCTTATTAAATGTTCCCTCTAGGAGAAATCGGGAGGCGGGAGAGGGGTTATTGCGCGGCACGGTGTTGGAGAGCACCACCAGCAGTAAAAGGCATTCACATCAAACTGCTGTAAAGCGCTTGAAATTCTCTTTGCGTGAGGTGTCATACTGCTACCCAGACCATTTCTGTGTGAAAAAGCAAATCTTTAACCAGAGCAGCCAACCGCTCTCACAATTTGTAATGGATAATTAATACATTTGAAGGGCGACTGTGCAAATCCTTGGAATAAATTCTCTGTGGGCTACAGAAACCCTATAAGCCACATCTGGCCCAGGATGTTCCTAGCCAGCCAAAGGTACAGAGGGTTACAAAAAACACAGGGTAAGCATTATACAGGCTTGACCTGCTCATTTATTCTCTCTCAGGCATCTCCATTTGGATACTGCACCTATTAGTCTTCCCTTAAGGACAGGCAAAACAAAGAGTCCTAACAAAGCAAGCTGTCCCCAGGGAAGCAACAAAAATAAAGAAAAAGGAACTGCCACCAAGAAATGAAATAAGGGGAGTGTGAGCCAGTTAAAGCTCAAAACCAGCAGTGAGCAGCAGGAGGGAAGCACTGAACAAGGAGCTCCAGCAGCATCATACAACCACTAATGGAAGGAGGATACAGCTGCTCTTAGTGACAAAGCTGTGTAACACTAACAACATACCACAGTCATAGTCTCAGTATTTATGGCTGTGGACAATACACAAAAGAAATGGTCCATTAAGGGCAATGATTACAAGCTTGGACCTCTAAATCAAGTATAGTTGTATAAGCTTAGATGTAATAAAGTTATTTGGAGACAGGGACAAGTTTTGTCAAATATCAGCTTGACAGAAAGGAACTGAAGTAGAAACTGCTTTCAGTTCTTGAAAAAAAAAAAAAAGAAATAAAACTGTTAGAAATTAGGAACAAATAGCAAGGACACATGTCTGTGGGGTTTTCTTTCCCTTACGGAAAATAGTCTGCCTTTAAACGGCGTTAAGAAAGCAGGACTCAAAAGCACTGCCAAGATCCCAGTGAGCAGAGCTACATATTATTTAATTTATTCTGCATGTGAAAGTTATCAGAACCTCCCTTGTCAGGGACCACTTCCAAGCAGCAAGTTATAAAGGAAACTCTGGAGCAGTTCTCCTCTGAAGGATCTGTGCATTACTATTCCTCTTTAACAACTGCACAACCACAGAAAGGACAAAATGGCACGATCCCATCCAAACAGCACCGCCCAGGCAGAGGACATGAGGTCCAGGGCAGCAATACGAAGCAACAGCTGGAAGTTACACCCAAAGCAGCCTCAAATAGTGCACCGCCCGCTTTTCAGGGAGACCAACCTTGAACAAGTCATACAATTCCTCTAAATCTTCAGGAAGAATTGAAACATCTGGGATGACAACTCGGAGCTTAAAAAGAAAGAAAATCATGTTAGTGACAGTCCCTAGAACCTTCATTGCTGACATGGGCAGGCCCATGAGCCCCGCAGGGACTGTGCTACAGCTGCAACTGCAGTATTGAAAAATCTTTGCAATGTTTCCCCCTTCTTTAGGTTCACCAGTTGGACAGGTCCATGAGAAGAGACATCCCTCAAGGGCTATTTCAAACAAAGACAGGAAGTCCCTAAGCTACAGGTCACAGGAGGGCAGAGAAGCATCGCATCGTGCTCTGTCTCTTCTTGCACTCTTCCGCAGGCATTTGCCTGGGGCCAGCCATGGTCAGAGACAAGGCATTGGGCTGGATGGCCCTGCAGTTTTTCTGAACTGTAAAGCCACCCTAGAAAATAATGCACATGGCTGCAAAAGAAAAATCACCAGCATCCCAGGAAAGAACTTTTTCCAGAGACAGTAATGATTCTTCCTTGTTTCAAGGCCTGGTGTCACCTTTTGAAAAACTAAACCAGTGTGCCCCCAGAGAGGCAATGTTAAGCTACCCCAGTCAAAATAATACCTTACTTACCACATTTTGCTTGGTTGTATCTTCATGGCTCTGCAGGACACGGATTCGGTGTTTGTAGCGCATGTGCTCTATCTGTGCCACAGAGTGGTCTCCAAATTTCTACAAGAGAGGAAAAGAAGTTTATAATTTGTGTAGTATTTTATGATATTTTTATTTCTCATTTACTGGAAATACAACTTTTAAAGTATAGTAGGACCTTGAAGAAAAAAACATACCCAGTCTCTAACTGATCTCTCAGTGTAGGTATTCATAATACACCTAGTCTTGTGCATTTGAGCACTTTAAGGAAGGGATCTGTAAACGTGTAATTAATTTCCAAAGCATCCATGTTGAATTTAACCTTTTTCTTCTTTAAAATTCTAGCTTAACTGTCCAGTAGATACAGAGCAGTATTTTACCTCATAGGAGTCGTGAATCAGGTTTGCTATTTCAGTCACTGGAGAGGCTTCCTGGTCATCACTAAAGAATGCATGGTGATTACCAATAGGTGGTAGAGGGCTTTCCTCATTTTTGACATGCTCTAAAAACCTGAAGAGGAGAAATACGTAACAACACAGATCACACTGCACTAAGCTCTTCTCAATTCAAAAAAGCAAACAAATCTTATAGATCAGACTTAGAAATAAATTGGGTTTTGGGCAAGCCAGGCTTTTCAGAAATGGCTTTGTGATTACTCATCCGAGGAACAGCAAGCCAGCCAAATAACTAAATGCTGCCCAAGGAAGAAAACTTCTGTCTCCTTGAAGTCTGGGGCAGGAAGCCCGTCACTCCAGGGAAGGCACGAAGAGCAGCAGTAAATATTGCACATTGACGCAGTCGATGCATGTCTCGGCGCTGCCAGGAAATTTCACAGGACATCTCGTCCCATGTACAAAGCCCATTGTTTAAGGCAGACACTGCAAAAGCAGCAACAGCAGCAAGGGAACGTGGAGGGCCCTGCTGGGGCCTAGATGGAAGGAGAACTCCTGCACAGGCATACCTGCTCAGGATCATCAAGGCCTGCCCATCGTCCTTGCTGTTACACAGATCCACGGCGTTGGCTTCCAGGATGGCCAAGCCCAGCTGGAAAATGGCTTTGATGCCATCATAGAAGAAGCAGTCTACAACATTCACAGCACTTTCCAGGGGCATGATACTAAGGAAAAGGGTAAGGAACCAGGAGAGAGAGATGGAAGCTAAGGCTGTCAGATCCTTCATATGTTCAGCCAGCTCTGGAAGTTGCTCTTTTATAAGCTCTTCAAACACCGACTGGTCTACCTGAGCACCTGCAAGTCACAAAAAACCAGTATTAGCCAGGACTGACAGAGGAAAAAATATTCTTTGAAGGTAATCATTGCTGTCAACTATCAACTGCAAGAGTTTCTTAAAATTTAAACTGACAAGATACACATGCATCTACAAAGAAAAATCCCATTATCCTCCTGCTGTGATCTCAAACCAACCCTCATGTGCGTAATCCTTACTGTACAGCTTTCTGCAAAAAGAGTGTGTTGATTCTCCTAAGTGCCTTTAGGGTGCAATGAAACAGTAATAGCAGCAGCTGTTGGTTTTGGCTACAAGAGCACGTTGAAACTAAGAGCTAGCAAAAGCAATCTTAAAACATTTTACTGTTCGATTTGGGATCTATGCAGTGAAAGTAAGACCGTACACATTCCTCTCCAGTGTATGTTCTCAAGCAAATGGACAGTAAAGCTTTCATTCTAAGTGAGGAAACATAAGATGGAAATCCAGACATGGCTACACACACTAAGCAGGAAAAAAATATTTACACATAAATACATGCACAGATATAAATATATACTTACATGCATAATTACCTATATATAAAGAACAAAGGATTTCTGCAATGCCCAGATAAAAGCTTTCCTAACTGTCCCAACCAGTCTTTCCAAAACAGCAGATCCAGGCTCTGCATTAGCTACTAGCTCAGTTCTGCCTTGTCAGCAGCTATTGTAGAATCAGTATAGTTTCTTATCACTGAAGTGGCCTGTGTCTAACATCAGGGCTTTAACCAAAGACAATACAAGTTAAAAATATTCCTGAGTACAAAATGCAGTTGGCTTTTCAAGTATTTTTACTTTCAAGTTATTTCATTTCTTTCTCATAGTCCATGTTCTGCTAATATTAGGAGACTATTTTAATTGCTATGGAATTTCTGAGACATGTATATACCTAGCACTCAAAACTTCTGTTGTTCAAAAGCTGAACATAACCTGGACAATCTGTGGCAGAGCGCCAGCATCTTTTGGCTTTGCATCCAAATCACAGAGAAAAAAAAATCAGCTCTGACATTTTGCTGTCTTAGAACTTTTCACATCAAGCCACAAAGAGCTTCTGCTGGTGACTGAACGAACATTACAGCACCACAAATCAAAAGTAAGAGCCCAGGGGCACGCAAAGAGCTTTTGAGAAACACATAAAGCATGGTGCTTTGAAGAGAAAGCCTTCTCACGTCAGATGGTCATAAGCAAGACGGGTAAAGAAAACAGGAGAAAACAGACCGGGGTTACTCAACAGAGGGCAATTTTTGTGGGTTGATGTTTTGGTTTTTTTTTAATAAGCTTAATGCAAACAATTTAATAGCCATAGTTAACACAGACACAAAAAACTGCCTTGGTTTTAGAGGTTTTTGAAGAAAACCAGAGACAGATAGGCAGATACATATAAACAGATTATGCCAGACTCAGAGACAGCACTGGCAAAAGTGGATATTTAAAAGGAACATGCAATGCTGCCTAGATCTTTCACCGATCTTCTTATAATAAAGTGTTGACGTTATAGATGAAAGTCAAGTAGATGTACTCAAAGGGACCTTTCTGCCCACCTTTTCATTGGGCTCCCAGAAATCATCAGATCTGAGCAACTGAATCTCTAATGTGTTACAGCGTGAGACCATGACAAGGTATGAAAATACCACCAGGACATCCATTTAAAAAATGATGACCAAAGATGCAAGCTGAATGACATCTCCAGGACTGAAAAGCCAAATCAGAGAAATGAAATAAGGTTTTCAGTGTTTCAACAGTTAACAGTATCAAGATGATGACAGCCTAACAGATAAAGCAGGGTAAGATGGCCTGCTGGTTTATGCAGAGGATGGAAAAGTCATGTGGATGTGCGTGACCCTTGCCAACACTCTTGACCCAAGAACAACTTTTTTCTGTCTTGCAGCTATCTGCTTATAATCTCCTTATATCTGCTTATAATTTCCTCTATGCACTGCAGAGAGGAGAAGGACAGAGGGAATTCTTGAAGGAGCCCTGCCTGCAGGCCTTTCACATTTGCAAGAAGTGAAATGAAAATGCTTGTGAAAGGACAGAGTGGTCATAGCGGGCAAGGCTGAAGGAGGGAGATGGTCACATGATGCAAGTAAAAAGGTTGAGTAAGACTGAATTGCCTAAGCAATTTTGAAAGCAAAAATTATAAATAAATAAACACACAAATAAATAAATAGAAGATTTTGAAAGTCATAAAGAAGAGGCCCAAGAGAAGATGGCGCTAAGGAGGCCTGTTATAACCAAGGTCATTAATTCAGTAGCTGTTTTGACTGTAGAGAATACTGGCTGACACTGAAGAGGAAAAGCACAGTGACGGGTAGCAAGGTCAGAGATCATCAAAGTTATAGAGAGACAAAATTTGGACAACAGCATTGGCAGTGCAGACAAAGAGGAAAACTTGGGTCTTGGAAGTGCTATGCAGGAAGAAACAATACAAAGTTTAGACAAGGGCTGGTTGCAAATCAAAAAAAGAAGGTCAACTGAAATGCAAAGCCAAGAACACTAACTTGGGCAACAGGAACCAGAGGTGGGACAGGGTGGAGAAGACCAGTAGCACCGATTTGGGCACATTAAGTTCTAGCTGCAGAAGTAACTACTCAGAGAAGCAACCATTCTGCAAAACTAGACCTCTGCCATTCAAATAGAGGGAGCAGGGGAACTTCCAAGCTGAAGCTCCTGGCTCTTTGCACTGTGGTGAGCCATGGCAGTATGTCTTCTAAAGTCACAGCACTCTTTCCTTGGGTTACAGAGGACAGGACAATCAAGACTCTCAGCACTCAAACAATGGATGCTGCAGCCGTGGCAAGTGACAGGCAAAATACAAGACCCAAATTAAGTACAACTCAAGGCAGTGATATGGCTGGCCAAGTGACACAACTCATTAGTTTGGGTGTGGAGAATGCTACTTAGGGGCAATAACCCAGCAAGCATCAAAGTTATCAGTAACTCAAGAAACGCTGATGATATCTAGAAATGCATGAGGACAGATAAAGCTGTTTCTCTTTTAATCAAGGAAGGAGGCAGACAAACATGGAAGTCAGTCGTCAAAATAGCAGTTTAAAGTCACGCTGGGAGACAAGAACCAAAATTCTGACAAGTGGGACTGTTACAATGCCCAGTCCACTACTTAAAAATGTCAATGGCATTCAAAGCACCACAAAACATCCTAAGCATAACTCTGCTTGAACTTACTTCCTGCCAGTTCAGTAGCAAGATCACAACTGTGCAGCAAGACAGTATCAGAAGGGAGGTATGACAATCCCATCCTTCAAGGAAAAGACTGGAAATATTCATAAATATCTCTTTCCACTCCCCAGGCAGCATAAGAGTGCCCAGACCATTTCTACCTCCCAGAACCACTACTGCCAAGGATTCTCTCCTATCCCCATCTCCTCCCAAGTGACGTTGATCCCTCCCTTTGCCACAGCAATGGTGTAACTGCAGACACTGTAGCTGAGGACTAAGGTTAGCATAAAAGAGGGAAAAACTATAAAACATTTCTGCAAGAGGAGGAATTCACTGCAAAGAACAAACACTCTTCTTGTATGCATTCCTGCACTTACTGTGTGGAGCTGCTCAGCCCCTCTCTGTGCTTTAGGCAGATGTTTGCACAACAGTTTTAAAAACAGTTGCACTGCAAAGAGCAGGGGACCCAGCACACGCAGTGCAAGGCACACTCTGCAGAGTGACAGGACTTACTTCCTAAATGCAGCATCTCACGTTCAGAGGGTTTTGTATCAACCCTCATTACAAACAGCTAATTTAGATGCAAACCTGCATTGCTCCAGCAGTCAGGCAATTCAGACAGGTCAGATCACAAATGCCTACTTTAGCAGGTATTTCTTAGGTTCAACTTAAACAGCTCAAGTCTCTAACCAAGACCTGCAAGCTTTTCTATTTTTACCTAACAGGCAAAAGTGTCACTGCCTTCTGATCAACAGGAAAGAAAAAGACAAACTGTAAAGTTGAGCATATATTTATAGATCTTGCAATTCAAACTCTTCAAGCCCAAACCAACTCTGGCTGGAACTGCTGTCCCTGCACACCACACAAGTATATAGACCACCTCATCTGTGCGGTCTGGATCTCAGCAGACCCTGAGATTTAATCACCCCTGTGCCATTTGGCTGCCCCTTCCCAGTCTGCAAGAAGACAGACACGAACTCACCTATCACTCGGTGGTTGAAGTAATCCGGCAGCATTCGCTCACACACAGCAACCAGCAGCCAAAAGGCTTCTTCCTCTTTGGCATACAACAGCAACACGGAGGTCAAAATATTCATAGACTTACAAGGGCAAAGAAGAAAATGGGATTTGTTAGTGACAAAAGCTCAATTGTGGCTATTTTTATAGAAAGAAAAGTAGCACAACATGATGTAAACAACTGGGGGGGAAAAAAAAAACCAGCAAGAAAAAGAGACATATGCCCAAAGGCATAACAAGTTCTTCAAGCCTATGTATACTGTTTTTCATAAGAGCAATGGGAAAAAATGGAGAAAAGCACAGTACTGGATTTGCCCACATAAAAAGCAGGTAACTGATAGTGCAAGATGTTTTGGGGCTGCTTTTACCCCCCCACTTTCTGTATCAGGACTGGTCTAATGTTAATGAGAATTCGGGGAGCTGCACAGAAATTAACATTATTTTAGCTGGCCAGTTGGACAAAGTATTTTCATCATTTATCATCAGTTTTGGAAGACAGTAGCAGAAAAGTTTATGAAGCCTTTGCCCCAGTGCACTACATGAACCTCATCTCTGCAGGCCAATTTGCTCTGTACTGTCTCCAAGTGCAAGAAACGCACTTTTGAACAAACAAAAGCATCAGAAACATTTTTTTTCCTCCTGTAACTCTAAATGCAGTCTGCAAGATGCTGAAGGAGTACTTTTATAAAGACAAAGCCTTTTGTTAAGCCTACTCGTTTTCTGGGGTGAATGACATTTAATAACTAAAACTATGTATTGTTACTAACTAAAAGGACCTTATTTACCAAAAGCACCATTAAAAATACTCCCAACAGAACAATAAAGCAGAGAGTGGAGAGAAGGAATAAAAAAAAAAAAGCAGTGAGCGTTATACCCCTGGGAATTTCTCACCTGGCAGTATCCTATTTTGGGGTTCCTGTGTGCGTACGCAGTGAGCACCCTTCTGAGGGCAGCGATCCCCGTCTCGCTCTGGAAGGCAGGGTGCTCCGGCAGCGAGCGGTGGAGGTCGCGCTCGATCTCCTCTGTCGCCATACAGCACTTGCCCATGGATGCCTCCACCAAATGGATGTAGTACCCAGGATGGGAGGCAAGATCTGTCTCGGCATCTGAGAGTAGCAAGGTGAGGAAGAGAGGAGTGGATTAGCACAATGCTCAACTTAGTGTTGTGGGAATTACTGCTCAAAAGGATTTAAGGAAGATGGTTTTCCCCAAGGTCTGTGAATATACTGAAATTTCCAGACCTAAGAGGGATAAGATCCTAGCAGAATACATGTCTTAAAAACAAAACAAGCATTAGCAAACCTTACATGACAAAACATCATTCAAAACACCTTAATTGAGAAAAAGACTTTTCCAGCAGAAAGTATTATAGAATCACAGAATGGTTTGGGTTGGAAGGGACCTTAAAGATCACCTTGTTCCAACCCCTCTGATGTAGGCAGGGACACCTTCCACATGACCAGGCTGCTTAAAGCCCCATCCAGCCTGGCCTTGAACACTTCCAGGGACGGGGCATCCACAATTTCCCTGGACAACCTGTTCCAGTGCCTCACCAGACGCACATATTACTGGGAGAAATGGATTCAGCGGTGTTCACATCCTCCAAGGAGGAAAAGCTCCACTTTTTACAAATGTCTGAACATGTCATATATTGGATTAATGACTAAACTTGAGATCATATTGTAAGCACATTCTGACTCTGCCAGATCTGTCAATGAAATGAGTTGTTTTTTCCGTCTCTAGTTTCTGTAAGCCCTGCCAACATTCAACAAGAAGCAGGAGCAGGACTGCCAACTTTTAAGATGTCATTATTTTGCAATAATTTGATTTCTCTAGGGTTAAAACAATATTTATGCAACAATCTAATTACAGCTTGAAGAAGAACATTGTTTTATGAAAACATGATGCTAATTTTAAATTACATAGATTACAAACATGTTAGTTTGATTTTTCTGCACATCATATGATGTCATCCTGAGATAAAATTTTTACAGATTTACCTAGGTACTTCCTTGCATTTATTACTTCAGTTCAGATCATCTCTCTTCTGTAAGTAGTATTACAAGTTCCATGTAAAGGACATTTAATTGCCCCTGGGAGATTTCTTGCCTAAATGTTTCGGCATGTCCAGAATCAGATGATGCCTACAGCCAACATTTCTAAGCGTGCCCACCTGAGAAGAGCAGCCAGAGTTTGCCTCTTAAGGATTCAGGAATTCCCATAGCAACAAGTTTTCTGATCTTCTCTGTGCGAAACATGCACACAGTTCTGCCGTATTCTACAAAATGGTCATCCCACAGGCTTTCTTTGATTTGCTCCCTAGACTGGGAACAAGAAGATATATTTTAAAAGAACAAATCATGTGCATGTGAAAACCAGTAAACAAGAACATTTTACATATTAGAAATTCTGCAAGGTATTTCTATTACCAGTGGAAATAGGAAGCCTGTCCTAGGGACTACAACTTTCCCCATTTTGCATATCCAATTCACCACACAGAGAGAAAAATTATAAATATTCATCAGAACAAAACGAGGGGAAGGGAGAAGAAAAAAATCCAAGCAACTAGAAAAGCTGTTATCTCATACCTAACTTCTCCAACCAATACAGAGTGCATTTTACTAAAAATGTGTATCTTTTTGAACATAACCTCAGCTTTTTTAAAAACAAAAAACCCCCTAAAACTCCTACAGCTTCCCCCAAATGTTACATACCTTTCCAAAATCAAGGCCTGACATTCCTGACTGATGAAAGTCTGACCTTAGTGCTTCTGCATTGAGCAAGTAACTGTTCTCCTTTTCACATTCACTTCTCTCCTTCCTTTGTGAAGCCTCTGTTCCCAGATGTGCAGGCTCACCATCTCTCAGCACACACATGGATCCAAAAGCAAGACTGTTCTGCAATGCAGAATCAAAGCAGTAATGAGTGAAAAGAGGCTAAGAACTACATCCTCAACTGTCCTCAAGACACAGAGCTGGGTTACTCTTCACCTTTTGCATTAAAACCTTTCACACCTTTCAGGAAGAAAGGTCTTACTCAAGACTTTATACAAATTATCGTTCATTTGCATGTTAGGAAAAGGGTTGGTACTTTAAACCAAAAGTTGTTAGCAAATTCTAAGTGTCCTTGATGGCAAGCTACCCAACAGTCTTGTACCGTTAGGATTTGAAAGACAGAATCAGAGAACAATTTAGGTTGGAGAGGACCATCTTCTTCAGCTCAAAGCAGGAGCTCTCAGACCTGGTTGCTGGAGTCTTTGCCCAGTCAAGTTGAGTAGCTCTAAGAAAGCAGAATCCACAGCCCCTCTGGGCAGCCTGGTGCAGCTCTGCCCACCCCGAGGGCAAATCTTTCTCTTTTTATCTATTCATATTTTCCCTTGCTGCATCATGAGGCTGTGGCTGCTTTCAGCTGGTGTATCCAAGATGAGTCTGCCTCCATTTTCTAACTCCCCACTATCTAGCGGAAGACTGGCTGAAGAAGTCCTGCTCCCTCAACCTCTCCTAGCAAAGCATGTACTCCATCCCATCTTGTAGCCCTTCACTAGACTTACTCCAATTTGTCAGTTCTTTTCTTGTGCAGTGGACACAGTACTCCAGATCAGCCTCAGAAGTGCTAAATAAAAGGGAATAGTAACATCCTGTGACCTGTGGTTTACAATCCTCCTAGTACAACCTGATATAGTGTTGGCCCTCAGTACTGTAAGAGCACACTGCTGACTTATAAGCTCGACTTCTTGTCCACCATGAGCCCCTCACCTTTTCCACATGACTGTTCTCCAGCCAGCCAGTCCCCAGCCCCTCCTGTCACACAGGACTACTTTGTCAGGTTTCACATTTGCTTTTGTTGAACTTCACGAGGTCTCTATCAGCCTATTCCTCCATATTGCTGAGGTCTCTGTGAAGGGCAGCCCTGTGTGATCACAACCATGTCGATCACAGTGTGTGATCGATCACAATCATGCTGAGGGTGTGCTCCATCCCACCAGGCAGGTCTTTAAAGAAGGTATCAGATAGCACTGGCTCAAGACCAATCCCCCAAGGAAGGCAGGATAATGAACTAATCGAAAGGAGGAAAG
Organism: Cephalopterus ornatus; assembly: GCA_013396775.1. Classification (NCBI taxonomy): domain Eukaryota; kingdom Metazoa; phylum Chordata; class Aves; order Passeriformes; family Cotingidae; genus Cephalopterus; species Cephalopterus ornatus. Next base: position 78,757 of record VZRE01010914.1, read on the forward strand.
GAGGCAGAGGGATGAGAGGAATGAGAGGGAGGAGACATGGGAGAGGGGGGAGAGGAAAAGGAAGAGGAAAGATCAGTACCTGGTTGTTATTTTGCAAGTTGTTGCAGTGCACTGGGTTGATGGAATTCACTTCTTTTAGCCTCTGCAGCAGGTTCTCCACCAAAGTATCCCGATCCTTCAGCTCAATGAACTGAAACGCTGTCTTGCTCCTTATGCTAACAATGATGGGGTTAGGGAGAAGGCTTGTGTCCTCCATCTTCTCTATGCTGATCACCTTTTCCAGAAACATTACAGAAAACACATTTGGCACCACATCCACAGAAACATCTTCAAATATTCTACATGTACCAAAATGTATGAACACAGCATTCACATGCATGCACGCTTTAGATGTGGTTATTCATACTGGTTTTCGTTGATCAAACACGTTCTACCCCCTGAAGATCATGGTCTCTTTAGAAGCTCAAAGCAGATACCAAAAAGTATCCCAGATGCCTGTTTTTGTTTTAAATGACTTTGCAGCCCAATTCTGGACAGTAGACTGAGTGGAAAGATAAGAAAGGGGTGTATGATTAAAAAAAAGATTTATAAAAGGACCAACTTGATCAAATTCTGGGGGACAGAGGAAGAAATTCGCTTTCACACCTTTGAAGATAGGGAGAAACAGTTGTTTTGTTATTTCTGATTAAGTATATAACACTGTTCTCTTACTGTTTTCTGTTTTCATAACAGTGGAAGGTAAGTTGCTACAGTTAGGATATGATTTGGATGTTACTCTGTTATTATTTGAGGATGAAAGGAAAGCTTTAATTAGGAGATCATAACAGCCTTGTATCCACAGCAGATCAGGCAGATGTTAGCCAACAGCTTCTGTCTCCTCTTCTACTTCCCACCACCTTCCCATGTGCTCTCCCTCCACTTGAATACATCTTTCATTTCATGTAAATTTGTCAGCTCATTACTGCATCCAGAACAACCCCTTTTTCTCTCTGCCCTACAGCTTTGAAAAGTATCCACAGGTTTGTTAGAGGCCATCTATGGAGGGAGAGTTTCAACACTTTTAAGTGTTGATCCCAGGCAAGGATGCTTTTACAATGCTGGAATGGTCCAAGCTAGTCTCCATCAACATCAAGCTGGACATACGTGTTTGTGGAGCTTGGAGGGGAGCCCTGTCCAAGTCTCGGGCTGAGCAAATTCTGCTTTTACAAGTGCTCTGTCCTGCTGCATTACCTGTCCATACTTCACTTTGAGGATTGTGTTGAATCACCCATATTTTTAATGAGACCAAGAACAAGCCGTACCAAAATCCTGTAGGCATGACACACACAAGCATCCTACTCTTTTTCATCAAACAATACTTTGCAGGTAAGTCAAGCGACAGTGGAGGCTTAGGGTAGAAAAAGGGAGATAAGGACACAAAATGAAACAAACAAACAAACAACTCTACCTCTCTCAGTGGGATGATAACATTGCAGCAGCCATTTTCTTTGCTAGCAAAACAGATATAACTGTCGGAAGTATACATCCTTCCCACTGTGTGACAGCGACTAAATGGCGTCCAGAGAGAACAGTCTACAACTTCATGCAGCTTCTCCTTCCTGGGCAATCTGAAGAAAGCCCGAAAGAATTCATTCTGTGCTCTGGCTTCAAGATCCCTTAAGAAAAAGAAGCAAGAATGAATCACAAGATCCTGAAAGGCAGAACAGACAGTGCAAGGTTCGCTTTTCTTGTTGGCCTCACCAAGAGCGAGGGATACAGAATAAAAACACTGTGCACATCGATCTTCAGTGCCTATGTGAACAGACTGCTAAAAGACCAACTTCGAAACACAAAAGAAAAACATTATCAATAATTGCTGGTTTAACAATAACGTTAAAAACAAACAACTAGTGTAGTACCTAGGAAAGCAAAGGACACTAATTTAAATCAGCTGTTTTGTTGGTTTGATTTTTTTTTCCAAATTATTATTTAACCATGCATTTTCTGTGGCTGCTGTATGACTTTCCAGGCTCAAAGAATTACAAATTTCAATGCCCAGGAGATAATTAAATCTTTCATCTGATGAACATACATCAAGCAACGGAGATTAGCTTAATGTTCCTTGTTTCCCTTCCCAGTAGCATTACCAACATCACCCCAGGGACTTGCACCTGCACCCAAAAATAATGCATTTGCTCAGTGAATACTTGCAAAGTGGTCAGTAATAGAAGAAGTCATGATGGTGGCAGTTACATCATGGAATCCTTGACTTGCAGAGGTATCAGCCTCTGAGAGCCCTCAGAACAGTTGCAAAAAGCAAAACAGTTTCAGGTCACTTACAGACTCAGTTGTGAATAATAGCACCAACCACCAACTCCGTTTGGATGTGACTTCCTTCCAGTCACCCATCCAATGTTTATGTGGGAAAAAAAAGTTTACATAACTGAAACTTTCATTACTGAGGTATGGTTATACAGATTTGGCTTTGGGGATTCTTTTTTCTTCTCCTTTGTTAATGAAGAAGCCTGCAGTAATTTACAGAGCTATGCAATTACATTATTAACAGGCCACAGCTATTAGCTCACAAACAGCAGCTCCAGAAACATCAGGGCTTAAATTCTATCATTTTCTTCACTACAAGTAAATTTTTTCCAAACATGATTCACCTTAGGGAAAAGGGAAAAAAAAAGCTTGACTTTGTGCCATTGAAAGAATTTAAAATGTGGGCTGAAGCATAACAGGGAGTGGTACCTTGGTGCTGTAAATCTCCTCTCCACTCCTACCTTCAGCTTCTTCTTCTGCAGACACCTTCCCCCTACCCCAGCCCTGGTGTTAAAAAATGAGCTGAGACAAATGAAGCCTCTGCTTCAGGAAGTAAATCAATTGTTTGTTTGGGTTTTTTTTTCATTTTAGTTTAATTCACAGAAAAAAACAAAGCCATGTGAAACAGGGAGGAAGACAACCCAGAACAAACTGAGACCTGAGAAGGGAGGATCTGTATCTGCAAGCAACAGAAAAGACAGAATGAGCTCAACCAGCGTTCAGCTGCTGCTTCCTTCTCAAGTATTATCTTCCTTAATAATATTATCCAAAGAAAACAGACAAATAGTCTCCTGTTTTTCACAGAGAACAAAGAGAAACTCTCTTTGTGAAGAAAGACAAAAAGGTTGCTCCTGAGTTAAAATTCCACAGCAAGAGCAACTCTGATAAGTGCCCGCAGCGATCTGCTATTGTGACAAAGCTGGGTCAGGATATGCCTCCTAGTTAACTCACCACTAAAATATTTTCCATTTCTGCCCTGCACAGATGAATACTGCTGATAGCATCTGCAGTCAGGTCTGCGTAGAGCTGTGCTCTCCTGCTATTGTGCTGAGAAGGTAAGACCCTCCCTGCATCTATTCGGCTGTGAAGATTTCTAGACCTCTATATGAAAAGAGGCATTATATAGAAGAGTGAGACTTCTGCTGAGGCAGAGGCTGTCTGCTATTTAAGAGCTGACTGTTTCAAATGCTCAAAAATCTGAAGATTCTGGGTTCTCAAGACTTTGCTGCATCTCTTGGGGATGCAGGCTCCACGTGCAGGGCCTTTCACACAACAAGCCAGAGGATTTTAAGTTGAAGAAGAACGGCATTCCCTGCATCTGAATCAAAGTAAATTCACCAGGACTGCATCCGCCGCCTACTCGCCCTGTACCAGGGTAAGGCTGCCAACTCCAATATCCCTGGAACTGCCTGTCTCCCCATGACTCAGACACAGGCATACCCAGGGTCACCACAGAGACTGCACCGCAGCCAGGGCTGCCCCAGAAACAAGTGCTGAAACAGGGGCCAGCCTGCCCTCCAAAGGAGGGATCCTGGATTGAAAAATGGAAGCACAGGAATGACAAGCTGTCTGCACCTACCACTGCGGCTCAAACAAGATGTTTTATTGAAAAGTTGCACACCGTGAATATATTTCCAGTTAGGCAGGAAAATTCTAGGGCTTAAAGGCTTCCCTTCATAAACACAGCCAAACAAAATTAGAGTTGGTTAAAAAAATCCCCAAAACCCACAAACAAAATTAGCTCCTAAAATGTGACAGGCAATTGTTTAAATATGATACAGCAAAGATGCAGTGGCTGGCCCACATTACCAGGTCCCACAGCTTCCATTCTGAGTTTCACAATACCTCCCACACCAAACGGAAATGCAACCTTTGTACTTGCACCCCATTTGTTTGAAAATTTCTACTCTCACTGAACAATTTCCATGTTGGTTTGGATTTTAAGCAAATGCAGCATACTGAGCAGTACCTAAGGAAAAGAAGGAAAGCTATCGTTTTGTAAAAATAATATTACCAAGTATTTACACAAGCATCAAGAGAATAAAAGGTGAGAAGATGCAACTGCCTTGTTCCCTACTTTTCAGAAAACTCAGCAGTTCTTTCCAAGTGCAGCTCCCAACTTGCATGTTATGGGATCCTGGACTGCCTCCAAATCCAGCACTTCAAAGTGAACAGCAAGCCTGAGCTGGTGATAACTCCTTGTGCATGACCCCTACGTTACCTTCCAAGAGTTTTAAATTAAAGGAAATAACACACAAGACTAACAAAATGCCTAAAAGTATCAGGACACTTAAAATGCTGTCCTCACTGTCAAATGTTTTTCTGTGCTTTAAATTCAGTAAAAGCCAACTTGGCAAGATTTCAGCTCTGCTGAGTCACTTGCTGCCTAACTAAAATCTAAACTGGTTGACCTCTTGCTTTTAGAGACCAATTACTAGATTCTTCTTACTATTCGGACTCCAGAAAGTTAGGCATTTTGGAAATAACACATCCAATGATATATGTCTTGTTTATTGGAAGAACTGCTTCTTATAAGCAAGCCAGGAGAAATTACTTGAGAAGAGCCAACATGGACTTGTCAGGACACATGTAAACTAAACATTTTCCCTTACACAGCAGGAACATTGGACTTGTAGATGGAGGAGACGCAATGAATGTTTTAGCCAGAATTTATGAATGTCTTGACATATCCTCTCCTGGAACTAATAAAAACTGTCATACCAAGCCATTTGAAAAAAGAGTACCCCAAAAAGCAGCCTTCTGAGGCTTTCTGGTAGATTGGAAGGTTGTATCAAGAGGAATTCCTTGGGAATCTGTCCTGGACTAGCTTCTGTTCAACGACTTCATCAGCAATCTGCATGATGGATCAAGAGCTTGTTGTTACTAAAATTCCAAACAATGCAAGGCTGGTAGTGGCTAATGAACGAAAGAACAGGATCATATTCGGATTGATATTCATAAACTTAAGGGATGTTGTGGAAAAAAGTATTACAAGTATTTTCAGCTGTACATCATAAGCTGCACAAATGCAGGATGGAGATAACTCTACTGGGAGCCATTCAACAAAAAAAAAAAACCAGACCTTGGGGTTACACAGAATTGCAAGATGAACAAGACTGAATAGCCTCTCACTCACAGGAGTGAGCACTGGGCTGGGCTACAGAAGTGCATAGCCATCAAGGTGCAGCACGGCAGTCCCAGAGCTGTTGCAGAGACAGTCACACTGCTCCTGCCCTGCTCAGCACTGGTGAGGTTTCTTGGGCAATCCTGTATCCTGCCATCCCACACCTGCCACCTCATGGCATAAGCGACGAACGTCCAGAGAAGAGTGACCACAATGGCTAAAATCTGGACTCATAAGAAAACCCTGGCTGAAGCAGGGCAGTGCAGTTTAAAGAAAAAAAGAGAAGGGAGATGCACATCAACCTCCAAATACACAAACGATTGCTCTAAAGAAAGAGAGCACATCTGTTCTCTTCAATAATACTGGATAGAACAAGAAGTGACAGACTCAAAAAGCAATGCTAAAGATTCAAGTCAGACCTCAGACTTTTAAATGACAGAACAGTACAGTACCAGTATGGATCCTAATACTCCCATTACTGCAAATCCTTAAAAAACACATTAGGCAATCCTCTGTCATGCCTGACACACAGAAACAACCCAAACCCCACCTTTTGCCAGGGAGATGCAACAAAAGGAGGTTCTTTCTAGTCACATTCTCCCTGTTGCTCAAGATTTAAAGTATTCTCAGACTCCCTCTCTGAAGGAATTCATGCAGACTGAAGTGACATTTACAACTCAGGGTACTTCAACCAGTTTCCGTTCAGCTCAGGTCAGCGTTAACAACCTTCTTCGCCTTCGTGTGAAGCAAAGCCATTCTCACTGGTAATTCAGAGTTAGAAGAAAAGCAACTGATGTGGTTAGAGCCTGGAGAAATATATCATACTTTTGAAACCTTACTGACAGAAGCACTAAAGCTTTAAGTTGCAGGTTCTGCTTAGCACGTTTTCCTCACTACATTTGAGGAACGCAATGGATATTCTTGCATGCTGAAAGAGATAGAAATTAGAAGTAAAGAAACCTATACCAGAGATTTTAGCAACTTTCCTGGTAAAAAAAAGAGAAAAAGTATTTACCATATGTTCCAGTAAAATTGTATGGCACATAACCGTGTCTGCAAGAAACGGCACTTGCAGTTATCAGACACTTGACCTTTACTTTGCTTTTTATGGCAATTATCTTAATTGCCATTAATCCCTTCATAATCCATTGTTCTGAGCCCTATTTCATAAAACAGCAAGGAAAATTGCATACTAACTTGTTTGACTCTGGCCATGATATAATTTGTGTCACAGATTGTGGGCCTAATCCCACAGCCTTTCTGAGTCCCGTCTCTCCACTGCTCAGCAAGATGACCCCAAGAGCCTCAGGAATGGCAACAAGGGCTTCTGGGTTTCAGAATGTAGAATATACAGACCATGATGGCACTAAAAATGGATTTTTTTAAAATAAAGATATTGAGACAAGCCTCTCACAAAAGAAAGCCAAGCAAACAAAAGCCATCTACAGCAACTTCACTGATTTGACAAAGCTGGAATAGTTCTAATGATGTGTGGATTATTGCTTTCATTTTCATAGACTATTTTTTGCTTCCAAATCATGCACAAGAATTAACAATGACAATTATTAGGGGGAAAGTGTTGAGAGGAAAGTCATTGTTCTTATGGTACTACAATGATTTCAAGAAAAAAAGCAGCAACAAAAACTTCACACCCCAAAAAAAGTACAACCCCCTAAAACATGTCAGCACTAAAAACCAGTTTATCCACTGTTCAAAAGCTAGGTCTTGCTTAATCACCTTATATTAAAGTAGTTGCCGAAGTGTGACAAAGGGCACCAGAAGCAGCAACTTATCCAACCACTACCTAATTCATGCAGAGGAAATGGGATTTCAGCATCTTCCACGTTTCCCTTTCTGCTATCCCAAGTCACAGCACAGGTTAGAGAACAATCTTGCCCAGGAACTCTCCGTTAAATGTATTTTTGTCCTTCCTTCTCCTTTGTCCCTCAGCTTTTTTTTTCTTCTTGGGTTGGAAGGAATGAGAGGAGAAAACCTGTTTGAATAAATTTGTGCGATGGTTTCTGTCACTTGATTGTGACATACTACTTTTCAAAAATGCCACAAGGTACTTGCAAGTTGATTCCCAGAGAGCCCCTTATTATAGCATATTACTAAGCTTATACTTTTCTTTGCAACCGTAATTTTACTTTCTTTGTAGTTTTCCACTCAGTTAGTACCCCTGATTCAAAGACTATTTTGGGAAGTGACAACGAGGAGTTAAAAATCGGTAGATGCTGAACATACCTCACCCCAGGTTTTTGTTACATCTCCTCTGTATTTCCTTCCTTTGCTTCATGCATCTAACTTCTCAGTCCAAAAGCAGGAGAAGGGTGGAATGGTAAAGCATGGAAAGGGGCTAAGACAAAACTTATTGCAGCCATATCCTACATCAGCTAAAGTACATAGCCTACACTTCTTGGGCCAAAAGCCTACAACGTTAACAACATCCAGTTACACATACAGTGTAAAAACAATGGTAGCTCTTGGATTCTGAGGAACCATGGCTATTAAAAATAAAGGCTTCAAAGATGTTCACGGCTGCTCACCACTGTGTTACCTCAAAGTGAATTCCCTGATGACATCATGGATGAAATCCTGGTGTTAGTGATCTTCCTTATTGTGCGTACATATGAAATTGTAGAGAAAGTCAGTTTTTTCAAACTTCATTATGAAACTTGGTAAAAGTGTTTAGCTGAGATGTATACCCAGCACCGCTGTAAAACTGCCCCTCAGAAACAATAAAAAGCACTACTGGACATGTGCCTCTTTTTTGAGAAAACATTCAGTATGTTTTCACTGGGAAGCAATACTTGGGTGATTCCCTTCATAGCTCTGGCAGAGGGAGAGGAAGGAAGAGCAGGAAAGGGCATGACTCAGAGGAGATAATCGCTCACACCCCATTCAGAAAAGAAATATTTTAAATCAGCACCTTAACCTTGATGCCTCAGGCAAATTCCAGTTTGGGCTATTCCATCCTGCCCACCTAAAATTCCTCTGGGCAGTTTCCCTTCCCCTTTCTCACAGCAACCAATAAAACACAGAATTGTGTGTTGTGCTAATGGCAGAGAAATAGCTATCAATCTTTTCCAGGGAGCCCAACGCATTCTGTAGTGGGAGAGGAATGCAGAGATGCATTTCAGGGATGCATGGGGTAGAGTTGACAATAGCACATTAATCTGTTGCAATTGCCTGTGGGTTTTTTAAGTCCTATAACTGTTCGCTAAATTGGCTATGGCAACCAACTAATGGGAATTCCACGTTTCAGGATGTGATCAAAAGCAGTAATTATAGAGAACTGATGACACTAGGAAAGCCTACGCAATCGCCCAAATTGTAAGCATAATAATGTTGTTCTTCAGGAAAGATGGAAAATATCCCTTGCAGCAATCTCACATTCTAGAGGGAATGGTACTTTTAAAACAAACAAAAAACCACGTGCTGTTTAGGGGAAGAATATAAAATGGAAAAAGGTATCTTGCACACAAGTCGAAATGCACCTATTGGATACACCATAATACATTATAAAATCTCTTTTGTGTCCGATCAACCCAGCTAATACACCAAACCATGAAGCCCACTATCAAACCTCTGCTCATATAACAACTTAGCTTTTTACCTCTTGGTAATCTGAGTAGGATCCTGTAGGCCTGGATCCAGTTCAAAGATTTCATTATCCAGTAGCCTTCGGAGTGTCACATCTGCCAGTTGCTCCATGATCCTGAAAGCCTCGGCGATGTTGAGGAACGTGGAGAAGTCACGCTCTTTATGTGCAGTAGTGACACGGACTGTGTCGGCCATGAAGACATTGGAGGTTCTTTCCAGTTTCTGGACCTCAACCCAAGGAATGATAAGTTTCACTGCAATCAGAAAGAAAAGCAAAAGTGGGTTGGAAACTCTGCTTACATTTTTCAGATTTGGGAAATAAGCAAATTCAGAATGAAACGCATACAACCAAAGAGGAGAGAGAGACATTTTGGCAAGACCAAGCACATGCTGAAATGCCTGTTATGACTCTGCATTCAATCTCCCCCTCTCCAAAAGTCTTTTTCAGATCTCTCCCTCAAAATTTTAACTATTTTCATAAGAAATGCTGGACTGGGGAGTTGTGCCTTTGCAGAACACCTGCCATACACTGTGCTCCTAACTCGTTCACAAGTCATTTCTGCAGCCTGCTTTTTTACTACCAGAAGAAACAGTTCAAGAGTACAAAAATAATAGGGAAAGGCTTTGTAATCTCTCAGAAACAAAATCGCAGGCAGGTGGAAAACCAATTACATGCACAGTTACTTTAGCTTTTAAAATAAAGCTAACACTCCCATCCAAAAGGAAGCTTTTGCACATGGAGATTTCTATAAAGTGTAATTACTGCTATAAACAGGACATTTTAAAAAAAGCTGCCTAGGCATTGCGATCTTGCCATTTCGGTTACTTTATACTGAAAAGGTGTACAGGCAAATCTTGCCCTAAACATTAACTGTAGTCAGACTTATTTATAGAAAACAAAAAGTGCAGGACTCGGTTTTCTATACTTAAACACTGCCAAATCATATAAATACAAGTGCTAAACAGAATCAGCTTATTTTAGACAACCACTGCAGGATGTTACTTGCCCCTCATACAAATCTCTGGGTAGAAATTAGGCTGAAAAGGACTTTAAAATAGATTAAATTTGTTCTTAGCAACTGTTGGAAGCTTCCCAGGATTCTCTGTGCCAATAACACCAAGACTACACCCCCAAACATCCCCAGCTGGTCTTCTGATGCCAATAAAGTAATAAAAAGGCAGTAATAACAAATATTGTCATATATATATGACACTTATCCATGATCATTAATTACCTAAGAAGCTACCTTCAGCAGGTTTTGTGTACTACATGGACCACAGCTGTCAAGATTATTTGCAGACTACATTTTTTCTTACTTAAATAAAGCACAGCTGCGTCAACACGCACAGACTGTTGCAAATGGTCATAAAATCATCTGTATCGGCACAGCCAAGGGAACAAAGATTAAATAACGCCACAGCAATAGCGCTGTTGTTCAGGCAGGTCAGAATCACACAGACTCTACAGTGTTGGTTGCAGAAACAGCACAGCAGACTGTAAGGGGCCCAGACCACTGATAAAGGGTACCGAGTCTTCAAAGTTTTAGAAAAAACACAAGTTTAATTAAAAAATGTGAAGAAATCTTGGCACGCCCTTTCAAGATATCTGACCATCTTAGCCTCTGAAATCCTGCAAATACTTTGAGGCCTAGATAAAAGGGTACTTGTCCTGGAAAAAATGTTCCATAGAGTTTATAGTCACATAACCCACAAGTTAATTTTATGAGATGCTGAAAACAGGTTCTGATATTGCATTCCAGGTCATTTCAACACCAAATAAAACAAGAAGGGAACAGACTTGCCAGAAGCAGAAGACTTAACACTTTGTCTATAAAGAGATTTCAGTCTACAATTTGGGGGGATTTTTACAAAAGTAAAAACACAATTAAGAACCCTTTTTATTGCAACTCATATATTGTTTTTTCCCTGTGCTGTACTGAAGAACACAATAATTGTGATTTCTTAGCAATACTTTCAAGACCAGATTTGTGACTGCTACCTGAAAAAAAGACAATTAATCACTTGTTCTACATGTGATCAGCATCAGCTTCTCAAACAGTAACAACCAAAACTATAGTAAATCTGGATTACACCACGCAACACAAAGATTTCAAAAACATGACAAAACACTAGCCTAGAAACAGAAGTAATCTGCTTCAACAGAATCAAGGAAGTGGGAATCATTTCAGCATATATAATGATTCCCACTGAGCTAGGGAACTTTGTTTAGCCAAAGGAAAATTCAGGTTTTTATTTCACATTCCCATGCAAATGCATGGGAACACAAAGGCAATGCAACTGACTACAAGAGTGAAAGAACAGTGTATTTTCCATGGTCAAAATAAGAAGTGCAAACATGTAATTGTTTGGGGTTTTTTTCTGTATTTTCATAATGAATATTATTAAAGATATGAGAAGAAATATCTTCTTAAACAATACAGCATGATGTTGTACTTCCAGTATCCCTTAATTATCTGAGGTATTGCATAAACAAAATTTTTGGAACAATATAAAGGGTTTTTTCTCTCTCCCTCCTGCTTCCTCTATTATCTATCATTAATAAGTACCATTTTTGCTCTGCGTGCTTTGGCAGACTGGCTATCTCAGATTTAATGACAGAATACCCACCATCATAGCAGGAAGAAATGACTGACAAAGGATATTATTTAATACTTATTTTAAACAGAAAACAAGATTAAACAAGAACTCAGATATTTAGTATGTATCAAGAGACTCCATTCTAGTCTTCCCAGGAAAAACTGACTTTTGTTTTTATAGTGAATAACAAACTTGTCCACATTTTAAATCTAACTCTTCCACCTTTTGCTGATGACAAAATAATTGGCCTGAAATAACGTAAGAGAAGAAAGGACTTCCAACTCTAACCATGTCTTTGTATGTTTTAAGTCATGGAAATTACCATTAATTATCTTATCTTTACATTAATGCCCTTCATTTTTAAATCTACAGCTATATTTCAATATCACATCTAGATGGAATATGACAAAGTTTTCCTAATTGTTATAACCGAAAACTGTTGCTATATTTATAGCAGTATGGGTTTCTGTTGCTGTCCTTGCTGAGGTTCCAGCAGGATAAACAGGACTTAAAATATTAGCATTTCGTGCACAATCCTACTCAACAGAGAATAGCTATAGAGTTTATATGGCCACATTCATTTTTACCATCTTATGTCTGTTACTTTCATTTTTACATTTTCTAATACCTCTTCTGACAGGCTTTTCATAATCACACAACCCTTCCTCCATAGAAGAACACCATGACCAAATTCTTACAACTTGCTGAACCATCTGAAAGTCTAAAAATCCCAGGACACACTTACTGTGAGCTTCCTGCACAGCTATTCAGAAACACAAAGAAATGCTTAAATTGCTGTTGTTCTTCCTTAAAAGCTCTGAATTTTCACCTGGTTCTCCAGGGTGCAGCCCTTTTATGTTTCCCGGGCTATTTTCAAGCAGGCAGATGGACTTGGGAATCCTTGGCCCCACCAGCCCCTTCCTCTGCTGCCCTGCATCAATGCACTGATTCTGCTTGCCCACCTGCAAGAGGGACCTATCCTTACTCACCCTTTTCAGCACTGAAAGTCTCTATTTCAGAACCTGTAGGAGGTCTGTTGATGCTCTGCCATGGTATTAAAAAAAAAAAAAAAGACTCAGATAGCAACTATGTGTGCTCTTACAGTGTCATTTTTATTACTGGATTCATACTAAAACATAAAGACTGAAGTGAAAACTTAAACAGGATCTTTCAGCTGAACAACAAAAAATTCAGAAACAAAACTTCAGAGGTGAAGTAGGTTTTTCATAACAATTCTGGCTATTCTTGCTTTCAAATGTAGTTATATTTATATCTCTCCCCAACATCAGGTGTCTTACGCATTTACACTTACATTCTTTGCCCAGGAAGAAGGAATAAAAACAGAGATGATTGATGCTCAAATAAAGCCAGCCTTGCCGAGGAACTTTCCCTTTCCAACAGCAACAGGAATAATAGGTGATCAACTTCTCCGCTTCAGGAAAATTAAATCTGGATTCAAATTTCACTAGGGCTTCTCGGAACTTCTCGGGGTCTTCCTCCTGCTCAGCAAGCTTGCTGCTCGTTTCCTCTGCAATCAGGGCCTGAGTCCATAGCGAGACAATGTATTAGGATAAAGCTACAGCATTCACAGCCAGGCAAGTTGCTACAAGCTAACCGTTCAAATTTTAATCATGCAAACCTCTCTCACAAAGAAATTCAAGTTGATTTGCAATTTTCACATATGGAGAAATTTCTGGTGCTTGCATCTCTCATACATTTTTAATGCTTCCAAAGCAAGACTTCTGGGGCCATTTTTAGATCTAAAATTTTTTCAACGAGTCTGGCAGAACCATGTATTTATATTTCTACTATGGTTTATGATTGCTCTTATTTGGTATATACAGAGCAGAAGCAGAGTAACAATTGGGGATACTGACCTGTATATACATATGAAGAAGTAATGCAGTCAGATGTGTCATTAACTTGAGAGATGCTTGGAACCATTAAAAATATGGTTTCAAGAATATCTACATAAATATAATTAAGATTTCAGATTTTTAACAGTGGTATTACAACAAAGGAGTTGCAATTACCAAGCAGTCCTAATACACCAAAAGACTACAGCAGGTACAAGGGTCCAAAACCTGGACTTAACATTAACTAATGAAGCCTGAAGAATTTTAAATATGTGGTATGTTAGGTAATAGACTGCCACAGCATTATCAAGAGAGATTAATTGTACTTGGTCCTTTCAGTGTGCCTAAGACAAAATGCCTTTTTTTAAAGAAAACAGGATAAAAACTAGGGTTTGTGCAGTGATGTTTTGCCTCTGTACCCTTCTTCCCTAGATTCTGAGCCCACTGAGATCACAGAAGCAGGGTTGAAATTCACCAAAAGCATTATCTTCCTACAAAGTTCCAAACCAGAAACGGGGCTATGGGGGGAAGAGCACCCCACTAAAACTCTTAGCAAGGAAAGACTTGCAGCAGAACCTGAGGCTCAGCAGTCACCAGTGAACCCACAACCCCACCAGCCATCACCACACTCTTCTTGGAGCACATATTTCACTAAAAGCAGAGCTCAGAACACCAGGCTTTCTAAATTTTACCCCACACGCCATTATTATTTTAAATCTGGTCTACGGCCACAAAATTCCTTTACTTTTAAAATTCTTTAGCCATCCAAACAAATGCTCAATTCTCCAACCCTGTGGGCAGCCAGCAGCTTCATGTGCCTGGCCACAACCCCAGCATTCTGCAAAGCCAGTGGCAGTTTCTGTGCCAGATCCTGAGGATGCAGGTGCTCTTGTGCAAGGGCCTTTTCTCCTGTCCCTGTGCTGTGGGGACTGAGGTGGTGCCCACACAGGTGTGCAGATTCAGGCCCCGTGGCTATCACCTGATGTCACCACTGAGGTCCCCATCAAGAGGGACAGATGTGTGTAAATGGGCAGGAGAAACTGATGGGTTAAAACGAGGAAAAACATGTGGGATAGGAGGAGAAACATAGCAAGGAGGAAAAGCTGAGATAGGGAAGGGAAGGTATTTAACATAATGTTTTGGAGAGACGGGGAAACTGAAAACAGACACTGAAGACAGCTCAGCTGCGAATCACGGGGGAGAGAACAGTGAAGCTGGAAAGGGACAAGCGGGATAAAGATTAAATTAGATACTTCGGTTCTGAGATGTGTCCAAGAAAACCTGAGTACAGATGCACAGATGCTGGCCACATCGGGTGCAAGAGCCACACAGAAATCTAATAATGTTTAGATGGTCAAAACCACTTATGAATGACAAAAACTTAATGACATTAATTCTAACAGATGACATGTATCCGGGCAGGGAAGAGTGAAAGAGACAGTTTCCTTACCTTCACTTTCCCTTTGACAAAACTAACAATATCTTCTTTATTGTCAAACACAGACAGAGTATGGAGCAAGTTCTGCTCCAGCCATTCCCAGTGCTGGTTTATTTCCTCTGCAGTGGCACCTAAAAAAAGCAAAAAATAGTGTATTGAAACTAATCCTACAAAATAAAATTGCAAGGAATTAAAAAAAAAGGAATAAAATGCACTATTTCATAAATTCATTATGAGAAACTGAACTTTCAACCTCAGAATTCTTAGTAGCAAACAGGTCAAAAAGGTCTTACTCATGGCAATATAGTTAGAGAAAAACAAAAACCTCTTTGTTTTAGAGAATTAGTTTTAGTACTTTTAGTTTTATCTTCTTGAATGCTCTCAGACAACAAATGCTGCATTAAAAGTCAGAGCAGAAAAAACAGCAAAACTTCATTGTGAGCTGCTAAACTGCAGCTTATTCTGACACGACGTTCCTTAAGCAGCCACTGGAAACCTTTGATTTATGTCCTTTTCCCAAAAGTTCCTCATCTTCCTGTCTCACTCCCTCAATACACACATGCATACACACACCCCACACAGACATGCACACCCTTTGAGTGGAATACATATAATCTACATTCTATTTCAAAAGCTCCCTATAGTCAATAAAGTACTTTAAAATAAAAGAGTTTGGCTCAGCAACACCTAAAGGTTCCACAAGAGCACATTTCTGCTGTTTAGAGAAGAAATAAAGCAAAAAGAAAATCTCTGAAAAATACAGATTTTCAAATCTTTAAAGCTTCTTTCTCTAAAGATTTATGTGAGAGTTTTGTCGTTCTTTTAAAGCGTTCACACTAACTCCAGAAATAATAATTCACTCACCATCACGCTTTGGCTCTTTCTACTTGAAACTGAATTGTCTATGCATGACACAATGACAGAAAAGTTAGAACAAGACAGGCACCACACAGGGCCATCAGCAGAAAACCTGGCCCCTCCAGATCTTACTGGCCAGTGACTAAATGTTACAGGTAAAAAAGTAAAGGCAGCAACAGTTTCCCCTCCTAGTGCCTTGCTAGTGGAAGAAAAAAGAGAAGTTGCTGGATGTAAGACACACACAGATCACAGATGAATATAATAATAAAATGAATTCAAATAGAAGATCCATTATCTCAAGATTTGTGTGTACATCAGATACATCATGTTGCCTCACAACAACAACAATAAAAATGATAAATTTAAGTAAGGATTTTCCACTTTCCTCTGCTCTGTTTTCCATGCAGAATGCCAACTGGCAGGGAAACTTTCCAAGCTTTAACGTCCCTGACAGGAAGGTCTTGTAATGGAACTTCATAAATATCATTAATCAAGGTCAAATTAGAAAAAAAAATCATGAAAGAAAACACACTTAAATGTTCTTTAGGGAAAGAATTACATCAATAACAGTAATTTTAAACTGAAATGGCTGCAAAAAGCAAATACTGAGTCAAATTTTTATTTCTGAGCAATCCAAAAGATACCAACTCTATGGGAGAGCTATCAGGCTGCCTCTAGTGAAATAAGTCATGAGCAAGATGCCTTTCAGAGAAGCATCCACGCTGCTGGGACTGCTCTGAGCCTGAGTGCTAGCAGTGGCTATATCCCATGGGGGCTACTGCAATCTTTCCTTCCTGCCTCCAGGGATTCCACTCAAATACAGAAAGATCTTTTTGCCCCTTTCATTTGGTCAGGCCAGCTCCTCAGCTTTTTGGGTCCTTTCTTCATTTCTAATTTCCATTTCATGCATTAAAGTTGTCCTGTGGTTAGACCCAAGCATTGCCAATATCTTCCTTATTTCTCTTCCTTATTCCTCTTTCTGTGCTGCTTCTTAGCATTTTATTCCACCTTTTACCCACCTTCTTCTGCCTGTGCCAAGTGTTTTGTCTAACCACTGCTTCATTCCTCATAATCTCTTCTTTAAACCCACTTCTCACCAATCCCTTTGCTTTCCCTCTTCTAAAACCTACTTCACTTGACTGGGGCTTCAGTTTCTGTTTTGCCCATGAGCCTTCTGAAAGGAATATTGTAAGTGGCTCTACATTAGGGCCAAGGTCAGTGGTTTTTTTTCCCCATTCTTATATAACATGACTAACCACCTGGACTGAAAGATCTCTGCCAGAACAGCCATGCTTGGATCAGACTTCCTAGAAGCCCTCTGAGATTTACAAAAGTCTGTAACACAGGTCTGACCATTATGTATATATTATCATTAAAGCCCACAGCTCCTGAAATATAGGACTGCCAACATACAATTAAAAAATGTCATTTTAATTAATTGCCTACTGACATTATGGCTATCTGTAATGAAGTTACACTGGGAGACTGGAAGGAGTTCTTGGTGCTGCTCCTTGGCCGTTCTACACAGCAGCAGGAATCTTAATTTGACTCACTGCTCCCTCCAAAGCCTGTAACAGACTCGTAACATCATGTTTGCATGAAGCACCTCACTCAGACAGGGCAGAGCTGGGTGAGCAGTGACAGCCAGGGGAAGGTCCTCCCCCAGCTTCCCAATAAAGGGATTGAGTGATATTCCTCTGACTCCTATTGCCAGCACAAGCTCACCCTTGGACAGTCATGTCAGGGTTTCACAGCAGCAACATTATTCAGAAACAACTTCTGCTTCCAAGGTTCTTCATTTCCGTGCAGCTCTGGCAACTGTGTATGTCCTACCCACGCAGCATACAAAACAGACCCCTCTGCTTTCCCTCTGTAACTGTAAATCTCATTTTCTCAAGGATGACCATCCATTCAGAAGAGCCAAAGAGAATTTTAAAAAACATTAATCGAATAAGTTTATCTCAGCAAAATCCTTAATCATTCCAACCAAGCTGGTTTTTGATTTGTAGTTTCTTTAATGGGAAAAAAAAAAAACAAAACAAATTCTGCGTGCAGCACAAGTGTGGATAGGGCAAGATAAGCCCCAGAAAGGAGTACTGCAATGTTCAAATAATCAAGAAGCCCATGACAGCAACACTAAGCTTACTCTTCCAGTCAAAGCTACCTGGCTTCATCAGAGGACTGCAACAGCATGAAGCTCTTAAATTTCTCCATGAGATGGCATTATTTAAATATAAAAAGGAGGAAGGTAGGGATAGAAAGCACAGAGAAATTCCAAAACAAAGAAAACCCAGCCAAAACAAAAATAGTATAAATAGACTTTACGCAAGCTTCTTCACACATATCTGGCCCAGGGAAATATTCCCGATATTAATGGAGAACATACAGAGGGCTCACTGCTGAATGAGCTTATGCAGAGGAAACGGATGAATATATAGACTGCCTTTTCCATTTAAAGGACTACTATGTCAAATGCCATCAACAACATGTCAACATTTACATTAGGTAACTATTTCATGGCTTGATCAGTATAAGAAAGAATAGAATAGAATAGAACAGAAGAGTTTTCAGTTGGAAGGGATCTACAACAATCACTGAATGGGTCAGGCTGGAAGAGATCACAGCGGGTCCAATCTCCCTGCTCGACAGTTCTTGAATACTTCTGGTGAGGGAGACTCAACAGCCTCTCTGGGCAATGTCTTCCAGTGCTCAGTCACCCCCACAGTAAAGAAGTTTTTCCTCATATTCTGGTGAAACTTCCTGTGCATCAGTTTCTGCCCATTGCCTCTTGTCCTGTTGCTTGGCACCACTGAGAAGAGCCTGGCTGCATCCTCTTGACACCATCCCTTCAGATACTTACAGACATTGATGAAGTCTCCTCTCAGTCCTCTTTTCTCAACACTGAACGTGCCCAGTTTCCTCAGCCTTTCGTCATAGAGGAGATGCTCCAGTCCCCTCATTATCTTTGTTGCCCTCCACTGGACTGAATCCAGGAGCTCCACATCTCTCTTGTCCTGAGGAGCCCAGAACTGGACACAGCACTCCAGATGTGGTCTCACAGGGCTGAGCAGAGGGGCAGAATCACCTCCCTCAACCCTCTGGAAATGCTCTTCCCGATGCACCCTAGGATCCCACTGGCTTTCTTGGCCCCAAGGGCACACTGCTGGCTCATGGACAGCTTTTGTCCATGAGAATCCCCAGGTCCATCTCCAAAGACCTGATTTCCAGCAGATCAGCCTCCAGCCTGTGCATGCGGTTATTCCTCCCCAGGTGCGGGACCCTGCACTTGCTTTTGTTGTATTTCAGACAGTTCTTCTCTGCCCATCTCTCCAACCTGTCGAGGTCCTTCTGAAGGGCTGCACAGCCCTCTGGGGTATCAGCTACTCTTCCCAGCTTTGTGTCATCAGTGAACTTGTTAAGGAGGCCCTTCATCCAAGTCATTGATGAATAAGGTAAATACTGGGCCCAATATTGAACCTTGGGGGACACCACTAGTGACAGGCCTCCAACTAGACCCTATGCCACTAATTATAACCTTTTAGGACATGCCATTAAACCAGTTCTCAACCCACCTCACTATCCACTCATCCTGGCGACGAGCTCAACTCTCAGAGGTTGCAGAAATGGGATTAGTGCACAACAGAACAAGCAATTAGACACTCCCCACTGCAACAACCACCTAAGTCATGGAGCATCTTCCAAATGTTCCAGTTATGTTTCATTATATCCAAGTGTGCTAAAGCATTTCACAGTAAGCAAGTGGAACACTTTAGCAGTAAAAGCCTAAACTAAGTTTCTTGCTGTAAGGGACTATTACTGCTCTGCAAGAGACAGAAACTTAACACAGCAAAACATCCTTACCTACATAAGTTTTCTATAGAAATTTAATGTTCCTAGGAAACACCTTTTCATAAGTCCTATCTGGGTTTTTAACCAGAGGTTAATTTAGTTGTCAAATAAGCTATAGGCAATAGCTTTCCACACACACACAACTAGCTGGGGTTACCTTGAGCTTCCTGGACATGCAGACACTGACCATGCTCAGAATCAGTTTGGGGTTTTCCGTCTGTGACTCACCAATAGCTACGGCCCAGTAAACTTCTGATCCGTTCAATAACTCACCACATGCAATGGCAGAGTAAACCTGTGAGCCTGGAACTTGCAGTAAAATTCGAAATGGAGCGACACGTGCATTAGAGTCTAACACGGCGTCCAGGGCACCGACCAAGCGACCTGCAAAGAGGGGGGAAAAGAGGATTACCGCCAGTTTTCAGTTCTTTAGCCTACAAGTCATTTCACATCTGAAGATGTAAAATTAAAACACAGAACGTAACGATAACGATTCCTCCCCAATTTTATGTTGCGATTTACAGATGCTCAAAATGCAAAAGGCAAACCAGATTAGAAGATCAAAAGCATATAGAGTTCTTTGCACTTCAGGTTTTGCCTCATATATATGTACATAACCACAGATTCGAAGCGGAAACCTTAAGAAGGCACCTTAAGAAGTTACGGTTTCAGCCCCACTCTGAAGTTGGATAAATACACCTATGCCATAAGTGGTGTTTGTCTAACCTGTTCTTCAAAACCTCCAACAACCAAGACGCAACAACTTCCGCAGCTAGCCTCTTCCACTATTTTCATTAAGTATTCTTACGAAGGAAAAAAAACAAAACAAAACAAAACTACCCCAAACAAACAAGCCACCCACCAAAATGTTAAACTTTCTTGCTAAAAACTAATCTTCCCCCTGAAACATGGAGAGTAGTTGGCCACAGGCACTTTTGATGTTAATGCTTGACATGATGAAAAAGTATCATCACGGTCTTCCATCCTTTAATGATTTCTCTTTTTCTAAAGAAACCCCGATCACCTCATCTCTTCCTTATGGGTCATATTTTTCAAAAAGCTCACTGTTCTTAGGCTTAAACTGGAATCTCTCCAGCTTATCTTTAAGCATGACACTCTAAACTGAACCTGATGCTCACTGCTACTGAAGTCTCAGCCACAAGCAGAATGGGAGGTCACCTCCTGTACCTCTGCATACATGCCACTGTATCCAAGAAAGCTCGCGGCAGTATTCCACTGTAAATCAGCACTTGATATCAATACAGGCAAACTCATTTTGAAGAACTGGAGCAATTGCTGCCTCCAAAAAAGACTTTTCAGTCTGGAGGTCACCTAGAGTTGCTAGCCTTTCTTGCTACCCATTCCCTCAAGCAAGCAAAACCAAGCTATCCATGAAAAAGTTATCTGAGTGCCATGATTTGCATACTAAAGTAACTCAGATTTGGTTTATGGTGCTTACAAACAGCAGTTCAGGAGTAACTTTATATTCAGTTCCCCTGTGCATCCTGCAGAGACACAACCTCCTAGAGAGTAATGGCTTTAACATGTGTGCTTATGTCACTAGAGTATCCAGGAAGTCCTCTGCAATACTATGTTTTCCCTTAGCACATGTAATCTTTCCAACCTGTTGCAGTTGTGTTCCTTCAACATTAACCCAACATAAAAAGAAGTGCTCTCAGCCTCCAAAAGGTCTGCCAGCCCTTGGCACCACATGCCATCTTAAAAATGGCATACTCCCGTCCATCACCTAAGTGATTAATGGAAACCATGGAGACCCACAAAGTCCTCATGCTAACTGCCTTCCTACTTAGACCACAAACCGCAGCTAATTAATTTGAGTGTAGTACAACACAGCAGCATTGTAACCTCTTTCTAAAGGTGTAAGAACCTCACAGGGAACAAAACCCTCAAAAAAAAAAAAAAACCCCTCCAAGAGTGACCTTGCGTCCACACTGACTCATGATGATGTTTTCAAAGCCAAGCAGAAATTGGGCAAATTATGTATTAAAACTGTAGAGGGAAATACACTTTACCAGCAGTTTTGTTCTCAGCTAAATACGTTACCAAATGTTACACCCATCTACTTAAAATGGAGATCTGAATTTGGAGATCAATAATACGTAAAATACCTCGAATTGCTAAATGCTGACCTGTAACTACAAGAAAAAGACATAAAAATTCATCCTAGCATGAAAGGTAGTAAATTACCTGTGCTCACAGAAAACAGAGCACCAACTTCGGTGTGCGGTCTTCAAAACAGATGGATTAAAGCCAGTAAGAGAGCATCAAATGATGCAGAGACAAAAATACGGTTTAACTTTCAAAAGACTTGATACATCACAAGAAAGAAAAAGAAGAAGCAACTTATGAAGCACTGTGCACATTTTCCCCTGATGACAGACCTAGGAGAAAGATTTCCTTTCATTTCACTAAAGTCAGAAAAAAGTCAATGAACAGCAAGAGCTACCAAAATTCCTAGAGAACACTTAAAGAACATCTGATTTGTGAAATACCTTTTTTTTTTTTTTTCAGAAACCATGGAAAAACACATGAAAGTACAGAAGCAGCTGCAAAATTTTGGTTTACTTCTTAGCCTGTGCAAAACTAATTCCTTTTTCTCTTCCTGAATAACAGACAGAAAACCCAATTCCTCTTCTCACTGTTTACTTCTGCTTACAATTTCCATTTTGCTTACGAACTATCAAAAAGAAACCCATTTCTCCTTTGACTGTACAAAGAAAGAATCACCTTCCTTGTCTAAACTACCCACAGCTAAAATATTAACTAAAGATGACAAAGAGGAGCCAGAACTAAGAATGAAAGAGAAAAAAAAAAAGAAAAGAGTATGGGCTGGCTCCCCTACAAGGGCTTTGCAAGGGTGCAGGAACCCCACACCTAAATCTCTCCAAGCCATCACTGTGGCTGACAGGGGGTCCCGTCACATCCCACCTCTGCCAGGAGGGTCTGTGGTGAGGTTGCTTCAGAGGGAACATAAGGGATAGAAGGGGAAAATAAAAGCAAGTACTGCTGAAGTGGAGCAAGCAGAAAGAGTGGGTCCCATCCCCATGTTTTGGTCTCATCCAAAAATAAAAGAGAGACTGACAGAGGCAGAGAACAGGAGGAAAAGTGAATTACTAAAGAGTGCATTTGCAGGAGCATGAAAACGATTCCACATTAATATATACACCCAAGCCTAACACGATAATTTAGTTGAAACTGTTGTAGCATGAAAATTACAAAAACTAGAGGCAAAATTTTCCCAGTGCAAGTTGCCTCATATTCACTTGGAGTAACATCAGAAAATAAACAACCTAAGAATCCCTAAACAAACAAACAAACAAACAAGAAACTTTATACAGAATGCTGATTCTGAAACACGCTTTGAAAAATACTGAGCTTGTGAGCAATCGCCTTTGTAATAATATGTCCTAACAGTTTGTTCCACGGAAGGGTCTTTTATAAAAAAGAGAATTTGTTTATAAAATAAAAGGGTCTCTGTCTTGCAAGTACATATAAATTATATAAAGGGTCTCTGGCTCACATGTTGATGCATCAGCTTGCCTTCAGTCAGGATGGTGCAGACCTCTTCCGCATCACAGGCAACAGTGAAACCATTTATACTACAGGACAGTAAAAAAATGAAAGGAAACAGAAGCAGAAGGGGAAAAGGGAGAAGAACTGCTACACAGGTTTTCTTCCCAAAACTCCCACTGCTTTTTTATTTTTACTCTATATGGGATAAGACTTTTGGGAGGAACATAAAATTCAGAGTACCTCTTCCCCTTTTACGAGCTACTTCACCAACTTCTTGTCCGCTTTTTGACCTCCCAAGACGCAGAAGTATTTCAGGAAAAGCAATTAACCATACAGTAACTGTACTAAGAAAAGCTGCAGATGAAGGTTTAGAAAGCCTTCTACTAAAGACCACTGACAGAACACTGCAGGTTCCTCAAAAGGTACAAGTTTCTTCATGCAGAAAGAATATTTCCAGGCTAAAAGTCACATGCAAATGTCCAGTGTAGCATGTACACTTTTGACAAACATGGAGCAGAAGACAGAAGTGGAAAAAACCCCTTTCTATTGAAATTATATGCTTCTCTATAAATCTGATCACTTTAGCTGGAAGCTGGGTTTCAGGTAGGGCAACACCTACCTGTATTTTTTCCGGAAGTTTATAAAACACATCTGGAAAACTCACTACAAATCCCACACTTTACTTGGTAGTTCTTATTTCACTGAAACATCTACTTTCCTGCATATTTTGTTGCTTGAATACTGGAAACTGGATACCTCCAAGTAAAACAAGACTGTTATACTTCCAATTGCAAATCCATTTCTATCAAGTGTACATGCACATTACAGATAAAATACAACAAACAAACTGGAGTATAAAAATTAGCAAGGAACCATTTCAAATTCTGCAACAGGTAGGGACTCTCTCCCCTGTACAGAGGTCAACTTGTAACCAAGTAGGACACAGACAGGACATCATGTACCATGAACTTGTTGAGCATTTCTTTATACTCACACACAAAACCAATGAAGGATTATAAGGATCAGGTTCTCAAACGAACTATCACAAGTGCACCACTCTTCATCTTTGACGACATGGTTCCTTATACCCCCACAGAAAGACAAAAGATCCCATTACAACTTATCTTGTGCCATGTTCATAACTAATCTAGGAAAAGGAACATGTTTACAGTAAGTTAACTTAACACCAACTTCTACTAAACATACCGTATCTTTCAGACTAAAGAATGCAGGCTCCTTTCCCAAATCACTGTTAATTATCTACATGGTATTTCAAAAATCGTTTTAAACTTCCAAGACACTGGGCAGACGGTCATTAAAGCTGAACTCAAACTAAAAACTCGAGCTGAAAAACTATCTATTAATTCCACCTTTTAGGGCAATATTCAAAAGGCAGTCCAAGACACCCTCTACATACAGCAAGATGATTTCTACTTACCTCCATCATATTCTAAAAGCCTTAGAGGGAAATTTTTGAGAACCACTCAAATGCCTTCCCATAAAAGGGGTGGTCACTTCAGCAGCTGCAAGGCAGAGGGAGTTGGACTGATCACATAGAGGAGTCTGGGACCAATAAGTTAATAAAATCCTACCAAAAAATAAAATGAAAAGGCAAAAGGCCAAAGGTGCCATTGCTGGGTTTTTTTTTTCCTCGGGAGGTGGGTGGAGGAAGAAAAAAATAAAAAAAAAGGAGAGTTAAACCTAAGTCACAAGGAAGCCTGCTGTACCACAACACTCAGCACTATTACCCTTTCAGGCTTACTTTGTTTTTAAATAAGACATCTGGTCACCACAGCTAGGATCTTTTGTTTAACATGAACTCATAAATTCATTACAAAGTGAGGAGTGAAAGCCAATGTAGTTCAAAGAAGCAATTATATGTGGTTTCGGAAATTACTTGGTAAAAAATTCTGATGGCATTTTTAAAATCTGGGGAACAGCAGGTCAGATGCACATACAGAGGCACCTCTTCCCACCCATTTGCCAGAGCCCTGAACCTCCCAAATGAAGTACTTACACCCCCTCTTTCAAAATCAAAGGGGTGACAGAGAAGACAGAGTCCAGCCTGTGTCTCCAGCATCCTAGGGAACAGCTTTAGTCACTGTACGAGCAAATTGACCGCTGCAGAAGTTTGAAGAGAAAAAATTGTCCTTTCACTTCTCCTAAGTCTACTGGGGGAAAAAAAAAAAAGACTTGAGATTTCCATTGTACCTGAGACCAGCACACCTGGACAGATGTGCAACAAGACCTGACTTAAAAGTACTTCCCAATTCCCATCCTTCCAAGAAAACAGGCAGAGGACCACCACCATACAAGGACCCAAACCAGACTGCCAAGATGCTTAGTGATTCCAGAGCTGAGGCTTCTCTCAGCCACAGGCACCTGGCACTCCCAAAGTAGAAACGTGATGGCACCACGCAGTCGCTAAGGACTGGCTGCTCTGCAGGGACGTGGAAAAGAGCAATTGGTGGTTACACTCGCTCATATCATGCCAAAGCCATGTTTTAAATACGCGAAACCCTCTTTTTTTTTTTTCAATCAGACTAGGTTATTTTTGTAAGAGAAAACCACCAAATTGAGGCATTTACCATTACAGTCACAGCACAGCATCATTCCAGGCTATCGCTCCAGTACAAAGCCATGAAGTGGAAAGTTCGCCTTCCAATTCATCCTTGGGAGCTTATTGCTGCTTGCTACATCTGCTCCAGCACAGAAAGCTGGGGGCAGAAAGAAAAATAAGCCCAGCTGTCTGACAAAAGCTATACTTTACCTGAAAGGAGAAAGCTCTTCCCAGAAAGGGGAAGAAGCTAACAGCACAGGTTGCTTCATGGTGTTTGCAATTTTATAAGGAGAGTTAATCGCTGCAAGAAGCACTCTAAGCTGTTCAGGCACATGAATTGGGAGAAAAGAGCAAATCAAACAATTCAGACAATCATAAAATAAAGCTGGGGTTTTTTTAAGGACAGTGAAATTGAACTAACAGCTTCAATAAAGCAGAATTAATCTCGGCTTTTTGAGGCAGAAAGCACTCCATATCCTGAATCCTAATTACACTTCTTCACATAGCTTCCCTCTATCCCACAATGATTTGCAAACAATTAGTCTCACAATAGCCATGGTGGGCAGCAATTTGCCACGCTAGAGGAGGCAAGCAAACTGGCTGAAGGAACAGCCCACCATCAGGCAGAACACAGGGAGGAAAACGCGGATGTACCCATTCCCTAGCCCCTGACATCCCTGTGCTCCAGCTGGTGGGAGCAGAAAGCTGCTTTTCACACCAACCAGGATAAGCTCAGCCTGCCAAGAGGGCACTCCAGGGACAGCGCCAAAGAGCAGGGACTGCTTGCTTGGCTCTGCAAGGCATCTCAGAAGCTCTCCCTAGGACCAGTGTCCTTGTTGAGAGAAGGATGGGGGCGGGGGGGTGGGGTGAAGATGACTCCCACTGGGCCCCAACCACCTTAACATGCAGGAGCCCTAATTAGTGACTGCAACCCCACGGGTGGCCCAAGGCAAGACCCATAGCTGAGATGCACTGAGGATCACTGCAGCCTCCTCTTACAGCCCAGCCAGAGTGCCACACATCCCACAGGCACTGAGCATTATAGGCTACGGTGGAGGCCTCTGAGCTGCACCTCAGGATATGGCCCAGGACAGTGGGCATGAAGCTACTCTTGATCAGTGGTGGCCCCCAGAAAAAATGTTTAGGGACACCTTTCATACTACCGTGATTCGATTTCCCTAAAAGTTCAAAACTCAGATGTTAAGCAGGTTGTTACTTTTACTCAGGCCTACTTAAAATACATGTTTTTGATGTATAAGAACACCATCAGTTATGGAAGGCCATTAACGACAGTGGCTTAATGTCTTAGCTTTACACCAGCCACGCTGTCTTCATTTGCAAAATTATATCAACAGGTTTTGATACAATACAGCACCCACTAGAAAGTATGTCTTATTATGCTTCTATCACCAGAAAAAAAGTTGCAGAACTTATTTGGGTAAGTAATAAGAAAAAGGATGAAGGAGAACTCCTCCAACAGCTGTAAGAAGGCTGTTTCCTTTGTTATGATAAGGGCTCACCACATTCAAAGATAAGCACAGGCAACATTAGATTTCAGCATAAAGACCTAATGCTCCAAGCATTTATTCACCCAGGGAAATACTCAACATCCAAACCCTTGCAATACTTCCAAGGCAGGCTTTGTTAAATCTAATACTGCCACTAGGTAAATTGGTTTCTGTTGAGCTGGGACTTTTTTCAATCTGGCATGTAGAAATAAACGGTAACAAATTACTTCATCATTATTCCTAGGTCCCAGTGCTCCAAGGAAGGTGGACATGAGAAATACAAGTAGTCACACATTTCACCGTGGAGGTTGGTGTTCCATGGTCCCCATGATTCCCATATCCCTGGATGGGACACTGAGCTCTTGCATTGGACCACCACGCAGGGAAGGAACAACCATGCACACTCTCTCCTGGAACTGTGGAAATGGCATCCCTGCCCTGGGGCACTGGTTATTTCTCCTCAGCCCTGCTCCCCAAGGCGGGCATGCTGCCATGGCAGAGCACTCACAGCTGCTTATCTCAGTCCTCTGCCATCAGTCCAGGTCACACCAACCCTATTTTTATAACCCTGAAGGCCGCTGAGCCAAATGCTTTGATTCTCACATTACAAGTGAAAATACCTGAAACTGTTTTCCACCTGAAAACGGACAAGATGGGATGTACAAGCCTCTGCTGCAGCCCTGTAAATTATTCAAACACAGGGCACTAACTGGGGCAATATAAAAAAGTCTTTCGCTTCTTCTGGTGTGCACTGTAAATAACACTGAATAGATCGAACTAGTGCTACCTAAATTCTGCCACCACAGACATCCTTAATTATTTTATAGAGAAGACATTTTTTCTATGAGAGTAGTGAGACACTGAAACACATTGCTCAGAGAAGTTGTGGAGGCCCCATCTCTGGAAGCGTTGAAGGCCAGGCTGGATGGGGCTTTAAGCATCCTGGTCTAGTGGAAGGTGACCCTGCCCCATGGCAGGGGAGTTGGAACTAGGTCGTCCTTTAAGGTCCCTTCCAGTCTCCATATTCTATGATTCCCCTGCCTTTTCCTGTGTCACTTGGCCTCCACAGCATGAAAATAAAAAGCTACCATAGCTGTTTACTGGATTAGTCTTGCACAAGTGTCTGGTCAATTGCTAAGCAGACACAACCCCACAGCCCCACCTTTCCAAGAAAAGGTACTTCCTCACCTTTACTATTAGCATTTAACATAATGCTAATATTTCAACACAAACACCTGCGTTTCACCTTCCCCATCTGTGCCTTAGGATTAGGAAACACCCCACAGAGCCAAGCAGAGGGGGCCAGAGAAGCGCACACAGATCAAGGAGGCGCAGGGGTCAGGAATCTGAGTGCCTGGTTTTGCAGGTAGTAGCCTGGCCCCCTGCTCCTATCTTTCCTTCCAGCTCAAATACTGCATGGGAGAAGCCATCCTCTTAGGAAAGAGCTTATAAGCATGTATGCTCCTTAAAAAAATGTTTCAGTAAAATAAAGAGATTAAAAAAAGGGGGAAAAACCCTGCCCATCTGAATTCCAGTTGTGGGCAAGGCTAGACAACATTTTGACAAGAGTCCAAGCTTTCAGTAAAGTATGCAGATTTCTCCCTCTCCTGTGCAAGGCTTTAGAGAGCTGTTCCTTAAGAAAACAAAACCATGAATACAAGATAGTGAGCATTACAATATCCTTTATTAATATCAGTATTGTGGCATCTTCCTCTCCTCAAACTGCTGCATTTGAAATGAAAGTGTTTTGTGGGTTTTTTTTCCATCAGCACTCAGATTGATCATTTATCCATCCATAACTTGTTCTGGTATCCTGGACATATTTTAAGACAAAAAGGCAAGTTGTTTTGAAGACTGTATTGGGACGGATCCTTTAATATGATTCTAAGAATATGCTACTCATTTTGCCTTCCCCTCCACTCCAGGAGGAAAAGAAGTTTATTTGCGCTCTTTAGTAAAAATCCAAGTCATCATGGTATTTTTGACCCTCTCCCTATAATGAACAGAGGCCATCTAAATGGATTCCCCATCTGAGTTGAAAGAATCCTCAACCACTGCGGTCCCCTTGCCGCCCTTCCCTGAAACAGACTCTATTATAAATTTTTACTTCAGACCTCGGAAGATGCACAAGGCTACCAAAAGCTGAGCTATTGACGATAGTTACAGGACTGCTTGGACAGGAGAGTATGCAAGAGCCGCAAAAGATATTTTGCTTTTTTAATTTCCAGGAAAAAGACACACAGCTTACCAACAGCCAATTTTCTGTATGCATTAAAAAATTAAAATCCAGGTAAAGGGAAAATAAGAAAGAAAGGTCTTATCACATAACTAGTCAAATCTCCATTCACAGCCAAGAGGTACTCTGTAGATCAGTTCGAAAGTTATCACCCTGCAAGAATTTTATTTAAAAGAAAAAATTAACTCCTAAGATGGGACTTTATTTCAATTGCTGGCATATAGCTCATGGAAGTCTATCTGTCATGCCTACCACATTTACTTTTTACTAAAGTAATAATAAGGTTCAGATTCGCATATAGAAGATGCTTCTTTTTCCCAGTGTATTATCTTACATTTAGAGTTGTAAACCATAAAGGTTTATATGAGCAGAAGAAGAAATGAATTTCCTTTCAAAATGTTCATGCTCTGCGATTTGCAAACAATGTAAGACCACATCCAGTTTGGAAAGTGCCCTGAGCTGAAAAGAGAGGCTGGAAGAACAGTAGGGCAAGATATCATAACTAAATTAAAAGCATGGATAAAACAGGAACAAAACATAATTTTTTTTTAATCTACTTCAAGCATGAAGTTAAAGAAGCACTGTATCTCAACAAAACAAAAAGCTACTTGAAATAAGAGTTCATTTTAAAGTCTTACTTAACCTCATTTATAAAGAGGAGGATTCACAAGTGTTTAAAAGAATCCTGAGTAGGTTTTTATATGCTAAGAGTGTGCAATGTGAAGTACTGTATAAACAGCAACTGCAATGCTAGCTGCTTGGTAAGAATGAAAACCTACTCTCAGTCCACCACTCTTGATGAAATTGTTCCCAACACCTCCCAGAACAAGCAGTTTTGCTGTCAAAATGCACAAAACTAATCAAATCAAAAAGTGCACGAAGCTTTCAATATCCCCTAATAAAAATAAAAGTAGTGCTTCACGTAAAGACTAAACCATCTTGTAGTATTTACCATAAGGTATTTGACAGTATTTTTGACTACTGGTATTTCAAGCTTATCATTAATATGTAACCCCACAACCAAAGATATCAGCAAGTCTGAAATCCAACTAACTTTGACCTGTCAGTCATGGCTACATCACAAGCCTTTTTTGTAGGGATCACTAAAGGGCTCTCCAATTAGGCTAAGAAAACCCCACAACAAACAGAAACTGATGAGCTACATAATTTTTTTTTTAATCTGTAACTTAAAAATAGTTTTAAAATTAGTTATTGGTTTAAAAATAATTCATGTTTTGTAAAGTATTTCTAAAACATTATCATTTTCCTTCCTAACAGAGATGTCAAGTAGAGATTCAGGTGAAGTGGCAAGTTAAACATTTTTTGAAAAAGAATCTCTCTTGGGAAGACAGAACACAAAATGTCACTGGTCAGGTAACGAAGAGTTAAATACAGGCTCCATCATTTTTTGTGCACACTGCTTGCAAGCCTGGTGCGCATTTGGTAACTGCCCTAGGACACAAATTAAATAACAGTAGGAAATACAGTCTCTCACTTACGAACATCTGCTCAGAGGCTGACTGAAACACAGTACACAAAGAGACACAGATACAGAAGAAAAATGCATTTGTGCAAGAGATCTTCTCTAGTCCATCCTTCAGGAATTAAATCTGCATAAAATATACCCTCCAGCTGTGCTAAACTACTCTTACCTAAAAGACAAAATGCCCTGGTAAGGAAGAAGAAGTGTCCTAGAAGAAAAAAAGACATGCAAATAGGAGAACTGGGCCATAAAACAGATGTCCCTGCATAGGTTCAGTGCAAATAGCATTTTGTAGTAACATGTACAAGGGCAGCTCAGGTGTTGCACCCTTCCACCTTCTTTAAAGCAACCTGCATCTCAAGTGGTCTGCTGCCCCTTCCACACTCTGATGAAATCTACTCTTCTGGGGATTTTGTTCTGATCCCACATGGGTCTAACACGGCCTGAGGATACACAGCCTCCTCCTCACCACAAGAGTTATGAGATTCTCTTTTACCATGGCACCTGCTTTCACGTACAGGATCTTCACATCTTCGAAACTTCTACCTTTTCATCAAATTTAACTGCAATTGGCCAGGGCTTATGTTACTAGAAGAAAGAGAAAACAGATACGGGTACGGCTCTCATTTAAGCTTTGCCTCCCCAGTAAAACAAACTTTTGACTTCTGGCTCTATCGCTTGGTAGATCATACTCTGAAATACAGCAGTGCTTTACTGCCCTTCGTATCTGTCAGTTTGGAAAAGCCAGGTACTAATAAAGCGCCTCTATAGTCTTGTAAAGCAAGAATCAGGAGGTAAGCTTTGCATTGAAAGCAAACAGTTACCAGCAAAGCCCAGCTGTTTCTCAGAACAGGTCTCCATTTCGTTCATTCCACGAAAAAACTGTGGAAAAAAAAATTACACTATCTGTCCAACTCCACCTAGGCTTAATGCTCCATAACTCTTGCACTTTGGTTGCAGGACTCAAATTTCTAAGCCCTTTTAAATACAAACATTTCCAAATTGTTTAAGAGACTGTCAGAATCTACATTTTGCTTTCCTTTGCCAGCCAAAAGAGATTTGAGCAAGCCTGTGCACTGTAGATTCGGCAGGATGATTCACCTAAAACTTAACCAGAGAGAAAAGCAGTTTGTTTGGTTTAAGCTTGCAAATTTCTGTAGTGAAAAGCTCAGGCACAAGGCATTAACATTTGTGAAACTGAACCTCATGATTGTCCTGGACCTAAATCAAGCAGCTGTAAATAGCTATTTTTAACTCTGAAAATTAATCCACATCGTACTTACTGTCACAGAAGAGTGGTTTGACTTCCACACAGGGAGCAGGGGAAAACACGAGGGTAAGCATTTAACTTGCTGGGAAAACTTCCATTTCATTAGTAATACACAGACAGCATGGGACCTACCAAGCCACAGTTAAGTTTTGTGCACTTTATGTACAGATAGGAGAGCGAGCTCTGATTAAATAAAAAAATAATAGAAATCCAGAAAGCAGTATTATCAAATGGCAAGGGTCCAGGGTTTTGGAACAAAAGGTTTTAATAAAATAAATATCAAACGTGGTAATGCAGCTTCTTAAACACCGTAGAAAATATTGACTTTGAAAATACCCGACGATCCTTTCAAATATATACGCCACCATTAAAAATGCTGATTTTGGTAAGGTACAAAACAGCCTCATCTGCTTTTAAGAAAGAACTACATTGTTGAACTATTTTGTTTCATTGTTTGTTTGAATTCAGCTGCTGATGTCTTTGAACCAAAAGTTTGGCCCGAATTCCCCGCTCTACAACGTCAGTGCAGCCCAACGCAGCGTTCTCGCTGGATTTATTCACGGACCCCTACTGCTGAGAGAGAGCAGTGTGATCCTTCTTCTCCGAATATATCCTTTACTACACGTACCTGGAGTGCCACATGGATACAACGTGCCTGATTTACAGCCACATAAGCCGTAGTATAATTAACGCAAAAAATAAGTCGCAATCCACTTTTCCACAACACTGAATTAACAACCCCCTCCCGTAATGTCATGTACAGTCCAAAAGCCAAGGGTCCTATACGTATTTATACAGCTCTCGTTATCGAAAGGGTAGGCGAGTCGCAGGTCGCGGCCGGTGCGGGGGGAGCACGGGTGGCACAGCCCAACGCGGTGCCACCGACAGTCCCCGGCGCTGCCCAGCCGCCTGCTGCGGCCGCGGGCACCGGTGCGGCTCCTCCTGGCGCGCTCCGCGGCCGCCCTTAGTCACCCTGAAGAAACCCGTCGAGAGAGGAGCGCGGGGAAGTAACAATAAAAGTGGCCTCAGCGCCGCTCAAGGCTACGAAAGGGCGAAGCTGCTCCCCAGGCAACTCGGGGCGAGTCGGGGCCGCCCTTACTGCCCGGCCGGCG
>VZRE01010914.1:112220-130052 GCA_013396775.1 Cephalopterus ornatus
CCCAGCCCGACCCGCCGGCAGCTCCCCCGCGCGGCCGAGTTCCCGCGGGGCAGATGCGGGGGGAACCCGGCTCCCGGTCCAGGCGGGCGCCCCGCCGGCCCCCGCGCCACCAGGTACCCGTGAAGCGGCCGCCGCCGTCTCCGTGGCCCCGACGCCGTTGCAGGATGAAGTAGCCGCTGCTCTTCTGCGTGACCCACAGCTTGAGGGCGTTCTTCAACAGCACCTCCTCGGGCTTCAGCCACATCTTTCCCCGGCTCGGCGCCTCGCTCTCTGTCCCCTCCAAGCCCGCACCGCACCCCTGCCGCCCGGGTCACATCGCCCCCCGCGGGCTGCACGGCCCCGGCTCCGGCTCCCTCGGCGCGGGCCCGGCCGCTGGGGAGGAGCCGAAGGCGGAGCCCGGGAACGGGCCGCCCTTCCCGCGGAGTCGGGGGCTTTGTGCTGCAGTCCCGCGGGTCCGCCCCGACGGGTAAATGCGGCAGGGGGCTCCGGCCGGAGCGGGGGAGAGCAGGAGGGGGGGTCCAGACTCTTCCTCGCGGGGGTCCCATGGCGCCCTGAGCCCCACGCAGAGCACAGTGGGGTTCCTGCGGCACCCCGCGGTCCTGGAGGATCCCCTGAGCCGAGCGACACCCGCTGTGCATTTTTCAGCGGTCCCCGCACCCCCGGCATGTGTCCCCCAGGTCCCGCACCTCCGGGCCTGTCCCACGGTCCCCGCCGCGGGAACCGCCAGGAGTGCGGGAAGGAAAGGGTGCCCTGGCCTTGGGAAGAGGTGGGGAGGGTTGGGGGACTCTGCTTTCCTGTTTCCTTCTAGAGCTCAGCCTAAAGCGTGAGCCCGCAGCTGCTTACTTTGATGTTTGAAGGCCAGTGCTTGAAACCTCGCCCCTCAACTGAAAAGTCAGAATCTAAATTTTGGGGTTGTTTTTTTTTCTCATTGTAAGAAATAATCTGGCACAGCTTGCAGTTTAGTTGTTAGCAGGATCGTTTGTGAATCTGCACAAGTGGTTACTGCTGCAGCACCTTATGTTGGTAATCCTCTGACACTGTATTTTACAATTTTATTAACACAGATTGCCATTAGTGAGGATGGTGAGGCACTGGAACAGGTTGCCCAGAGAAGCTGCAGATGCCGCATCCCTGGAAGTGTTCGAGGCCACGTTGGATGGAGCTCTGAGCAACCTGGTCTAGTAGGTGTCCCTGCCCATGGCAGTGGGGTTGGAAATAGATGATCTTTAAAGTCCCTCCCCTTTCTATGATTAAAACATGACCAATGTACTTTCTCTCAGTCACATTCCATTTCCAGTTAACAGCAAATACTAAATAATTTCTTAATAACCACTGAAGTAGCAGGCTGCTAGACCTCACTCACTCACTCTTCTAGATTAAAGACCCCAGTCCCCGTGGGTTAAATCACATATAAATTTCAGCAAAGATCCCCCTAAATAGAGAATTCTGACTAGGGAAAAAGATCTGAGCTTTGCTTTACCAACCTCAGCCTATTGTTACATGAGTTGTGAACTTCCCAACTCTTTGAAAGGGACCGATGGTGCAGTGTGCTACTTAGCAAAGCCAGCAGTAATTCCCAGTAATTAACTGGGAATTGGAAGATGCCCATATGGACTGGTTTTCGGGTGCCAGCGGGAACATTTAGCAGTCAAAATTCTGTACTCACCTGCAGTCTGCTAAACACTGTGTGATCCGTGTTCTTTACAGTTTCTATGTGCAGCAATGATTTCATTTCCATACATAGAATTGCAAGCAAGCACTTTGACCATACTACTTGTCTGATATAAAAATAAAAGCTGTTAAAAGGAGAAGATGGACATCCACATAATAACGTATTAAAAATTAATGAGTGTAAGGAAAAGTTACTTTAAATGCTCTTGCAGGCTAAGAATAGCTCAGAGGTTTCCCCTGCCCCCCCAAACTATCCTGAAGATATGTAAGTCTTGAAAGTTTAAATGCTTGGTGAAGTGCGATGGTGAATATTTATTCCCTGTGCAGATATTTTGAATATTCATTTCTGTTATTGTTTTGAGAATGTTTTTTACATTCAACCTTGGGGTTTGGGCAGGCTGATCTGAGACATAATTGAGAAGACGACCAAGCATGTTTTTGACCTTTGAGGTGCTTTTGAGCTTGAGAATTCGCAAAAGAGTAAAGCAGTTGGTTTCAGGATCCAGTATCACGCACACCCACCTCTGTTAATCACATCCTGAGGCTGGCTTCTGTTGAACCTCACCAACAGTACTCCTTCAGAGTCACCACATCCAAGTTATCCCAACAACCATTCAATCAAAAAGGGATCCTTCATGCTTTTTGAGCAGCTTTTCCAACACATGGAACCAGTGGAAGGTAATTAACAAAGAACCTCTGAGAAATGGCTACAGAGGGGCAAGAGGGGTATGGATGAGATGAAGGAAGACTCATCCAGGATGACAGAGTAAAACAAAGCACTTTCTAATATTTATTGTAATAAACACATCTACTGAAAGCAGGAGCATCCCTCTTTCTCAGTGTGGCATTGCATGCCTCATTCCCTGACATCCTGAGGCACAGCTTCTACCTGAAAACTAGATAGTCTTCGGCAACAGCTAACAAAAGGTTTATGGTCATGGAAAAAGTCCGACAGTGATACAGGACTGGCTATTTTCACAGCCAGTATTTCAACAGGATTTCAATATGTGAGAATCTTCTGAAGTCTCCTGTGAGGCAACAGTTTTAAAATGCTTGTGTCTGGAGAGGTAAAGAAAACCAGGGAGGATGAGAATCTAATAGATTATTAGACACAAAACAGAGTGCTGTGAGAAGTTACACACCTTTTTATTTATCCTCTGATGTGGTCTAGAAAAGATGGGACTATCTTACTCAATTGCTTGAAGGTACTTAAGGTTAGTAGGC
Organism: Cephalopterus ornatus; assembly: GCA_013396775.1. Classification (NCBI taxonomy): domain Eukaryota; kingdom Metazoa; phylum Chordata; class Aves; order Passeriformes; family Cotingidae; genus Cephalopterus; species Cephalopterus ornatus. The sequence continues at coordinate 115,116 of VZRE01010914.1, forward strand.
CAGAGAAAAAGAGCTTTAAAAAATCAAGATGTATTTGAAAGAACTGAAAGAAAATAAGGTTTCTGGGCTTATGCCACCCTTAGCATGTACTCTGAAATGACTGTGTTTGTGTTATATGATTCTATGTATCTTTTCTGAATTTCAGAACCAATAGCACATGGCAGGGAGTCTGTCATTCAGCCTACATTAGAGCATCAGTCATATCCAGAACAAACTGCAGAGATCCTGAGCATCCATGAAATACAGTATAGATGGCACAGGGGACAATCACAATGAAAACTTTGCTTTTCCTTCTTCCCTTTGTCACTGACTGCCTTCCTAGCCCTAGTCAGGCCCTTTAACTTCACACAGCTTCATCTTTTTCATCCATCAAATTGATATATAATTTTTATTCTGGATATCACTGAGGTGCTCAGGGAAGGCAGATGCTTCTGTTGGCAGGAAAGAGGCAGCCATGGTGGTCTGGGCCTCCTGCCTGGCTGGCCCTCTGCAGAGGGTACCAAATGCTCTCAGCCTACATCAGAGGGGAGCTGGTAATACTTGAACAAACTTAGGGGAATGTGAGTGTGCTCTAGGATAGGCTACTGGACTTGAAGGTGCATAGTTGAAGCTGATGCACGTATGAGCTGCCACAAAAAGAGGTTGTCTATGCTCCCTCACTGCCCCTCTCAGACCTTCTGTAGTGAATTGCATTAACTAAACTAGTTGAAAACTGACTTTTATTCATTTGTTTTGGCTAGGTTAGTTCTTTAGTCATTTTGTGAAAATGCATTTCCTGGACTCAGGGAAAGAAACAGGCTGATATTTCAGGCAGGAGACTGTAGGGAGATTCATTTGCATTTATCATGAAATGAGAGCCTAAAGATGGAGATTAGTTTATTTATACTTTTTAAAAAAATGAGCTGGAATTTGGCTAGCATTCTGCAGGTGCACAGTCCAATCATCTCCGTGTTACCAGTTTTTATTCTCTACCTTGTGTCTTTATTAGTGTCTGAAAAAGCCCTAATCAGTGAGCTGAGACACAGTTGCTAAAACTCTCATATGATCCTGAGTTTGGACTTACTGGATGCAGCAGTGAGTGCAGTGTAGGGTGGTAGGGAAATAATTCAGTGAATATAACGTTGGAAATTCAAACTGCTGGCTAATACATCTAGGGAAAAATAACTAAAACATACTTATTCTAGGGCACAAATAATAAAAAAAAAGCCTCACAGAGATTAATCAACAGCTGCTGTTTTCAACCCTTTATTTTCTGCAGCTTAAAATTTTTCCACTACGGCTTCAGCCTTCTGTAGACCAGTTGCCAGCAGGCCATTTACTTTTCTTAGTGGCATGTCCCCTTCAAGTCTGGCATGTCACCTTAAAGCCATCCACCAACGCAGAGATCCACAGCCCCCTGGCAAAAAACCATTGAGCACTCTGAGAGCAGGGAAGGGATTTTTCTGAGGAGATGAAGCCACAGATCTTCAGATTCACCATACTGATATGTGGATTGATTTTGAAAAGACCTTATCTCCTACTGACTCCGAACTAAGGAACAGATATAGTGATACACAGTGTCAGCACCCAGCAGCAGCCTTAAGCTCTCAGGACACTGCTCCAAGCACTGGGTCACCCTTGAAAGAACTCTCAAGATCCAAAATCCCCCACTGCTAAGACTGCCAGGCTTTCCATGTAACGTAGGATTACATTTCCTGCATTGTGGAGACAATCCCCAACACAGACCAGGTAGATAACGGTCCTCCTCTACACAAGACCGAGGGGATATATCATCAATCTTGATATACTTAATTTCAGAGTACTTCAGTATTTAAGCAATGTAGATCTAGCGGAGACAGTTTAAGAAAAGAACAACAGAAATTATTAAGGGTTTAAAGTTGACTTGTGAGCTCACATTGAATGGATCTGATATATGTGTAGCTTGTCTGAAAGTGACAACTGAAGTAAAACACAAAATAGCTGCATACAAGAATCAGTGTGTTAAACAAAAGAAGATAATGTATTTATTGCATTGAAAAAAAGTAATTCACTAAATGCAATAAGATATTTTTTTTAAAAAAAGGAAAGGTTAGATTAAATACTTAGACTACTAAGAAAATTGTATTGTTCAGAAAGGTTTTTGCTGTGAATAGTGCACAAAGGGACTAGAGAGGTTTTGAAAATAGTATAAGATAAATAATTTCATTTAAGATGGAATTACTTTCTTAGGTAACTCTGCAATCACAAAGATTAGGCAACCAAGCAAGATACCCTCTGCTTGCTGTGATCAGGTAATGACTTTTTTTCACTACAAGAAATTCCCTACAAGAGGGGATTTCTTAAGATGCATTGGAAGGCTCCTCTGCAAGGTTTTTTCCTGTCAGACACCCTCACAGACATTGTGCTGTTGGAAAGGGGCCATGTTTGTTTCTCACTCACAGAAAGTCCACTTCAAATTTGGCAGAAACAAGGCGGGCCAAAGGGAAATCACGGTACTTCACATGCAGATCCCAGTTCCTGGCAACATGCCTCCATTGAAACAATACTGCAAAGACCCCTCCTGCCAGACAGATCAGATCCCAGGAATCTGCGAAAGCAGTTCTTAAACTTAGATCTTTGAAATAGATTCAAACACAAGATGCATTTGGGCTTGAAAGGATCCCAGAAATGTAGTAGTCAAGGTTACCCCACTGAGAACTGCTGAGTTTCAGAAACACCAAAAACTGCCTGAGCATTCTCAGCTACATCTCCAAGTAATTTAATCTTCATTGTCTTTCTCCTGTAATGGCTGAGTTGCAAAAGCCAGTTAATGCTTATGGGTCCATATGTTTTTGTCTTCCTACTTGTTCTAGTAAAGTAACGACCTGTAATTAATTCCAGAGGTTTCATTCATTATCTCTGATTAAATTAATGCCTGTGCAATAATGAAGATGTAAGAAGATATAATACGTTTTCAGGAGCAGGTGTAATTAAGGTGTAGGCAACACTGTAAAAACACATTAGAGGTCCTGACTCACAGTTTTATGCAATAACATTTCATGGCTTTTTTCCCTGTCAACAGCATTATAATATGCATTTTTATATTTAAAGTACCAGGTCTTTTGATGAAGTATTTAGAAAAGCAATATCCAAAATGATTGTACTGCTGATTCCACTTCTTGTTTTACTTCCAGCATCACTCCCTTGCTTCCAGTTGCAAAACTCACTTCTGCAATTCAGGACTGTCAAACATCTTCTGGGAACCACACAGTTACTGTAACACTGGAAAGGTTATCACATTTCAAGGTGTTTAACAAAGATTTCCTAGGAAATGTCCCTCTTGGGACATGTGAATCGGGACACGTGATTAAAATAATACATATATGTGGTTTAAGGCAATAAACTCCAGCTTTTTCCTTGTCTCACTAAACTTCCAGTTCTCCAAAGCACCGGAGGAAAAAAACCAATCCCTTAGCCCTTTACTCACATACAGCAGATCCCTGCAGAGCACACAGGTGATAGAGAGGAAACCCAAACGGGGCCTTTGTGCCACTGTTTCTGCAAAGGACAGCAGAGGAGTGCGACCACAACTTGCCCTGCTGTTCACTCGACACCCTCCCCACCAGTTCTTGACGATGCTTCTGCGCTTTGCCAGAGCTGATGCACTTTGATGCTTCTGCACTTTGCCAGAGCCAAGTTACTGAGTTACTCCTGTTCACAACAGGTTGCTCAATCCCATTAGTACTGACACTGGCAAGTTGAGAGGAGATGTTGTTGATTACTTCTGTTAGGATGGAAAGAAGGTATTAGTCTTGTCAACACCCAGGATACCCTCCCCGTCCATCCTCCAGGGACCTGACCCCTCACCTCAGAGGTATTTTCATTCTCAAAGACATAGCTATGGATAGACCACATCGTCTTGGGATTTTTATGTATTACCCAGTCTGACACTGAGATAAGATGCTAAAATTATTCTGATACAAAAGCAGAGGAATGCTCAACCCTCTATAAGAAACTGCACTCCAAGAATACCATTTATTTTTGGCTTGGCATAGTTGCTGTAAGTGTAGTGGAAATGGAAGAGTTGGCCTCCCAACATGCATTGGCACTCTTTAAGGAGAATGAATCAAGCAGCCAGTGATTTTTATACCTTTTGGAATGTAATGAATTCTTGTATCTTGGTGATACAAGATCTTGAACAACAGAGCAAATTAGCAGGGCCAAGAACAAAGGGGGCAGAGTCAGAAGTAAAGGTGCAAAAGCCCCATAACCTGTGACAAGGTGAAAAGCCCAGAGCAGAAAGGACAAAACTTCCTAAACAGAGGTTGTGACCTGCCCATTTTATAATTGTCATTTTCTGTAGAGCAGGGGTGTTTCAGCAGCAAAAGCAAATGACCTTGATAGGAAAAAGGTATTGCTGCACTAACACGCTACTGAAAATAGAGCTGCTGGCATTGATTTGTCCTAGCCAGTCTCAAAGGAAGCCTGAAGTGGAGCAGCCAGTGTTAGCTGCTGTTAGCAGTGGCTTCCTCCAGGGCTGTTTCCTGATCCGAAATTCCCATCCTAATTCATCTTCCAAGATCAAAAAGCCTTCATGAGTTTAGCAATACTTAGGTGATTTGGGAGAAAAAACCCTCAAAACAAACCCCAACCACCTCCAAATGTATGCCAGTATTGTTTATAGTGGCTCATCTTGTTTCTGTATGAAGATGGGTGGTGGTATATGGCCTAGGAAGCTGGAAGAATTTCCATTTTGCTTTGTTGCACTTGGAGCCAGAGGTTCTTGTTTTAAAAATTTCTTCTAGGTGCTTACCCTGTTTTTCCTTTGAACAACCATTCCCTAGAATATCATCTCGTGTAGACAGTAAGACCTTTTAAAACTGTGAATTAACCATGCCTTTTTCTCAGTCAGAGATGACTCAGGGCACATGAGATTTGCAGAACAGAAACACATGAAAGTATATTATGTTCCCTTTAAGTTGTTATGGTCTCCATCCTGCCTGTATGCCACAGGGTCTGATGCTGTACTCCTGTTCCATGCGATTTGTCATAACCCTGTGCACTCAGGGATCCTACAAACAGCTTGAAGCCACATAAAACTCTATTCTCTCCCATTTTTGTGAATCCTGCCCACCTGTTTGGCAGCTTCAGGGAGTCAGCATCTCCCACCACAGGGCTCAGCACCATGGTACCACCCGAGTGGCATCAGGGTGACCATGCTGGGACCGCTGGTGATGCTGGTGCTGCCAGTGGTGCCAGGGTGCAGCAGAATGTGTAGGGAGGAACCACCACTCCTGCTCACCTCCTGAGGATTTTGAACTACCTGTGGGGAGCTGTAGCTGCAAGAGTGGCAAAACTGTGTCACAGCACAAGCCTGGTTGTCACAGGATTGTCAGTGCTTTGAGACCAGTTTTAAAATGTGAGTGCCTTTGAGGGACCCTTAAAGATATTTTTTTCTGGCAACTTTTTACTCTTTTTTAGGCACTGGGGATCCCAAAAGGGGCATTTCTGTTGTGATTCTTACATCTTCCCACTGATCTACTGACACTTAAGCTTATGCTGAGACTGTGCTTGACACACTGCTGATATTGCTGGGTAGGAGTCATGCTGCAGATGCCTAGGACTGGGTTTGAACCTGCTTCCTCTCACCAGCACTACATTTCTGCTTCTAGCTGACTACTATATTCTGTGTGAAAGCTCTGTGATCTCCTGTTTTGGCTGCTGGATAATTTAAACATGATGCCTGCCATTTCAACAGAATTTGGAGGCTTTTTCTGCACTTACGTTTTTGGAGGTAGGCTAACAAGATGGTCATCTTTTCATGGCCACAGAACAATTAAAATTGGAATGCATAATTCCAAAGAAAATATAACTTCCTTTTTTTTTTTTCATTAAACTACTATAAACAAATTTTTTTTCTTTTCTGGACTACCAATTCACATGGTTTCTAATGAAGTCCAACGTTGCTTCTCGCTCACCTCAGCGAAGCTGGTGACTACACACACGTTCATGTTTTGTATTCCTTTCAGGAATAAAATATTCATCACACACTTACAGAAATGCACCCAAACCATCTGCCTAGTCTTTATGGGAGATCTAGAAAGATTTGAAAACATGTTCTGCTTCCCTTCCCATTTGCACAGATGAATGGCTGTACTTGGAAATCTTTTTTTTAAATCTTTGTTTTACTTTGCCCTTTCTGTGAGTGACTTAAGCCCGCAAAGTCTTTCTTTCCATTCTTGTCATGGTCCAATAGTAAAAAATGTAAATTTTTTACATGTCTATTTCTCTCATAAACCAGTTTCTCTTATATACTTTGGGAAAAAACCAATAAGGCAACAGAGCCTGAATTTCCAGAAGCTAATGCTCCTTTTGAGTGTGCATGTTTAGACTTAGCTTTGCAGAAGTAATCAGGATACAGCTGACAGTGATGGCAACTGTGAAATCAATCCCTTTGGAGTTCTGGTGCTGAGTGTCAAGGGGAGCTCTTAAAAGTAGTTTCTGTTTTTGAAAACTTTGGACTTGAGCCAGAGCTTTCATCTCCTTATCTGTGAAAATGGAATATGGCTTAAATACCTCTCCAACAGCTCGTGAAGGTTCATTAATGTTTATAAAACCCTTGGAATTGAAAAGCACTGATTATTTATTAATTCCTGTTGTCTTGCACCTTCACATTCCTTTCACATGTCAGAGAAGAGGATTTAGCAGGCAGCAAAACCAGCAAAACCTGTAACAGCCTCTGCTCTCCTCTCTGCATTCCCTTACTGTAATAGCGTCCCTGTACCCTCCCTCCATGTCCCCACGTTGCTTTTATATCTTCAAACCCTTCTTGCTGCAATGCCTCCTGTTCCCCTTCCTTCCAGTGTAGTTTGGACTCTCTTCCAAGGCCTCCCCGCGGGGGCCTTCTGGTCTGACACAGCTGCAGAGTGGCCAAGAAGTGAGAACATGAACATTGGTTAGAGTTGAGAGACCCAGGAGTGAAAACGAGGTCAGACTTCATGACAAAGCCCTTCTCCTGTGCCAGGCCTCCAGCTGGTGGAGATTGTACAGCTCCATCTCTACCAGGTCTCTCTCTGGCTGAAAATAGCCATGGGTTTAAGAATTACTGGGAAAGGGGAGGTTGGTACAAGAGTGTGCAAATACAGAGTGGTTTCTTCTTTTGTTGATCAAGTAGACACTCGTAATGCTCTCAAATGTTCACATCGTAAATAAACCACACTAAGCAAACTTACTTTTTCCAGTTGAAACCACTTATCTAAACACAGTATTGACATTTCTCCATGCTCCTTTTTACAAGGTTATACTCACAGCGGTACGTGTATAAGAGTTGCTCCATTCATGGTACAGACTAAGTCTTCTGAAGGACACAGTGGTTTGTCTCATAAGTGTTTATGTTGTCCAGCAACAGGACTCAGGACCTTAACAAAATAGCAATTTTAGAAGCATTGCCATGCTATCAGACTATCCTGAGTAGCTTTCAGCCCATCTGCCTTGTGCCAATTGGACATAAAGTTTACTCTGCCCCGGCATGGCCTGTGAAAGCTGCAGCAACTCCTTCTGGACAGATGAAGGACGTTATAAACCGAGGAGCTTGCTCAGGCATGCCATCTTCTAAAGAAAAAACTCATACCTACAAAAATACAGGAACTTGTACTATCCATACAGGCACTTTGTATCCCTAAAAGGCAAAAGCAGTGAGCTAACAGGGAAACTGAAATCAAACTAGTAGTGTTATTACTTCACCCTTTTCTGACTGTAAAGCGGCCCTGCGACTCAGGAAACCTGCTGCTTTGCTTTCAGTTCTGCCACACATTTGCAGCTCTGCCAAGTTACACTTCTGCCCATTTCTCACTGCAGGATTTACCCTGGTGGGTGTGGATAACCAGACAACCAAACTTGCACAAAAGCATACGTTTGATTCACAGTTCTAGGTGCAAGTCCACATGAGGAGTTTTGGGAAAGTGGCTAGGACTTCAAAGCATCACCGGTATAAAGTACCTAAGGAACTGTTTCACTGCGTGCTGTGGAAAGACATGTTTGTCTGTCCTCAACTCCAGCTCACAGACATTCCTAGTCCATTATTAAACTACCAAAAATAAAATGCTTCTGATTCAGCTTTTTCTCTCATGTCCCCTCCAGTTGCTGCCCAAGGATCCTGCACCAGTGCATGAGCTGTTCCTGTTTTGGACTGTGATGTTATTTCAGAAGGATGCACGCAGAAGGCTCTGGCCATGAAGGGCATTTCAGCAGAGGTCTTTTTTAACCCTTACTTGACGGTCATAGGTCCTGGCAAAGAAATGATGCTGCTGACATAGCTGAATGGAGACAGCTGTTGTTTGCCTCAGCCCTTGCCAGTTGAGGTCTCTGGTGCCACAGGGTTGTGAAATTGCATCAAGATCTAGAGTAGAGGTGACAAGCAGCTACAGAGTTATTGCATAGGGAATGAGGCCTGCATGGAGCCCTCTGAAGAGCTTCCTCTGACCCACAGTGCTAGACTACACCAGAGAGGGGCACAGTGCATGAACAGGGAAATGGCTGTGCCAGGCTTAGGTAACCATTTTCATGTTGATTAGACAACTGCTAATGCTGTGTATAGGAGGAAGTTTGTGCTGTGGCTGCTGATGCCAAACCACAGGCTCCGGTGGCTAACACATGTGAAATAGTAGGTGGCTGAGAGAAAGTGCACTTTTCCAATTACACTGACTGCATGCATCTGTCCTTGGTGTGATCTCTGCAAGAAATGCAGGATTGACTGGCAGTCAGGGACACAGATCTGCAAATGGTGGCTGATCACAAGGAAACATTTATGGACACAAGCAGGAGATGCATAGTGCATGAAACAAGGATCCCAAAGAAAGCTAGGGTTTCCCATTTGGAGAAAGCACTCAATTTTTTTCTGATGGTATACTTACAATTAGAATGTTTCTGCTCATCATTACATTACTTGACCCACTCACCATCTTCTGTCCTGGCATGTAGAGTCATATTCTGAGGTCAGATGACCTGATGGGAAGAGAAGGTTTAATTATATATTAAATACTTGCAAAATGGTTTCAGTGTCTGAAGGCAAAGTGGCTCAGCCTCCAAACTTATTTGCATGTTGGTGTGCTCCATGTAATTTGTGTTAACAGCACTCTGCACCTTCACACTTTCTGTGAGGGTGTCAATTAAGAATGTCAGTCTTTGATGGTAGGCAGGGACAGCAAAAGAAATTAAGGATGCCAAAGGGTCTCATATCTCTGCACTGCTTGTGTGCATCACACTTTGTGTATGTGGGAGGCTCATGTTGTAGATATATCTTCAGTCTTCTTTGCAATGCACTCCCAGGCTAACTGCATTTTAAAAAATTTGGACCTGTGTCCAAAATCGGTAAGCACTTGGAGGAGAACTGGGAAGCTTTGTCCCCTTCCTTTCTCCCCCTCTCTCTCACCCTGCTGCAACAGATTCCTGCCTCGTCATCTTATTTAAGAAGACTGTAATTTTATTTTTTTTTGTGAGTGGAGGGGGGGAGAAGAGAATTTTCTTATTTACATTGTTCATCAGAACAGGGACACTGCTTTTTTCTCTCTTTTATCTCATCTTTACCCATTAGCGTGTTCTGAATCCCTTGCAAGACAGTAGTTTCCGGACACTCAGACACTTCAGATTTAAGCTTGAAAGAATTGGGGAAACAAGTAGCTTGGTTTTAGTGAGGAAGGGTAGGACACCTGAAGAAAAGGCATGCTACCAACACTGGTTTAAATGCACTTTTAGGGTATTGACTTGTTGGAATTCACTATCAGAAGAAGCTGCTTCCCAGAGCTGTGACAAGAGACCTTATCTCTTTGCTAAAAAGATGTTTAAACCTCATCTGCTGACCAGCATATGTCATGTGAATAGAGAGGAAGTTAAGGAAGCTTAGTCTCTTAAATGATCTTAGCAATTTCTCTATTAAAAAAAAAATCTCGAACATCACGTTAAAGATGTTAGGAAGGCATTAGCAGATGTCAGACTAAGTTGGAGAAGCTGTTTGAAAACCAAAAATGCTTTTCCTTTTATCAGTGTCCCCTTCTCCCATGATGTGGTATCATGTTACATATCTCCAAGGTGTTTACACACTTCCATTCCCATTTAGACTTAAAATACATTGTCACTGGGGACAATGTCGTGATGCTGAAATATAAGAGAATATGCATGTAAAAATAGAAATATGAGCTCATGTTTGCTAGGGTTATAATCTTAGCCTTATCTTCACACTTCTTGCAGGCATATGGACTATCTTCCAGACATCTCTGGAAACATGGTAGAGTAAATAAATAATTCTGCTACATACTTCTCTCCAACACAGAAACGTACATCTTAGAACTATATCTTACAGTGGAACAGGCAGCTGGTCAGGCAGCGAGGGCACAGGCTGGCCTTCTGCCCTGGTCTGAATATACTTGGTATGTTTGGTAGGTAAAAGTCTCCCAAGAGTGACACTGGAAAAACCCAGAGACTGGCCACAACTTAATCTGCACTCTTTGTTTGAGGCAGCACATGCACTTGCAATGGTGTTATCAACTGACCGATTAGATGTGAACCTTTCCCCATTTCTCCACTGTGTTTGATTTTCCATTATAAGAATTACCTGAGAAATACTTGAACATTTGTCAGGTAATGGCAAAGACAGTGATGACCACTTCTCTAGCACTGGATTTGCATTTATTTTCTACCATCTTCCTTAAGCCACCACTGAGAAGCTCACCAGAATATGACCTTAACATCAGCCCCTTTGGGATATAAAGAAAAACCCCAAGAGTGTTCTGACCTCTGCACCCCACATGTCCCACAGCCCCACTCCTTCCCTTCCCCTGTGCCACCACCTCTCTCTCCCCACCCCTGAAATACCGCTAAGGACATAGGAGAGCCCCTCCAGATGTACCTCTGAACTCCCAGCCCACTGCCTCTTGTTCTTCCACCTTCAGGAGACAACATGCATCACAGGAGTACTACAGCTATGCCCAGGGTGACAGGCCAGCCTGTTGCTGCCCACCTGCTGAGTTCAACCAGTACTGACTACTCCCATGAGGGAACTGATGAGATCTCTCCTCTGGCCCAGCCACTGATTTTCATAAAACTAATGTGCATTTAACACTTTTGAAAGAATTTTGCCTTTCTTTCAGACCTAGGTGGAAAGGATTAATGGTGAGAAGTTGATGGGGGGAGGGAAGAGGGGAAGGGGGCTGATTTGATAGACAGACAAATAGACAATGTGATTGCATCCGTGTCATTTCCTTAGGAAACTGGGCTAAAAATAAATGGCTTTATTTGCCTCTGGGAATAAAGCAAAATGTCTCTCACATCTTTACAAAACATTTGTTTCTATGTATACTTATAAATAGTCATGATGAGAGAGGAAGTTTGCACTGGATTTTGAGCAAAGAATTAAAAGGAAGAGCAGGAGATGCATGAATTTCCAAATCTGGGATCCTTTTAGCAATATGGAGGAATGAACGCAGGGCCTTGTAAAAAAAAACCCTGCAAACCAGCTGCCCATTGGGCAATTTCTCACACCCCCACAGAATGAATGCCCTTTTACTGCACCAGTGATGAATGATATGCTTTAGACCAAACCCTTCATGCACTCTGAGGTCAGCAGACTCTCTCAGGTGTAAGTGAGCAACATGGAAATTGCTGTATTTGTTCAGATTTATTGTCTAGAAATTCCTGTCCAATGGTGACCAAGACAAGCTACGACAAAGGAAATAATCCCCCAAATGGTCTCATCTATCATTAAGAGATTGTATAAGCCTTCTAAATTTTACTTTCCTGCATTTACTTCTGATATTTTGTTATCTTTGAAAATGTCATAGGCCTCCTTACAAGCCTGTAGCACTAAGTTCATTTTATGCATGCTGTATATAAAATGCTTTTTGTTTATGAGATTTGAATTTATTACCCTTCATTGAACCAGCAGCACTGGGAATTTGGACTTTTATTGTCATGCTTAATGGACAAGGAACAAACTAGTTCCACATCCTCTATAAACTTCTGATTATTGTAAGACAAGTGATGATGTAACATCAAGAGAATGGTTTTTACAGCAGGGAATTCCCTCGTGGCAGGTGGGCAGAACAGAAGCAATTGTATTGTACATCTCCTTTGCTCGTGCGCTACCTGTTAGCTTTTGTTTCAATCACCTATGCACAGAAGCCACTTCTTCCGGAGACATGCTAGAATATCCATTACAGGAATACTTCCCAGTCCCAGAAAACGCTGTACTGAGGACTGTCACTAGAGGCAGTCCTTGTCCTGAAGAATTTAAGTTTAAAATATGAAAGACCAGCACAGTGTGGGGAAAAAGGGTTGCAACACAAAAGATTAGAAAAGGAACAAGTATCTTGCCTGCAGGTATGACTGGGGTTCTTACCAGGAGTTAACCTTAACTCAGTGTCAAACTTGAGCTTGTTTCCCCAGGGGATGGGATTGATCTGTCCTAACGTAGAGGTCAAAAATGAGATGTCTGGGCTTGTCATTTTACAATCCCTATACCATCACCAAGAAAATTAGGCACTTCCAGGAGACCGTTCATGTGATCTGTCTTAAATAAAAAGGTAACAGTAATTTCTTCTGTTTTCAACTATATGCATTTGAGATTTCTTCTCAGACTGGTTTAATATCCATGCCCTGCTCTACTGCTTTTATCAGAGTTACTCTCACTATCACCATCTATTCAAGATAGACTAAGACAGTCTTCTTGCTCATCTCTGATAGATGTGTCTCTGGTATGAGCAGAAATAGAACTTTACTTACATTTTAATAACAAAACATATGCCTATGCCTGTCTTAGGTACCTTATTTGATAAACAGTGTTGAATTTCTCAGGTAACCTCTGAAAACTGTGTACTATAATTTCAGCCTAAATACTGGGAACTAATAATTCAAAAAGCATCTCAGACTTCACAGTCACTTACATATTCTCAGAAAGTTTGCTCCTGACCTTACTTGTATCATGTTCTTGACAGAAAACCACACAGGTTGAAAAAACATCTGAACAAAATGTCAATGAAAGCAGCTGATATTTTTTAAGCTCAGTATCAAACCCCCTGTCTAATTATATGCAACTGCAGTGAAGTCTGAGTCATGACTTGTCAGATGATCCTCTTGGTTGATGTGGCTACAAACCAACAGCTCTACACTGGGAAAAATAGTGAACTGAAGACCTTACAAAAGCACAAGTCTTCCTTGTTTCCCTGGTCCCTTGCTTTTCCCTCCTTCTCTATCTATTACCTGATGTTCAATCAACCCATAGGGCAGAAAAAGTATTTCCTAACATCTTGATAGTGTCATGCACATTTATGTTGCTGTACAGATGATTGATGTGCAAAGAATATGAGTGATGCTGTGAAAAGACAGAAGGATAAGGTTAATATCTCATGTAAACTTAACTTGTATTCACTTTTTATAAACACTATTCGAATAAACATGTTGCAGCACTGGAAATAGAAGGTCTTCGCTTATAACACTAGCAAAATATATGGTTGGTACAGCCTGGCAATTCTGCCGATAGTTTTATGCCCAAGTAGCCACACACTCAGGCCAGTCAGGGCACTGTATGCTTCACATCTTGCTCATTGACTTCTGAGAAACCTCTCTTGAAAACAAAACTCTTCATAGGATGCAACTACTAAGTTATTCATCAAAAGGGAAGTGTATGTTTGGTGATGTGATTTGATTTTTTGTATTTCTTAGTTCATTCACTTAGCCTGAATAAGGCTGTCCCATAACTCAGGTATCTTCTGTCTAGAGGGCATCCTTGGGCAGTTTACTTCACTGTGGAGCTAACGTGTTCTATTCTCTGACAGCATTGACTGCATGGGGATCATTAATATCTTTATTGGGACCAGAGCACAGAAGCAAAGCTGTGTCTGGATACTGCAATTTTGTGGTTTTCCCTTGTATTTCCTTGTACAAAGTATTACGGTATTATGGCTAGCTTATTTTAAGACACAGAAAATGATATACTTCCAGTGTGGCTGATTGCAACAAACAGATTGTGGGCGAGGGGGAAAAACATTCAGTAAATAGAGACTGTGAAGTTTTTTTAGTAGAGAGACATTGGGTTGCATTTGCCTTGTCTTTGAGTCACATTAAATATACACACTGTTAAAAGGCTATTGAAATGTTCAAATGTCAGTGTTTCAAATGAAAATCAATAGCATGCTATTAGGCTAATTATATTGCTGTTATGCACCATTAAAATGTATTTAAAAGCTTTCAGCAGAAACCAGGAGATGGGATGAATAACGAGACAGTTTGAGGACGTGCAGCGTACTTAGATGGCAATAAAGAGTCAGGCACAAGAGAAACTTTGTAGGCAATTGGAAAGAAAGCCTTGCAAAAAGCTCACTGGGTGTTTGAAATGTATGGGAACATGAGAAAAGAAATGACGCAGAACTCAGGATACAGACAAATGAGTGCAGTTGAACCACTGCTGGAGGAAAACAAAATTGTCAAATATTTTTAAAGATACTTTTATAAATAGGTCCTCGTGGTTTGAGGTTTTCTCTTTGCCTGGTCTATATAGATTGCTGTACCACAATGCTCAGTGATGTCCCTAAAAATACTGCTGACATTTTGCCTTCTTACACAAAGGGATTGTATTAGCTCCTAAAAGCACACTTACAAAATTAGCTTTTGCAAGCATCTTTCAGGTCAAATGTCATGTCAAAAAGTGTCACATCATCCGATACTCTAACATACGCCTTTTCTATCTGAAATAGATTTCTAATGAGAAAATTTTTATTTACTATTTAAATTTGGAGGGGGTATTTATACGTGAGTAACTACTTACATGCACATACACACACACATAAGACTAAATTCTTACTAAATTTATAAAATTTTCTTTCTAAAGGGAAAGAATGGGAACAAGTGACTCTCCCAATGGCTGGGAGTTTAAATGGGGAAGGACAACAAATTTCAAGCACTACACAGATGTTCATGGCTAGGCTTCGC
>VZRE01010915.1:0-14214 GCA_013396775.1 Cephalopterus ornatus
AGCAGGGCCATGTGCCAGCGGCAGCTCAGCTCCACTCCCACCTCCCAGCCAGCCCCAGCCCAGCCCTTCTGGCAGTTCAGACTCAGGAGATCGGAGGTTTGGGTAAAGCACCACAAACAGCACTGGAAACAGATTTAGTTCCTGCAGTCCACGCCAAGGGTGTTTGCAGCAACATACGAAATCTGTTATTTCACAGGACTCCACATAAGAGACTTGCCAGAGCTCAGAGAAAATTCCATTTGCTACAGGAGGGATGGTCAGGGATTTTCTACAATGATTTATTGACTCTACCCTGACAGCTCTACCCCCATGTGCTCAAAACTGCAATTCCCACAAGCCTTTGGCAGCTCTGAGCTCCCAGCAGAGGACAAGAGCAGTTGGAGTGCGTGGCTGCACCCCAAGGCACAGCTGTAACCCCAGTGCTGCCTGGGGCTGGCAGAAGCCAAGTGTTTCCCATCCTCCCAGGACAGGCTCTGGCTGCTGCCTCCCAGCAGGGAGGAGCACATGGCAGCCTCGTCCCCTCACCCACTCTCCTGCTCCTCAGTCTGCCATTCCCTGCGCATGGAGTACATCCAGCTTCTGATGCTGAGGGAGCTAGAGGACTGAACCTGCCAGCTTGGTTCTCTGCACAGACTGCCCTGCCAGCTCCAAAAGGTGCACATCCTGCTGGCCCAGCTGGCACAGCCAGCACAGATGTGGCCTCATGGCAGCATTCCCTCTCCAGGCTCTGCAGCAGCGCTGGCTCACACTCACATCATCTCCCCGCGGCTCCCAATGAACCATGAACTTCTCTAAGGGCAACACTGAGCAGCACTTCCAGGAAATCAAACCCAGCTTTGCAAGGCCTTGCCAAATCCCACTGATACTGCTTTGAATTGGAGGGACATGATTATGATTCATGCGTGCATTAAGCACAGGAATTAGTAGCATGCAGTCAGTTTCCATCACATCCCAAGCAATGCAGGGCTCAAAAGGCAAGCAGGGACTTCGACAGGGATTTACTAGTAGCCAAAAGGTTTTGCAGAGCATCACGACAGATTAGTCTGAAAAAGGACCGTTTAAAGACATATTAGCCCAGTCCTCCTGCTCCAGAAGTCTGCACTGCTTCTGTGTGCTGAAAACTCTGGAGGGACCAGACGCATGGACTTGGAATAAGATGATAAAATTCATTTCCAAAGAAACAAGTACTGCAGAAAACCGGTTTCAGCAAATTCTGGAAGCAGGCTGTTTCACAGGATCCAATGCAGGAGGCTGGTAGCACAGTATCCCACATGGAAAAGCTTACCTTATGATTTCGGCGTACTCCTTGTCTTTTCCTTTACTGTCCCTCCATTTCCTGAACATAACTGATGCATCCACGTTGGCTGGGGAGAATGTGTTCGGCTCATTAAGCAAAGAGATTACACTCAGTAAGATAGTCCTGAAAGAGGTAACCACAACAGCAGAGTCAGAGCTAACGCACTCATGGATTCTGGATGCCGACAACTTCTCTGGATGATGCATCAAAAACTTGTTTGAAGTAAAGTCTTAAGCTGAGGATAATATTTTAAGTGAGAGCAGGTATTTATGAACCTCACTCCCTGGCCATCCACAAGGGAAGGCGACACAATATAAACCTCATGTGTCTGTTCATGTGCTTGTGACAGTGCAGCAGGCAAAGCTGCAACCAGAGTAGAATTCAGCTTGTCCACACCACCCACAGACAGTGCGGAGCCAGAAACCTGCTCAGTGAGCCTGCTCCTGCTGGCATGCAGCCTTCCAGCAGGAAGCCAGGCTGTTTGTCTGCCCTTCACAGGGAGAAGGACCATTAGGATCCAAGCCATAAGAAAAGGCTGCACTGCTTTGTCTTTGCCCCACTGGGTGGTAAGAGGTTGAGGCCATGGGCAGGTCTCTCCTCTCCTAGCTCATGCATCACTAAAAAAGCTGTAGAAGCAGCAGCACTCGAGCACAGTAAGAGGAAGGCAGTGGCGCTGTTTTTCAACACTCAGACCAGCTGCCAAGGCCCAGAGGGATTCAGCTGCTGGTGCTCAGCAAAGACAGCATGAGCCAGTCACGTAACCCCTGGTAGACAGACAGCCTTCCTGGATTTACAGCAGCAACCCAGACCTCGCCAGCTGCCCTGGTCTGCTGGCATTTACTAGGGGCAAACACCACCCCCCTTGCCTAGTCCCTTCTCCTATAGTTCCTACAATCGTCTGCACTTCAGACCTTGAGCCACAACCAGCACAAACATCAACAGCAAGCCCTGTCAGGCAGCTCCGCACACCCAGACACTGCAACAGCTCCACCTGTCCCAGTGGTCCTGCCAGCAACAACTTCCCATCCAAGGGCAGGGAAGAACAAGAGACAAGGAGTAAGTCTTGAAACATAGCAGTACACAACAGCCCCTTTGCAGAACTTGATTAAAGGAGACTTGGAGCCACAGCTGTATTTGCACTGATTCAGGGGCATGCTCAGAGCAGCACGTGCTGAGTGCATCTACCAGATCATATATCTGGGATGCAATTCCAGGAAATGCTTGGTCATTTTCTTTTTCTCATTCTTTTCCATTTTCTTTTGCGCTTTCATTGCTGATTTTCTTGAAAGGTTTTGAAACTAAACACTTGTGTCTGACCAGACTAGCATGGCTAGTGCTGGAAGAGTCTTATACAATTTATTTTCCAAATTATGTAACTCTGTAGAAAAAGAGATATGCATCTCCGGAAAAAACCTGTCTGGTCAGACTGGAATGATGGGCAGAAGAGATCATCTTCTACATCATCTCAAGAATTTGTTTAAAAGCCTTTGATTCTCAGCAAAGAGGCTGCAAAGCCACCATGTCAGCTCCAGTATCGTGCAGCAGCTTTACTGTAGAGCAAACAAAGTCGAGGGAAGGCCAGGGACAAGAATTCGTGTCTGGATTTAGCATCTGCTCTACCACACTTCCATCAACAGCGAGGAGAAGCCAGTATTTCCACCACAGTGCCCAGACTTCAAAGTCACTGCAAAGCTACTTAAATACAGCAAGGCAACTGCATTAGAGGTGAAGCTCTCTGAGCTCCACATTCCCAACCAGCACACTGGATCAGCTCCATCACTGCTGACATCCTAAAGATTGGACAGTCTTGTCCATCTCAAACCTGGCTGCTGTGGGTAAGCAAGGGGAACAAGGTACGGTAACAGAAAGGCATCCCCAGTACAGGGAGTATGACAGGACAAAACCATTAAAAAAGTTCAACCACGTGGGACTAAAAACCTCAGCATCAGATACAAACTGCATGGACTGGACACAGGCTGAGGCTCTGGGGTGATGCCAGGGATCATGTTCTAGCCTGTTATTTCATGCAAGCTGACAGAGTGAAGACTGAGGATTTCAAGCCTGGTTCTACTTCCTTACATCCTCCACCCCATTCTGGGGAACAGTAAACTGTTTTAAAGAGTTTACACTGCTGTTGTCTTCAGAGGAGACTTATACATCCCTTTACCACTAGGGAAGAGCAGCCAAAAAGCACCAAAACCTGCAGCTGTGGTGAGGGAGAGCAGAAATCAGAGAAGGAGCACCATGAGAAGTTGAATATAACGAAATACTCGAAGTGTTTGTGCTATATATGTAATTAATGCCCAAAGCTGTTTCCTAGCAGTGAGTTAGTTGAGGCTTGTCACCTACTCAGCTCTTTAGGACAGTGTCTTGTAATGAGAATGAAATTCAGCTGCTGTTCAAAAATATGGACAGGCTAGGCCTTGAATGCCATTGGTACAGAGTGATCCTTTCTTCTTTTGGCAGGAAGAAAACTATCTAGCTAACTGCTCAAGATACCACACAGGAGGACAGGAGACAGACAAACAACAGAAGGCAAACAAAAGGCTTCTACTGGGCCTAAATACTCAAAAATGTACTTTTCCATTAGTGGTATCCTGAAGAAGATAACAATGACTGAGAAAGGCAAGAACATTTGAGATAATTTGCCTTAAGAGCATGAAATCCTGTGAACAGGACAGAAGGCTACACACTGTCAGCCTACTATCAGAACACAGAGTACCTTCAGTACCTTTAGACAGCTTGGTAAGCCTAGTTTCCACTTCAAGCCTTAAAACCCCAAAGCCTTAAATTCCCTTCTAAGCCTCTCCTAACTTAGGTCTTAGTCCTGTAGAGACAATAGGCCTTTGAAGTCACCATTGCACATCATATTCACAGTTACCTGACATTTTGGGTAGGGTTCCACCTCTCAGATGGCAGCTCTCCACTTTGTGGGTCATCTACGGGTGGGTGAAGAATTGAAATACATACATCTCCATTCTGCAAGACAGAAAAAAGCACTGAGAATAGCCTGGCTTGAGGCTGAAGTCTGATGATTCAACTCGACCACTTGAGCAGTTTAACCTTGTTGATATGAACACCCAAAAAAACCCCCCAAAACCCCAAACCCAAACTGGCAAGAACTGGAAGTGGTTCTCCATTGATCCTGGATCTACTTTATTTATACACAAGGGCTAGTCTGCAAATTGGCAAAAAAACCCAATCTAAAGTCAGAGACAGTCAGGTTTAAAGAATGTAAAAAGCAAGCAAAAATAGTAATAAGATAGCATAAAACTAAATCGGTCTCCAGATAGCAAGTACTGTCACAGTGATAGAAATAAGCTTTAGTCACAGGAGACCCAAAGTAGGGTTATAAAAATATGGTGTTCCCAGTGGTAGCTGAGTTAGCTACAGGAATTTTTGAATTGAAGGGTTTATCACTCTCTACTAGCTCAGGTATGAAAACATTTGTTCTCCCAGGACACAAAGATGTTGAACAGATGGTGTAGGGCAGGCTTACACTGGTCCCCTAGGACACAGCTTTTTGGAATATCAGCTGAAAAAGCAGGAGGTGCTCTCTGAAGGTTTCACGGAAAATCCCTTCCAGCATGCGAGATATTCTGGCAGCATATGGAAGCCATACAGCCACGTAATTCCCAATATGTGTTCTAGTCACCACTGTTAGGGCCTGAATATAGACTTAAAGCTCCATAATGCCTACCATTTATAAACATTTGAAGAAGCCTGTAAACCCAATTCTCCATCAGCAGCAGCCCTCTGACATAATTACTTTGTAGGAGTCCTGTGACAGTATCCACCATATCTGATATCCTCCACTAAAGTGCTCCAGGGACTCGTGGGGTCCCAGTGCTTTACTGCAGGATGGAGTGAAGGTACAGATGAGTCCTAAGGCCAGCCACCAGATACTGGCCTCCCCAGGCCCCACTGTCTTGCCCTCCCTTCCTGCTGGGGTGACGTACAAGTTCCGGGAGGCAGCTCCACACCTTCAGGAGGCACAGCCTGAGCTGAGGGGCAGCACTCACATTGCCCCTGATCATCCCAATCTGAGGCACAGGTTGACAGCAGGATCAGTCCTGTTTAGAATTCCAGGCTGGCAGCTCCCAACACACCTGGTCTCAGGCCCTTCCAGCACTGCTGGAGCACAGAGCAAGGCTGCTCACAGCAACAGCAACTGTGCCTTTGAGCCCAAGCCAGTGATCACAGCCACAGATTGCAGCAGCTCACCTGAAGGGCCTTGCAGACATTTCAACTCACCTAGATTAACAATGACTTTTGTTTCATAGCCAAACAAGATCCTCCATCAGCGTTGGAGGGTTATGATCAGGATCCAGATTTCAGTGGCGCACTAACTCTGCCAGGTTTGCTAATCTAGCCAGCCCTGTCACTTTGAAGCAGATTTTAGTGAAGAACACAGCAATGCAGCACCTGGAGCTGCTGAATACCACAGCACATACTGATGTTGCTGGAACAGTTTGCCTGAAGAAGGCAGTTTCCTTTTTAGGACTCCAAAGCTTGTGCAACCTTGGAATTTTTTTAGGATCATTTTAAGGTGAAGTTAACTTTACTAACGTTAATTTGTGTTCCCAGTTCATTACGTTTTTATTAATAATTTTGTTTCATTTTTCCTTTAACCATTTCCTGGAAGAATGCAATGCTAGTGGCTCAGAGAAGACATCACAGCACTTGGGAGAAGTTCCTGAAGTGATGAGGTGAGCAGCATGTGGACAACCAGATATTTGTCAATACGAAGATAATAGAAGGAAGCAAGGACGTGAGAATTTTCCCTCTTGCAACAATCAGTGTCACGAGTTTGGGAATTGCCCTGCATTAGAGTCTGGAAGGGTAAAGGTGTAAGGGGGCCTGGTGAGATCAGTGCAAGGTTTTAGGGATCAGGGTAGGCAAGGGATGAGCCTTTCGCTACATATATTTTTGAAAGATACAAACAAGGAGGATGAGGTGTTCATCTGCCAATGGGAAATAGCCACAATTCTATCTAGATTGAGAACTCCTACTTCTTACAAATAATGAACAAGTGAATGCAGTTTTACCAAATTCAACTAGATGACCCCAGTAAAGTAGAGATGGGAAAAATACACCTTACTCAAGCCTCACTGCTCAGAACTGAAACATCAGCCCCAACCTCTCCACCTGGTCCCACCAGCAGATTCTGTAAACTGCTGTTTTCTTTCATCTTCTTTGCACTAAAAGGGTTTCTTTTTTTCCCTGCTCCTGACAAACCCTCAAACCTCAAGCACCTTGCCGAGTTAATCTCAGTTTCATTTGGAGTTATCCCAGTGCCTCATCTTCATTACCTAATTGTTGTTTCCAAAACAGCCTGCAAGCTGCCTCAGATTCCTTCAGCTGCAAGAAATGTTGCTACAAACACAAAGTACAAAGCTGAGAGCTGGAGTATTTCAAGGATAAACCCAAAATACACCCATGAAGTCTTGGGTTAGTTTCTCCTCCTACCTTCAGTTGTTTCTAGAGTTTCTAGAGCCAATTTTTCATCTTTCCCACCAGAACTGGGAGAGGTCCTCTCCAAGACTCCTTTTGTACATATTGTTTTGGTAAACTGTTTCCCACTTGCCTCTTGCAGGAGGATTTCTGGATTCAGAATCAATACCCACAGTATGGGTCTGCAGTAATCTGCAGATCTCAAAGTTGTCTTTAGTTATAGATTGAACTCCCATGTAACCAGAATAGAGCCTCACAGAATACCACGATCCTTGGCTACGTGCAAGATTCTGTGCCAAATACAAAGCCCAAGTCAGAAGACTCATTTGAGGATGTCCCTGGGCTTAGGGCAATCCCCACAAGCAGTCTATAATCAAAGCTGATTATTATCCTGTTCTGCATTGAAGTTTGGCAAGGCTTTTAGCCATTTTTTACTAAGCCATCAGTGCTGTTCTCACCATGATACTTGAAGCACACCCATTCCAAATTGGGTATTTAGCAGAAAACTGGTCAGAAAAAGGCTTTCCAAGCCAAAGGCATCAACTGAAGACATCATTTGTTCAGGGGAAGGAAGAGAAGTGACATTCCTGTTTTCAAGTGGGTCCAAAGGAAGCCTGTAGAACCTGTCATAGGAAGATCTGTGATAAGGTAACAGACCTGCACCAACAGGAACATTTTTGAAAGGCCTCTAGCTCCTCTATTTGACCAGTGTTCCTAGCAGGCTGACACTTGTCTAGGATATCCGAAAGTTCAGCAAGGATTTGACTGACCTCCACTAAAAGTAAAGTTTTGAACCAAAACAGGGCTTCAGCTTTCAAATACAGCTCTATCAAACTGGGTATTAATATTGAACCAATTGCCTCTGTAGAGAGTCATTCCCCTTCTGGACCTGCTATGTAGTTGTGCCATGACCCAATTATTGACAGTCCACAGCCTTGACTACCCTCTGAATGTGACCCACTCACGTGCTGAGTTTAAGATGAAGGAAGCAGAAAGTCTTCTCACATGTCTGAGAAAGAGCTTTTTAAAAAACACCTTACCTCATAAATGTTGGGGTGCCACATTTTGGTCAGGAATCTGAAGGTAGGTGGTGAATATGGATAGTCGATAGGGAATTTAATGTGAGCCTGGAAAAAAAATGAAAATATTTTAATTAGGAAATAGAACAAAAAAGACCGACAAGCAACCATTACAGTGAAAAGAGTAGAAAAAAACCCCATGTCATTAAGGGTCCTAAATTGCTCATTTTATACAGGGGGCCACATGGACACTGGTTTATAACTCTACACAGTTTCTTTTGAGCAAAATGCTAACTGAACAAGAAAAATCTAAACACCTGGGCTGGTAATGCTCAGAAAACAAGCCAAAAAAAGGCTTTTACCTCATCCTCATTCAAGAAACACTATTCAACAACTGTTGTTAAACATGGCAAAATATATCGGAAAAGTTGTAACTCAAGATACTACTGGGTTTAAAAAGCAGGCTAAAAAAATGTTTGTTGAGTTGAATAGACCTGTTTTACATTTGCCTGTGCAAATATTTAAAATTAGTCTTTCCACGTGGAAAAAAATCGTTACGTAACTGAAGTTTTTTTGCCTTTCTTGTGCCAAAGTCAAGCTGGTCCATCTACGTGTGTTCCTAATTCTGTGGTGTTTTGCCACCACAGGCATTTTTTGAAGTCTCAATACTATCTGTGTATGTTTAACAAATTAGTGCAACTTGATGAACTGAATACTGATGGCCAATGACAGCAAACATTTCCTTCCAGAGGTCAGCTACCAGCTGTGGGGCACGACTCTGAGCTGAGTCAGTTGAAGGAAGGCTGCAGGGATCCCAGCTCTGGATATTAACTTCTCTGTGCTGTCCTGCCATTCGCAGCAGTCTGAATCTGGACTGAACAAGTGCCCAAAATACTCCTCTCTGAAAAGGGGACTTGCTGCGCTGTGGAGCACAAACCCTTCCCTTGCAACTGTTCAATCTGCCAACAAAGTCCCACCACCAACCCAGCGTGGGATCTCCAGAGAAGACCCTCCTGGCCCCTGTACCATGGCCAGGCTCATGTGCAACCAAACACAAGAAGAGATCCCAGAAGCAAGATTGTGAGAGCAGAAATCCAGGCCACTCCCTTGCACTGAAGTACCTAACCATGCCACTTGGACACAGTGCTGGGCTTGTTCAACAAGACAAACTAAGTTTTATTCCCAGAAACAGAAGCAGACAACCAAACAAACAGATTACTGACCTGTGAAGTACCTGGCTACAGTTTTACTTATCTGCATACACCTTTTCCTTGCAACCCAAATTTTATGGGGTCAGAGTGCCAGGCAGCCAAGAAAAGAAGGATTTCTGTTCACCTTTAAGTAAGAAACTCATCAGCTCACGTGGCTGTACGGTCTGGACATGCCTGCCCATGGTAGTGACTGTATGTGGGGATGTTACAGCAGCACTGAGTCCTCACCCTGCAGTCATTTCCCACAGCACACTCACAACTATAGGTTTATGATCCGATCAAATCCCAGCCCAAGGTTTAAGGTCAGTTGCAGGAACGGCATCGCTCCAAGAGCAGTGAGCAAATGCCTCTTGTCACCATATCACTGCAGAGCAGAGTGACTGCTGCAGCAAGGACATGCCTACAACAAGCCACCCTGCACTGGGAGCAGAGAAGAGATTTGCCCAGGGCAGAGCACATCCACTCCAGCTCAAGTTATTGCATCAGGTAGCTGCAGACTCATCTGGACCACTGGGGTTTTCCCAGGAAAGCCCATTCCTGTGCTTACATGCAGTTTTGTGAGATCTAAGACATAAAACAACCCAAGGACTGAGATTAAAAATGCAAGAGACAACAAAACTCAGGATTGAGCTACCTACAAGACTTCTTGGCAGAATCTGTCTTCTACACAGGTATAGTTTCTAGGAGGCTGAAACGAAAAGCATTGTGCCAGCAGAGTACCAGAACTGACATGCTTATATCCCACATGGATGGTCAAGGAGTGCAGGTCTTGTTCCTCTCAGTAAAAACCCTCTGCTCTTCAAATTGTCTAACCCTGAGAGTTTTCTCTCAGGAAGGCAACTCCCAAAGCCAAGCCTGGAGCACCAGTTACGGTCCCTGTGTGTGATGCAGACCCATGCACAAACTGTGGATCCTGGAAGACTGTTCCAAACTTCTAAATCCTGTTGTACAGACACAAGTCTTTAGTAGAAGAGACTACCTGCCTACAATAATTATCACATGGTGTTGTGTCACATGAAGGATGCTCTGGAGCTCTAGGGCTATAAAATGCAACTGGAGAAATTAGAGAAATCTTTTCTTCTCACATGGGATGCAGCTAAGCCACTGTAATCCATCACATATTTAGAGAAGGCAGTCACATTATGTGTTGATAAGCTATTTCTAACTACCCTGTAATTGTTTAGCACATTGACATGCTGTACTGGAGCATAAAGCCAAGTGAAGCTTCTCTGCAAACCTTACTTCAGAGCCAAAAGACACCAAAACATGAAACCTCACATTACAGGCAGGGATTTTTTCCAAACAAAAAGAGCACCACTTTTAGTCCCTGTGGTGAGATCATCCAGANNAAAGTGAAACCAAATGCTTTTCCAAGCCACTATGAACAGGTCTGAGAGAATTACTCCACATCTCTTCTGCCAGAGGAAGCATGGGAAGTTATGTAAGCCCATTCTGTTCTCACTGAATGCTATTTGAGTTTCTGTGTGGGTTAAGCAAGCCAAGAATTTCCAAGATAAGCTGCAAGACTGCTTGCAAAGATGCAGCAACAGCCACGATCACAGGTCATTTTTTTCTAAACATGTTAAAAAACAAAAAAGACCAAATTCAGCAATAAACTTATTTTCTAAATAGAGCTCCCAGAGGGGTTTCCTCCCTCCAACTTCACTGATGTAAGGCAAATCAGCTCATTTCTGTTAAGTTCAGCCAGGCTGCTACGTACTAGAGAGTGGTAGAGTTTTCAGGAAGCTTGTTAGGTCTGTAACAGCCAGACAGACTAATTTAGGAGGACTAGAGGTGCAGTCCCCACCCTGCAAGTACCCAACGGATAGTGCATTCACCATGGGCTTGACTCGTCTAGCTGAGCTTAAACTGGAGAGAAATAATCCTGTTTTGGTGTTCTGATTTTAGCCAACTGCTTGCCATGGCTCTTTGACATCACTGAACATAGTCAATAGGCAGAAAGGTGGAGACCAGCCACCAAGCCGTCCCCTCCTTCTCCAGATTATAATTGGTCACACTTACAGTTCCTAGAAAAACAATGAACTCCTCTCAACACTCCAGCCTGCCAGAAGATCCAGCCCTTTACAGGCATTTACAGCTACTCCACAAGAACTTCAACCTCCAAGTTATACCATGGCATGTATTTTAAGAATGTTTCTACCAGCATGGTCACTTTGCTTCCTCTTTTACTGCCTTGCTCTCATGCATCCTCAAAAATGACTGTACTTCAGGTTTGTAACCTTTCCTTTATTTCAATAAGGTGAAGCCACAGATTCTGCTATGCATGCCAGAAAAATAAAAGCCTCACTAGATCCTGTGTTATCTGACTGAAAAGACAAACCTTGTATTTCTACCAAATTATTCACTGATTGAGTCAACCCCACATGGCCAAGAGCATCCTGGCCTGGATCAGCAAAGGGTGACCAGTGGGACTGGACTCCCTCCTAGCTTCAGCTGTCTAGAAATTCAGTACTTGTAGCTGTAAATGACACTTTAGTAGTCTGACACGGATTTCCTACATTCCTCTCAAGTTGACCAAACCTAGAACCCTGGTTTTCAGGCAGCAAGGGTAGAAATGGTGAATCCATACTACCTGCAGACTGCAGAAGGGTTCCTGGGGAAGTGCACACAATTCCTGGAAAGCCACCAGCATGACAATTGATCTGATCTAAGGGTAATCGGGAGCATGAGCAGCTTTTACAGTGGCCAGCACAGACTGCAGCTGCTCAGTGTTGCTGGAAGTGCCACTTACAGATAATATTTATTTCAAAATATCACAAGCTCAATGCCAGCCCTATGAAAATACAGCATCAGTGAAGCCAAGCACCTTTTGAAAACTGTATTTAAGATCAGTTACAGAGGAAGTGCTTTGAGTTTTTAAGTTATTTTGCAATTACTTGTAATTATCTGCTATCGCCAGCCCACAGACAAGCTCCTACTGACTCTGTGTGCAGGTACCACCTAGATCTCTTACAGATCACCCACCCTGCCCTGGTACTTGCAGACAGCACAAGGCATCTCCGTTTTACTTCGTAACAGGATAGCCAGGTTCCTTGATGTGCAGAGCATCCCTTCCCGTAGCAATTCCCACCTGATGATGGCTCCTGCCCATATGACACACTGAACACGCAGGAAAGGCAAGAAGAGGAACCACAGGCCACTTCTGGGTTAAGATCTAATCCCACAAAATGCTTTACTGCTTCTGGTGCATCAAGGATTTCCACAGTTCATTGATAGACTGTCCTAGTCCACATTAAACCTGGATTAGCGCATGCAGTGTTAAATACTATGTGCCGGAAAACACGTTCAGTACAGGTCAGCAGGCAGCACCAGCAGCCTTTTTCTCTCATCCATGAGGTTTAAAGCACATCAGTACAGTCCAGCTCAGAACCTGTAAAGCAGCACTATAGCTAGACATCATCAACTATTTGATGAGGTAAAAATGAATATACGACCAATATTGCTATTTCAGCTCCAGTTATTATGACTTAGGACATAATTAACTTCTTTTGGCAGGGCTGGGCACTAGACTGGTATTTTAAGTGCAGTTTTTGCTTCATTTCCCACCAGCACCATATCCATATTTATTGACATCTGTTGTGTTTTGAGAGAACTAGGAGCACATCCCTGATCCAAGATAAGTGACCAGGTCAACTAAGTCTTGTGAGTCCTGAAAACTCACTTTGTGCTGCAGTGGCCATATGAACAGTGAGAGCAGCAAACCCCTTATATCCTGCACTACCTGCACCTCTTCATAAGGAAGTTGAATGACAAAGAACTGAATGTGAAAAATGACCTCACAAATAGGATGTGAAGCTTCTAAACCAGAAAGAAAATTGAGCCATAAGACAGCAGGGTAATGATGATTCAGGAAGGGGGGTTAGCATACACACTCAGAGACTAGTTTGACAGGCAGGAGCCCATTCTTGTTTTACACTAAATCATATCTTATATACACTTCCTAATTCAGTTATCTGGGGCAATACTAAAGCTGTTATTTCCAGTGGCACAAACTAGGCTTCCTTTTATCAAAACTTCTTTTAACAGTAAAATTTTATTAAATATTCATCTATCCATGTAGCTACGTTCATAAAGCTGAGGGTGTTGTCAAGTCAATAACCCAGACCAAAGCAGAAAGCTGACCATATGATGGTCAAAGTTACAGTTACACTTTTAGAAAAAAGGGCTTTCCCCCACATATTAGTCTTTTGCTCCTTTAATGTGAAATCAAGACTAATAATAGACATGAAACCATAGTTGAGTTGAATGATACGAAGGAAATTCCCTACATCCTGTTAAGCTGGTGTGCATCCAAGCTTCTGCAATCTTGTACATTCACACTCCTGCTGCCTGGGTTATCTCTCAAGGGACCCCAGAAAATAAAACTGCTCTGAACAATTAAGTTAGAACAAGGAGTGCCTGGAAACCAAACACTTTTCTTCTACCATTACTCAAAAGAAGCAAAAGGATTTTTTTTTTTTAATATTATCTCCCTTTGATAATGCAGAAGTTCAGTCTAGAGATGCTACTCTTCATGGCAATAACTGCTTGTGGCACTGCTACTTATCTAGAGACTGAGTCAGCCTGCACAGGCCCATGTGTTTAGTATCTCAAGCAGTACAGCAGCTAAGAGGAGGTATTTCTTTCTTGCAGTGGATTTTACTGCAGGGACAGTCCATGGCATTGCACAGCTACAGTCTGAACCACACCACCATCACTTTGGTTCTGGCCAGAAATACTGTCCATGCTCTTGAGCCAAGGAACATCCAGATTCAGAGCAGGCAGTTGTAAATGCTCTTCCATGGACAACTTCCTAGGGAGAGGCTGGAAGCTGGAGAAGGAGTTCCCCTTGTCCAGAGGCCACCTGCACACTCCTGAAGCTGTTCCCCTGCCTGGCTCCAGGACCTCACTACAGGCAGGATTTTTAAGGCTCCTGCTCCCACACACTTGGCTGGAAGGAGAAGGACCAGGGCACAAACCCCTCCTACAGCACAGCCTAAACCTCCTCTCCAGGAGGAAGGAGCAGCAGGACTGGAGCACAAGTGCTGTGAGGAGAGGCTGAGGGAGCTGGAGTTGTTGAGCCTGGAGAAGAGGAGGCTCAGGGGAGACCTCATCACTCTCTCCAACTCCCTGACAGGAGGTTGGAGCCAGGTGGGGGTTGGTCTCTTCTCCCAGGACCCAGCAGTAGCACAAGAGGGCTCAGTCTTAAGCTGCGCCAGGGGAGGTTTGGGTT
>VZRE01010918.1:4616-109201 GCA_013396775.1 Cephalopterus ornatus
AAAGTGGTGACAGCATGCAAAGCAATTGGTCCAAAGGTTCACCAGTTATCCAAAAAGAGATTAAAAGACTGAAAAAATTAAAAGTGAGTGAGAAGGACCTTTTTATCTGTTTCAATCAGTTTAAGTTCGATCAAGAATTCTGCAGGTAAAGTGCCATATAAGCTTCTGCAGACGGACCATTTAGTTTACCCCCCAACAACCTGGCATTGTGATGCTAAATTCAAATTTCTACACGATGCTCTCAGATCTCAGAGCCAAAGAGTTAAAGAGATGGCAAAGTGCAAGTACTCTAGTATTAGACTGATTTAAAACCCAGCAGTGCAAAATTCTGTCAGGTGACTTCAAATGCCTCCAGTTGTAAAGCCTCTACAGCAGCTGTCAAAAAGAGTAAAGGAAAAACATGCAGCTAAATT
Source organism: Cephalopterus ornatus (assembly GCA_013396775.1). Lineage (NCBI taxonomy): Eukaryota > Metazoa > Chordata > Aves > Passeriformes > Cotingidae > Cephalopterus > Cephalopterus ornatus. The sequence continues at coordinate 5,030 of VZRE01010918.1, forward strand.
TTATCGGCTGAGGTAGGGGTAAGTGCTGTCGCTGAAAGAACATGGTGTGAGAACTAGAATGCTAATAAGCACACCAACTCGTAAAGGTCAAATGTAGAATGGATTTTTTTTTCCCCCAAGTCTGGGAAGTGATTTTTGCCAGTTTTTAAATACTGTGAGAAGCTTTGGAGCCTTCAGAAAATCAGAAGCTTGAAGTTTTCCCTTTCTTAAAGGATAGACCTGCAGAGAGGTGAAGACTAGGCCTTTAATCAAAATCTGGGGAGTTGCTCTGCAATGATCTCAGGAGAGCCTAAGGGTGTTCCATTTCAGTAAGCAGGCATGTTGAGTCAGATGTCTTACCTGTTTCTGAAATGTTACCTGCCCTTGTGTAACCTCTAATTATAAGTTTCAGTGAGAGTCTTTATAAATTACGTTGCAACTGGCTTTGTTTGTGCATGGTAAGACTTGAAATGGTTCAGGACTTCTAATATACATGCCTTTTTCTTTTGTAAATATCACTCTTTTGCCTTTCTTAACTGTCTCTTCTTGTCCCTACCTCAGTTCAAACAGGAGCAATTCTTATGAAACAGTTTCATTCTGTGGGGTACTAAAACTAGGAGAAAAATAAGTTGGAGAACTTATGAAGATAAGTAATAAAAGAAATTAGAACTATACACACGCTTAGAGCACAGTAAACCTGGGGTCCTCCTTCATGATAGTAGGAAGCAATCTATCTCCTTAAAACTGGACATCCAATTCCTGACCATTTCTCTGGAAGCTGATTACTCTGCTCATATAGCTCCACTTCACCATGCAACATTGTCACCTAGTTACTCCACAACACGGTGCAAGAGCACTATGATTTGATGCAAGATTTCTGCAACACAGTTCAAAAGGACAAAGGTTGGTAGGGTTTCTCCACCTGACAGCCTCCCACACACAGCCACCAGAAGCTTTGAAAATGAAGCAGCTCTGTGCTGAGCTGTAACAACACAGTAAAACACTCAACATTTTATTTCTTATTCAAGGCAATACATTTGTGGGTTTCACCCCAAAAAAGCAATTTTTCATCAATGTGATGTCAAAGTAGTGCCTCATCATTCCATCTGTTGAATGCAAAATGCTCTTGAAATGTATAGAAAAACAATGTCAAGAGTCTGAAAAACCCTGTTGGTCAGCTCTTTGATCTACTACTGAAAGACTTTATTAGAACAAAGGATGTTTCTAAACACCCTTCTACTACGTATTCAAGTCTAATTTGAGGCTTAAATTAACACTTGCATTTGTCTTGACACTTGTTTCTTACACATGTTCCTCAGATGGAGGACTGCCAAAATATGCTTATTATTCCAATTATAAACAAATGGTTCTGCTTGGGGAACAATGGGTCTGACGCTGGGAAACTTCAGGCACTCTCAGGTACGTGTACCGGACTCAGGAGTTCCTACATGCTCACCTCTTTCCGTGCTTTCCCTATTAATAGCATTAAAGCTAAAGCAAAGCACTGCACACCCACTCCACTAGAAGGTACCACCTCGCAGGTGGTGACATGATGACAGTAATTACAAGGGTTTTGGTAATGTTTTGAAGGCCAGCCAAATTTGTGTGTGTCCCTTCTAGTAACTCTGGTGAAAGCAAAACAAGTTCAAAGCATTCAATTTACTCTCAAGAAAAATAAATACTCCAGACTATTAACTGAGCAGACTATTAACTGAGAATTACCGGGGGAGAGATTTAAATTCAAAAATATGTGTACACATATTTGTGTGTTTACATGTGTGTATCCACCTATACAGACATGCACACGTATATACCCACACATACATAACTTGCCCTTTCATACTACAAAAAGAAGGCTGAGACAAAAAGTTTGTGACCAGTCAAAGAGAGTGGTTGGCAAATACACAAAAGGGATAATGAGGAGCATTCATTTCCACAGTTTTCTGTCCTGCAGGCACCTGCGGAATGCAGAGAGTGTTTGCTAAATTCAAAATGAAGGCCTAGAGAAAGGGTGTTGGCTAGAGAAAAAGAAATGAGCTGTAGGGGGAAAAAAAAAAAAACAACCAACCAAACAACAAAACCAAAAAGAATACACACTTTGGACTGGAAAAAGAGAGTGATAATGAGAAACACTGAGAGTTCAATATCTAAGGGGAGGCAAAAACTAGGACAGGCCTGATATAAAAAATTACATATAAATACAGTGTAGCTTGAAAGCAAAGGGCTATCTTTAAAGAAGAAGGAAAATAATTTTCTGAACACTATTTCCACTGCCAAGGTGCTAACCACCAGCCCAGCATAAGAAGTACCTCATGGCTTTCAAACAGAGCACATAAGCAAAGCACCTCTAGAGTTAAATTGTGGTGAAGAATACAAACCAAAAAGCATAACCCAATGATGCCTTATGTATAAATGATGAAATAATAGGAATTCTCAGTCAGTCATACGAAAGATAACTCAAATACACGGGAAAAAAAAGTCAACACAGATTTGGGAATTCAGAGTGGATCTGAACTTTTCACATGTTCTGTGCAAAAGGCAAAATGGCACAAAACAAAACCTAGCAAGAAGGCCAATCCCAGAAAAAAAACCAGCAGCTCAGAAGTTAAGAAACAGTCTCCAGTTTGTGGCAGACAATTTTAAATTCCCAGTCTGCAGGTCAGATCTTGACATGCTGGCAGTCCATATTCTGACCTTTTGACTATGGGAAGTACATGCTCTTTCTCTCTTTTCTATCCCAATTCCAAACAACATTTTGTCAGATTTTATCCCTTTCAACAAAATTCTTGTATTTGACAGCTTTACATGTATCAAAAACCAGCACAACTTTAACTAGAGACTTTCTAACAAGCTATTTCTCTTACGATGAAACAACCACCACAACAAAGATGAGGGAGATGTTAAGAAACTCAGCAAACAACTAATAGTCCAAATTTATTAACTCTAGTTCATTGCACATCTTTCCTTTGAAAATCTCACCTTTGGGGCATAGTGCTTTTACTTTTCTCTTACCTCCTTACTATTTTTCTCACTTGTCTAAAAGTTTTTATGTCTCAAATTGTTTTAAATTGCCCTTTTCAACTTTCATTAATATTCTCACTTCTCCTTTCCTTCTTTATTCTTCTCGCTGTCCTCGTCAATTTTTATTTGCACATTGTGTGCTCTTTAGTTGTTTACTGTATTCTCTTCCTTCCAGATCTACATTTCTCTACTATTTACCTCCTTCACTAATTTCAATTTGGAGTGTTGAGATGGGTCACCTATTCTATATTATCTCTTAGAGGGATAGAGAAGTTTTATTGAGGAATAAGTAGCTTTTTATTTCTTATACTTTTGAGAAAAAAAGCATATTTATGAGTAAACAGAAACATACATAGCATAACATCCAGCTAATGTGCACAGTGAAACTATGTCTGATTACAGGACTAAATATTTTTGTTCTTTCTTGCTTTATGTCTCTCATTAAGTGATTGCCATCTATTTTCTGATTAAAAAAAATGCTAATTTCAGTTGTTATATTTTTAAGGTCAATCCATAACTAAAAGACATTAAAGACATTTCACTTACTTTTTTTGGCAGCTTTTATTCACCTTTTAATATCAAAGTGAAAATCAAACTAGGTTAATATAAAATGCCATTCAGAATAATCACAATTTTAAAATTTGGGCAGCCAAATCTACACTGAGACACTTGTTGCCTTGTCTGATGGTGTTTTTAGGTCTTACATGTACAACTAACATAGGAGCCCCAAGCACAATGCATCTCAAAGTTGGGTACAGTCAATGTAGGACATATATGCCCCACTGCTGTGGAAATGTGAGCTGGCTGTGCTGGCCCTCGACAGAGAAGCACTGAGGACACCAGTACATAGGTGCAGAAAAAAATCACACTTAATGATCCTACCAATTCTTCTAGTTTCCCCATAGAACCGAGATTCCTGCACCAGCTCTCTGTAGCAAGGCCTGTTAACATTTTTCTGATATTTGAAAATCTCAGCTTGCCTGTTTCCAGAGGCTTGGGCATGAATTGTCTAGTTTGTTCCAATTTGGTGCCTAATCAAAATGGAATGGGCAAGCTTCTGCCCTGCACTAGGTTCATAGGTTTCTTGCTGGTACTCACACTAAGGTACTATGAGCAGAATTCTGGCAGAAGCTGAGGAATATCTGAGCATCCATAAAGGTTTCTTTGGAAAGCAAAATGAGACATTTCTTATCCTGGAGACTACATTGATACTAAAATTACAAAATGACAGTGGGAAAAGATCAGCTCAGTTACTACTTGCCATCATACAATGTCTGTCTAAAGGCCAGCGAAGGATGCATTAGGCTTCTAAGTACTTTGTATCCCACTGCTTTGCCACAAACAAAACTAAGCCCAGCAGATTGCCTTTTTTAATTCCTGGGAGCTCTGCAGTGTCACAAAAATGATGGGCTTTATTATACTACCTGTGAATTGTTGCTCTATCCTTGCCCCTTGGTTTTTGCTTTGGTATTGAAAGAGACACTATTTCTTACAGAGGAACAAATATAAAGCCCAGAAAAAATGCTGCTAAAACAAATACTAACAAGTTTCTGATTTCTAGCATATAGTATTCACTATTAAACCACTATCACGATAAGGAAAAGTCATCAACTTTTCTCTGAGAAAGCCTTGAGATATTTTTTCAAGGAGATGATTTGTATTCCTGGCATTACTTGCTGTATAAAGCAGGTCCTTTCTATAAAATTTTGATAGATGCATACCTGCTACTAATTTCTAGTGTGTTACCCCATTTATTCCTCCTGTATCTTTACTAGCTTACACATAGAAATTTTCATATTGAAGTTTTCTTTTGTTTTGCCTTCATACTGGGTAGATTTAGGGCAGAAAACATTTTCAGTGGCTGTATGTCAGAAAGCGCAATAAATTATTACAAAGTCTGTAACTTATGTAAAGATTATTCTTCCACAGAACAGAAGAAATTTGCAGGATAAAATCCTAAACCATTGCTTTTAAAAGGTGTGTTGCAAAGAATCTTCATCCCAACAAATCACAGACCCCAGCTAGTACCTAGAGTATCTTTGGTTCAAATGACAGCACCAAGAACAATCATCTTATTCAAGCAGACAAAAAGAATTTCTTATATGAATTCAGACTGTACAATCAACCAGCTTCATTTCTGTCAAGTTTGCTCCAAGAGTTTGCTTTGGAATTAATAATTATGCTGCACAATACAGGTTTTTCTTTGGGTTGTTGTTAAGTTACATGATCTTGCTCTGCAGGAGAAGTGCAGTATCAGCAAAGCTTATCCATTGATTTCTATTATGACAGCTTACTAACAATGATAGATTTTTAATGATGTGCCAGCAAGTATATGAAACTGAATGGTTGTGATGTAACAAGTGCCAAAAGAAGCTGCTCTGAATGCTCCAAATAGAAAAGATACATGATAGTTTCACTTTTGTCACTGACAGCCAATTCTAACAGTGTACATTTTACATGAGGAAATTCTTCCTTTCTCTGCATGAGGCCAGATGTTAATTCAGAGCACTGTTTTGTTTGTTTTGTATTTGAATAACATATTTTAAGGAAGCTAGCAGATACTTCATTTTTTCCCATAAAACTATAGCAATTAACAACAACAACAAAAAAAAAGTCCAAATTTATGAGGGTTTTTATTATGGATCATGAAGAGAGTAAAGCATGGACCACTACAGCAAGGAAAGAGTGGAAATGATTTTTTTGTAAACAGATTAACTTGTGTGTTTAATGCACTAAAATGCCACAGAGATCTTTGGTTTATTAAAAATAAAACAGTAGTGTGGCTAGAGACACATTGCAGCATCTTTTTATCCTTTAGAGTCAAAAAATAATATGACAGATGCAATAAATGCTGGTCAACAATGCAGATTTCCCTCAGCCATGAAAAACTGCACCAGCTGTCTCTTTATTCCAATTTTACATGTAGTTTCCATGCTATCTTAGAACAACCAGGCAACAGTCCAACACATGCCACACCAGAACTTATTTACCTATCAGCCTATGTGGCTTATACCATTTGCACAGAGGCGACAGACACATTTCTCCTTAACACAGTGAAAAACAGATCAGAGATGAACCATTTCCTGAAGAACCAGAAATCACTTTGTCGCGCCTTTAAAAGGCTTCCCCGCACACAAAGAAGTGGAGGGGTGCTGATGTTGCCAGTATTTCCCACTGCACTCCCTTACTGTGAGCACACCAGCTCTGTAACGTGACCACTGCGCTCCAGGCAAGGTAATACTGAGTAGGAGGGTGGCGGTGACTGTCTCTTTTAGATGAGCTCCAGGATTTCTCTTTAGCAAGGATGTCAATATAGTGCCAATTAACAGCTGGCTTACAGCCTTGATACAAACATACAGGATTCCTATAAAGCATCTTCTGTACTAATACAATTTACCTCAGCTTAGAAAAGAGAGGAAGTGTCTCTGGATGCACTGCGGATGAAAGCCATATTCTCTATTCATGTAAAGAGTGTAGGTGGTACCATTCACATCCTGGTAGCTTAAATGCAATAACTTCAAGCATCTAGTATCTAACATGATCTGCCAGTGCATTTTTGAGCAATTTTTTTAAGCCTTTCAGGAACTAATGATTGTGATACAAGAGCTGATCCACAGCACATTGTATGTCTGAAGTGATAGTCTCCTCTGAATGTGCCATAGCAAGGACATTGGAATTTGCTACCATTGTTTAGTTATTCCCACAGCAGTACAGGAGATTTAGTCACATTAGAGCTCTTAAAATGAATGCAGCTAAGTGTCTTGTACTGCTATAGAAAGCTCTAGCAGAAGCAAATTAGCCCTTGACCTCTTAGGGTGTATGTAATCTTTTCAAAGCTCTGGCCTCCCTCAGGTAGTTCAGCTGTTCTAATGTGAAGGGGCTTGCTTCTCACTACAGCTGCTAAGTGTTGAATTTAAAGAGTAAATACAGTTTTCAGAGTCTTTAATTAAAAAGATTTCAGACGTGTGAAACCTAACAAGCAAGATTTTAATCTCCTCACCTACAGTAATCACTTCACAGCACGGGTGCTAATGAAGGCAGCAAGGATGGGAGACACATCAATGAACCAATGCAAACCAAGGGAAGAAAAAGTATTTTCTCTTAATAAAGGTTTGCTTAATAATGACCATGAGCAAGTAACCAAAGATTCCTCTGGTTATTTTGATATGCCCCAAAGATGTTCACAGAGTCAATACCCTACTTAATCGCAATCTTGTCAATTTTCCTTGCTCTACTGAGTTTGATTTCAGGTTGTGCTGCTACAAAGAGCTTTGCCAAAGAAAAACCCTAAGGCTCAAAACACACCAGTGGACTTGTCTGAGTGCACAAGTGTCATTAGCAAAAGAAATCGTGTGTCTCTCAGAGAACTGGATCTTTTCTGTTTAGATTAGCTGGATTCTTATTCAAAATAATCTAAAATGTTGCAACCTCTAGCATGTGTCTTATCAGTTCATTCCAAGCCAATACAACAAAACTGTCTTAAAATAGAATACATATCTAGAAGCTTTCAGTTTCATGCTGTACCAATAGATTTTCTACAGTGCAACACAGAGAAGAAACTTGTGAGAAAAACACAAACGCACACACATACACTTAGTATTTTGGTAGGCTATGGCTGTTTTGGAACTTTTGGATTGAAATTCCTCCTCCATAAATCTACAACCATTGTCATAGCTCCTGAAAAAAGCAGAAGTTGCTCTTTTCTAACTGAATGGGGCTATGTTTTAGAACATTCCTTCAGATCACCACCTGGACATCTGCTGAAAAGGCTGAACAACTCTTGAACCAGAAGCTATCCAGCTCTGAATAATCCTGGTTGATAGCACATGCATATTTGCCTCTTATTCTAGACCTGTAGCAGTCTTGTTCAGCATCTGCACTATGAAAAGCAGAGACAACCAATTCACTGTGTTATACTGGAGACCTCAGGAGACAGCACAGAGACAGAAGCCAATATAATCAAATATGGCATGGCAAAGCACTTGAAAGCCAAGGTAAAATTGCTTTTTAAATATTTGATATAGTGCTTTTTAAATATTGGATATTTTTAAAAAAATATATGATGGTGTAAAAGAAAATCTTCTGAGTATCATGTCTTCACTACTTGCACACTACAAGTACCTGCTGAAATTAAGTACTCATTAACATGTCAAAGGCACAGAGAAAATTATTGTTTTGCTTATTATTAGGGCAAATATATGGAGCAAAATAATTCTAAAAAACATGCACTTCTAGTTTTAACTGTGAGTTCAAATATATCATAGAATCATAGAATGGTTTGGGTTGGAAGGGACATTAAAGATCACCTAGTTACAACTCCCTTGCCATGGGCAGGGACACCTTCCACTAGATCAGGTTGTTCAGAGTCCCATTCCACCTGTCCTTGAACATTACCAGGGATGGGACATCCACAGCTTCACTGGGCATTATATATGAAGCATTCTCCCTGTATTCCCACCAGCTTTGAAGAAATTCTTAATAGTAGGTGTCTCTGGCAAACTCCATGGCAAGCAAAGACAGGAGCAAAACGCAGAATGACAAATAATAAAATTTCAACCATAAAATCTTCATCACTTTTCCTCCATAAGGGAGCAGGTAGCTCTGTGAATTAACACTTCTATTTATAGAGAAGGCCCTTAGTAATCAAACTACTAAACAAATTGTCTTCAATGGTGGTCATCATCAACACCATTAATTTAGTGAGGAGAAAAGCACCAAAAAACAACAAAAAACAAATAACCAACGAGATCTAATAGTATTTAATTAATTTCCTTGTTGAATATGTTCAGCTCTTCATTTATGGATTCTTGCATATAACAAGCTAAAGAATCACCAATGCATTCCACATATGAAATGTAAAGTAGTCTGCATGTACTAAGAAAAGATCCATACAAAGACAAATAAAAATCGCAGAACCCTCTCTGAAAGGTCATCCAGAGTGTATAGATGTTTTCTTCTGGTTCTGATTCATGATATATTCTTTAGGAGAAAACTTACAAACAAATTTAATACTTATTAGAGACATCCGTTTCTTAATGAAAGTCTTCATCAGTGATGGTCATACTATATGGTTATATATTCATGGTTATCTATTAAATACTTAATCATTATTACCTATTAAATATTTAATAAATGGCTGGCAAGTTAGGTCAGTACTATTTCATTAGATAAAAGTTTTCAGTAGCATGTTTTATTGCAAGCAAGTGGGAATTACATTAGTATTTCATGTGAATCTTCTTTCCTTTCCATAAGAAAAGGAGAAAGACTCTGTGAGTCTTTCTATAGCAGCACATGATGCTAGGCAACTGGCTTGCGTCTTTACATCTGTTTTTACCGAGGTAATGTTCTCGTAAAGCCAGCTGCTTTGTGCTGCTTTCAATCTTATTTGTAAAGTACAACTCAGATTGTAACAAAAAACTCAAGAAGTTTAGTTCACAAAGTTCATTAATCAACATCATTAGCTTGCAATGTAAAGTTAAGCTGATGTAGCATTTTTGTTGAAATTGCCAAATTCACTCACTGGAACTAAAAGTTTTCTCAGGAGATCAACCTTTCTCAGAAGAAAATATGTTGTTAGCAGTTTTCAGAGAGTCTCTCTCCCTTAACCTAGTTTTCATGAAGACATTTAAAAAGCTGCCAACTTTATCCTGGGTGGCGAAACAGGAAAAGTGTAATCACAAAGTACTTTGCAGAATCAGAAATCACTTTCTGCCCAGCTTCTTTGATGTATTTTGAATAGGGAAAAAAAAATACCAAAAAAATTTAAAATAGCCATTATGACACAGATCTATTTGCAACACGAAGACAGAGTTAAGCAGGAGTGCCGATGTATTCACACTTATTACTTAAATGAGGATGGCACTACAGAAGCAGAACTCCCAGTCATGACCAATTCCTGTATTTTCTTTTGAATTGCAAAACCATGTGATGAATTGGAGTTCCTTTTGGGAAAATAAGATGCAAGATGTTTTCAAGGAGGACATCCAGTATGCTCCATCCTCTGCTACATGTTCAGCCTAAGGACTGAACAAAATGAAAACTACCCAAAATGAAACCATAAAAAATACACATTGTGCAGACATCAACTTGTACCAAGTTAACTACTAACACGAGTGTAGACTGGATATAACCTAAATGGTAGGACTTTTCTCCCAAAAATAAGCTGTAATAGAAAAAACAGCTACTCTACAGACCCTAAATTCCTTTAGAAGCATTTCAAACAGGGAATCAGCTCTTGGGAAGTTAATCTAAAGAATGGTGATAACTGGTATTCAAAGTCAAAAATCCCTATATGCTTACATAGCAGCACTAAGAAACTGATAAAATCCTCATGATCTAAGACAGTTTATCTCCTGTTAAATTTGAACTCAGAAACATGATACATGTGCCAAAACCTAGAGAACTATCTATCCCTGAAATTTCTTCTGGGGAACAAACTACCCTCATGTATACAGTCCTTTAAGTTGCTTTTCTGCCTTTATTCGATTAAATCATAGCAAACAGAATTAAGAAAGAACTGCTAGTACAGATAATGTGTTTCTTCCCTACTCTTGACATGTTATCCTGATGGAAAAACTCCTACTAGCCTGGCATGCATCTGTTAATGAAAAACATCGCAGCTGCCCCTTTTTAAAATAGTAGGGTTTTCATACATCTTGTGATTCAACAAATAGTATTCTAGTCTTACAATTTATTCTAGTCTTGCATTTTTCACATCCTATCTCTGTCACATGTGCATATTTGTGTACTTTTATAAATATATGCATTTACATATATGTTTATTTGAGATAATCTCATATATCAAAGCTAGAAATTGATGTATCTTTCAGAAGAGCACAACTTGTAATCAAACCAGCAACCCCTGAGGCAGAGCTGACCTCCAATCTTATCACTTCAGGGTATAACATTTGTGCATTAATATAGGCAGAGGGCTTCCAGGCTTAGGACAGTCCATTCCTGTGCATATCTGGCCATATTAATAGATTGTAAAGCAACAATTTACAAAGGCATTGAAAACAACAAATTTCAGCAAAATGTTGCTCTGGCTCCCACAGGCTGTTAGGATACACAGAGGAGAATCTCAGTGCACTGAGCAGTTGGAATGCAAGATGACACTCAGAAAACTCTACACAAGTTTGTGTAATTTCTAAAGATGTATCTTTTTATAACTAGAATAAAGATCAGTTTGGCTTGGAAGGGATCTTTAGAGGTCATTTAGTCCTACACCGCTACATTGAGCAGGGACATTTTCAGTTAAATCAGGGTGCTTAGAGTCCCATCCAGCCTGACCTTGAATGTTTCCAGGGATGGGGCATCTACCATCTCTCTAGGCAATCTGTTCCTGTTGTGGTTTTTGGTTTTGTTTTGAAAATCAGATCAGAATTTTAAATAAATCATATCCTCTTAGAGTAAAGAGTTGGTAACCTGAATCTCCCACCTACCCACAGACCAAAAAAATTAATAATGTACATTTCCCTCACTACTTTGCCAGCATATTATCTCCTAAGAAACATCTCTCAGAAACTAAAAGATCCTGTGATCTCCAGGCTGTTCACTTGATATTTCAAAATACAAAAGCAAATAAAAAAAAATAAGCAATCACACACTTTGTTTTCCCTATTTTACCCTCTCAGTTACATTATGCACCAATGCCCAACTGTTTCAGCACTTACTGAATCCCAGAGCCAAAATCAGACAAACCTGATCTCATACAAATTTTAAGCAGTATTTCCATCTACAGTCCAAGGCATTTGACACCATGTTATGTTGCTGTAAGGATGTCTGGATATGTAAGACGTGAGGAAGGGCTTGTAAATTCTGTGCTACCTTCTTAGGGAAAATTGTGTAATAAAGTCATCTTCTAAGCTTCCTTTTGCTTCATCACGTATGTTTGGAACCTGGGAATCTGGGGAGACAAAACCATTTGTGAATGAAGTAACATCCCTGTAGGAAACTCGTGTTCTAGCACTTTTTCTACACTGGAACACAGTTTTTAAGAATTCTTAGGATTCTTAAAGGAATATCATACGTTCTATCAAATAATTTGCTGTCAGTGTGATCTCTGTAGAAAACACACGCCATGGGTATGCATAAACTAGTCATGTCTTACCTCCTGGTCTCTAATGTAAAAAAGGACTGTGGGAGACACACCTTGGGACTAGGGATTTTGCTCAAGTTTCTTCACATTACCCACATAAACTCCTTAATAATTCTAAAGAAATCCAATTTTTGAGGTTAAGATTCCAGTATTGGTTAGAAGCAGTTGGAATAAATATAGACATAAAATTACCATCAGGTGCTGAAGCAATTCAAAGATCCTTTTAAAGGCGTACATACTAAAGGTCTGTGCAGGTGGAGACATTTTGGCCCAGACATTGTACTCCAAGTGAAGCTATACTGTTTCAAGCAGTACTGACAGTAATAGCTTCACATCCTGAAATTGAGGGAGTGCTGGCGCATTAGTTACCTCATTATTTTTATAAGGTCAAGTAGCTTCACTAAGTAACCATCAAGTTAAGAAGTGTCTTTCATGATGTACAAAATGAGCTGCTAGGGTTTATTCCCTACATTGGGCCATAATTTTCGTCATTTCCAACTGAGAAAGGCATCCAAATTTATTTTAACCTGCCCTTCATCAGCAGTATGACAAAGAATTATTTTTTAAAATAACTTTCATATTTCTATGAAGAATAAAGACTCTTCAAAGGTTAGCATAGGAATAGTGGCCATGGTGTTCTGTGCTCAAAGGAAAAGCAATTTTGGTTAATTAGTTTGATGAGTAATGCTTACATAAATTAATGGTGCCATCTAAAGTTCAGCTCACTCGATCTGTCCCAATTTGCGTGGCAAACATTTGTTCTGTGGACAAATAGCACCAGGTCTTGACCTTTATAAATTAAGGCATTGGTATGATGGTTCCCTAGATTATTGCCTGCTGAATGATGTCTTGGCACAATACACATGTGCAGGTAATGAAAATGCTCTTAAATACACACAATACCGTGAGCGCTAAGGCATAAACAGAAAATGGACCTGACGCGCCAATGTCTGGCATCTTGTTGTAATGAGCAGCATTTCAGAAGACCTCTAAGGTGCCTGACAATCTTGATTGAAATTGGAGCCAGGGAAAGTTAGCATGTCTGAGAGGTCATCAGGTGCTCTAGATGGGCATCTCCTACACATAAGCTGTGGTCTTAAAAAAGAAAGTCTCATCTAATGTGATTTTTTACAGTCATGATTCACCACTTTTAGATTTATTTTTAGAAGCAAACTACTTCTGAGAAAGAAAAGGAAGTGTTAATGTTACAAGATTACTTTTATTTAACTTGTACATGGTTCTACTGAACCTCTCTTTTGCTGGGAAAAACAGTGTGGTGTAAAAGCCATATTCCACAGCAGGCATATATATCCTTCTTCACTTAACACTGGGGCTTTGATAGGTCATCGGTTTTGCAGGACATGTCATGGCCTGAAATATAGTCAAGTTACCTTTAGAAAATAGATGTTATTTTATCAGTCCCCTTGCAAAGTCTAACACATTTGCAGGGGAGCCTACCTATTAAAATCAGCATGACAACTCATAGGCCAGCAATGGTCTTGCTTGGCAGAACTATGATTGGAGGAATTTTGCATTCAAAACCAAGAATAGTTGGCAGAACTAAACTGAAAATTTTAGGAAGACAGACATTTTTGGATAAGCCTTTTCTTTTATTTTCGTGTTGCTGCCAAGACAGTATACCAAAGCTCAGCGGGAAGCCAGCACCCATGAGACTTGTAGTCAGTTTTCAATACAAAACTTTGGTTAGTTCATCTAAGCTGAAGATTAGCAAGCCAAACATTTGGTTGCTTAAATGAACAATAACATATCATATATTTTGAGATTCCCTTCAATCTTTTTTTCTCTAACAAAAAGCAGAAAAGGATTAAGATATTTAATTTTCTCCTGTCAATAGACAGAATTGACTGTGTGCTTGGTTTTCATCCAAATATAACATCCCAAAGTACCTCACAAACAACAATTAAATAATGATATATTTGCTTTGTTTCTACACTATTTTCATTAAAATTAAGAAGTCAAGGGTTAACCAATGTGCATGGATACCATATTAATGGTGAAACAAATGCAGGGAAAAAAAAAATCCCCAAAAATTCTGTGAGTGAACCTTACACTGATTGTTTTGAGCAGAAGCTGAGAAAGATCCACAGGTTTTTTTCTGTAAAGATATTTTGAAACATTAATGAAAACACATCTATTAGAGTTATGGCTGATTTCTCAAGAAAGACATTGTGACATATGGGAAAATTCACAGGAAAATGAAACAGTCCCTTTAATCATCAGATTAAAGGAAGTAAAACATCTCCTTTAACATCAATATGATGTCATTTACATGCTCTGAAATATTTGCATTTATGTATTTTCTTTTCTTGTTGGGTTTGTTGTTTTTTCCACTCAAACAAAGGTTCCTGAAAGTAGTTTTCAGGATGCAGGCGGTCTCCTTGCTTTTCCAATTGTTAAAGGATATAGACTTTATATCACTAGTCTGTAATTCAATTATACTATAACTTAAAAACATCTTATTGTTCATATTTCTCTCTAAGTTTTTAATACTATCAAAGCCCTTCAGCTAAATTCCAGTTCCGTTATTAACCTCCCTCTATCTCCTATTTCATGCAGCCACACATTGTAATAAACACATTCCTACATGCTTATCTTACATAAGCAGCTACACACACCACAGGTTTAGTGCTCTTTAGATACCACCAAGCAAAGGTCTTCATTATAGTCGCAAGTCTGGCTGCAGCAACTAGAGAGAGAATTTAATTTACTAGTACCAGCATTACACCACAGAGTTTGCTATGTGCTGCCTGGATTCACAGTCAGGGTCCCGCTGCTGCTGTGTGGCATGTACTGTTGCTTTTGGTACTGTAAATAAGTCGCTCACATAAAGGCAGTTGAAATGCAGAAGTATGGGGTCACACTGTGCAGTAACAGTTTAGTCTACTGAAAGGTACAGCTCCACCAGCCTCTTCCCATCTTTCTCTTCTCCACTTCTTACTTTCTCCACTGTTTACTTTCTATCAGGCAATCTTGGAGAACCAAGTTAAACACCATAGAATAAAATCAGAACAAAAAAACAATAAAACCCCAAACACCAAGCAACTGAGCATTTTGCTGCTCTTTTGCTGAGTTAAAGCAGATGAAAACAGGATCAGGAAATCTGCAGGGAATCAAACTAGTGGGACCAGCAGAGCTGAGAATTAGGGAAAGGAACAGAAGGAGCACCATATAATGTTAAAAAATAAGTTAAAATATCTAAGTAACATTCTCAATTACAATTTCACGGAGTAAGTGGAGGTACATGAGTTTTATGGTATTACTTCAAATGATGCATAATTAGGATGAAAGTGTGCATAATGAGTAAAATCATTTTAAATGGCATACTTATAAAACTCAGTGATTTCTAGCATTTTGACCAGAAATCCAGGGTAACTGAAATATTCAAACCACTTCCAGATTAATTTAATCTGAGTATCACAAAAGGGGACAAGGACACAATTAAAATGTAATTGTATAACTTGGATCCAAATGCAGCATTAGGTCTTTCGGAGGCAACTTCAGAGAGACAACGCACCCCCAAACATTAGATCAGCTCTTCTACCACACAAGAGAAATCAGACTGTGAAAGACAACATACCCTTTTAAATAACTGAGCTACGCAGCAGCGTCAGCATTGCCTGAAGAACTAAGGTGGAAACAAAATATCATATATATTTTTAAGTATTTAATTACCTTTTTTAAGGCTCAATTTTCATTTTCGTTCACTAGACCTAGGTCATCTGTGCAACATCCATGGAGGTGTCCCTGAGCACAGGGCTGAAGCATTGACTTGATGACTCAGTTGCAGCTCTAGGAGATTATTTCTTTGTCTTATTTTTTTGTCATCTCCTTGCTACAACCTGAACTGTTCGGGCTGAGAAATGGGCCTTTGACATGAGTAACACTTCTACTCCCTTCAAAAGTCTTTGGGTTGGATCTTTGTGGAACCCAGATCTATGGACCAACTTAGATACAAGTAGGACACCATGAGGAGTTATCAACCCACTCACAAATGACCCTTCTCCACTGAGTTGCAGCATGACTGTACAGTACAATTTTAAAAAGAACACAGTGAACCTCACAATTGCTTTACCCACAATGGTATAACAATTTAGTGGCCACATGCTATAGACCGAGGTACTGTTAACCTACTCAACTCAGCACACTTAAACCATTTTGACTGCTGTTCACACAGAAGTGATTTGATTAAGATTATTAATGAAAAATTAAATTTAAGCTGGCAAAAGGAAAGATAAGTAAGAAGTTGAAGAGCAATACTTGCTTGTTCTTCCTCACTCACTTTTACCAAATTTGTTATCATGAGTCTTCAACTATCAACTTCACACCTTGAGAAAAATACATTTCCAAACACAAGTTGTTTTTTTGTTTCTTTTTTTTAGTAGTTTAAATTTTTATGTTTCAGTCACATACCCCAGAGCTGAAAAATTATAGCAATAAAATTATCTCAGCTAGCCCCATAGAAGTAGGTGGTTTTGTTAATGTCACAGAAGAAAAACTAAAAGTATTTTTTTTCTGTTTGAGTGATCTTTTCATTTATAGTTTTCCTGCTACTAGAAATTAACTTTCTCTGAATACAGAAAGACAAAATCACTGTTCTATTATTGTTTCAGCTAAAGAAAATAAACAAATAATAAAGATATCTGACACAAACAGGCCCAGGACCCTACATATGAGGAAAGAACATTTAGTCCAATATTTTCTACTGATACAGCCTCTGATTCCTTATGGGATTAGCTTTGGACCATTTAGTAAAAAGGTCCATAGATATCAAAGATGATTGCTGATCCCTGTCTCAGGAAGTTACCCAAGCTACTACTTTTATGATCATAGATATAGCTGCTCTTCCCCTCCTACAGGAGGGAATTTTTCTATGTCATTAAGGCACTTTTGCAGACACTCAGCTCTTACCTTGAGCAAGATTAATGTCTCCAAGACGTATATAATTATAAGAGCATGATAACCATTAGGACCACCTTTTTGATTTTATCTGGTATAATGATTTGTTATACTATTGTTGTAATCTGGATGAGAAGATTGAAAAATGAAAGACAAGGAAAAAAATTTCAAATGTACAGAGAACAGTCTGACTTCCCAATACAGTACTCAGAACATTATTGTCACAAATACATTCAAAATTACATTTAAAATGAAACCTAATTTCCTGTGAGCAGTCTGAACGTGTTCATGTTTAAATGAAAATCAATACATACCTCAAGAATAAAAACTGAAACTAACTACAGACAAATGTGACTGTCAAAAATGGAGACTTTCAACTGCACCTTTTCATTAGGGTACCAGGCACTGAAAAGTGATTAGGAAAATCTCAACTTTTGTTTCCAAGAGATACACACTCAATTGCTTGACTGCAAAGAAAAGACTAAGGATATGAACTAATAAAGGTTCAGAAACTAGAAAGTATATAAGAACTCTGAAACTAAGAGCAACAACAAAAAAATAAAAATACAGAGAGAAGACAGCTTCATGCTTGACCACTATCTCAAGATTTTTTAATATGTATTATCAATGATAATGAAGATGGCCATATGTCTTTCTTTGCCCCTAAAAAAAACCTATAAGTAAAGTTATGGTTATGTTTGTATAAAAGACTGTGCGAAATACAGAAAGTGTAATAGCATTAATAGCACACAGAACAACCTGGAAAAAAAATTTCTGAATTCATTGGAAGTTCTGCTAGCTATGTTGCTTATCCTAAAAGCTTATAACATTACTTTTTTACAACTGAGTACAAAATGCGTGGTGAGGAGATAACATGGGGATCAATGAAAACAAATGCTTCCTGCAGTCTCTACCACTCATTGCAGCATATGGCAATGAAGTGCATCTGCAAAAATCTCAGATGTTTACATGGCTCTATCCTAGCTGCAGAAGTATAAACACACATTGAGGAAAAAAAAATCCTGCGTAAATCAAGATTAAACTGAAAAGATTTCACACTAAATGATAGCAGTGGGCCACAGTGATTTATCATCTTCTGCCATGATGGTTACTTTCATGATCTTGTGTGCATCTTTAAAAACATTTGCATTATCAGATTTTTGCCATTTTATATCATTTGACATTGAAGATTCAGACAGTAGTGCCACTAAAGGATTGCCTGTAATAATGGTCATACTATATCGATCAGTACAAGCAATGTCACTGACGTGGCCAATAGCTCTAAAAGAGCTCTTGGTCCAAATTCTCCCAGGAAAATCTAATAAACAGGAGAACTAATCCCTTTGGGATATTTTTTGGCATTATCACTCTCTTTATTCTCAACTATTCCACTTCCAAAGTAGATACACTTTCTTATTTATTACATTCATCACACCTATTAAACCAAATTGTTTGGAATTAGGTAATTATTCCACATGGGTTATTCAGAGAGAATATATTTAATTTCTGCTATGTCCGGACTATATTTCATCTCTCCAACTGGATTTACTTGAGTTTCAATATAGAAAACCTTATTTTTAGTCTCAGTTTCCTGTTGGGGTTACACCCAGGTGAACATGTTACAACACATAGTTCACTATGACCAGGTGTCACTGCTACCTGCCCCTCTCCGTAAACACTCCCAAAAAAAAATCAGAGTCAGAACAGACATTCTGGATCACAGGCAAATAGGACACTTGTGGATAGGACAACTACTTGTCTGAATGACACTCATGACTAGGCCATATATTAGAGCATTTCTTTTACTGCATATGAACACTCTACCTACGACTCGTAATCACTTGCACTAAGGCCTCCTCAGATTAGAATTTTACTTGAAGCCCATAAAGACAACCTTCAAAATGTAGCAGATTACAGTGGTAGCCTTAAGATTCAGATCACAGGTGATAGCATCCTGTCTTCTACACCCAATATTTGAGTAGACTGGGACACCAGAGAGAAAGAGTTCAAGTAGATTGATTGCAACAGGTAAGAAAACACTATGAGACTAAGCTGAAGTGCTGAGACTCTGAAAACATTATACAAAAGGATTGACCTGGTAAAAATAGGCCTTATTCTCCTCTTACTTAGCTGACTAGACTGGAGTTACCCTGATTTACAGAATACTTGCACAAGTCTAGAACTGATGCTAGTTAGATTAGAATCTGGCCAAATGCCTATAAACGAAGTAGCTTCAGATGCTGGCTTAAATTGAAATGGCAGATGTACTATCACATGGCAATCAGGAAATTTGTTCTGCTTTCCTTCCCAAATTGCTACTGACCCCAACCATATCCTTATGTCAATAAGGAGGTGTGAAAACAGGAATCTGGGGAAAGAGTAGACTATTAAACAGTTCAGAAATGTTTTTTAAAATTGGGTTTGTTCCAGCAAGACTTAAATATCTGGTAGCCTTGTTTCACTACTATTTTTATGTTGCTAAAAGCAATTACCAAAAATCCTGAGCTCTTTCCCCTGGCAGCTTCCTCGATCTTTTATTTTAATCATACAATAACTAAATAAAAATCTTTTCAGACACAAAAGCAAGCTGAATGCACTGTAAATAACTGACCCATTTCAGGCCTTCTTTTCCATTATGCCTAATTCCATCTTCCAGGATGAATGGAGAAAAGATTAACCAGAGAAGCTTTTTAAGTTACAATGGGCTTTTATGACAGTTACCACATATTGATGCTTTTGTGATGGAGAGGGCTTGGGCCAGCACTGAAAGTACCTTGCCTCTTCCCCAGATGATCTAACTTATTGACCTTACTGGTGGAGGAACTACAGCAAAGCAAAGTACAAACTTTCAAAAAGTGGCTCTTTGTGGTAAGAGTAAACATACAAGTTAGTGAAAGGAAGGATTTATAAATCTTGAGACCAGGATTGTAACAGAACCGCTTTGCCAGCAATTTTGTACAACTCCAAATATCTCAGAGTGAATGCAGCTAATACCAGAAACCTACAGCCTAGCTCAAGTTGCTCTGTCATGGTTAATCCGGCTTTTTCGAGGCTTCTTTCATGGGCACGAAACCACATCCACAACAGCCATTTTGACAAAATAGTTTTACCTGCCCCAGGTTCTTTCATCTGAAGAAACCATATGAGTCAGCAATTTTGTCATTAAGTATTCCTGACTAACATACGCATCTCCAGAAATCTTTGTTTTCTATAGCAAAGACAGGTCTTTAATGGTCCAAGGTCATTACTGGGCTGCAAGTAAACTAGAGAAATTGAAAATTTTAAAGCACCTCGAAGTGCTTTTAAATGACACCTTGAAGTAGAGGCATGACCAAGTCTCAGCCGAAATACATAAATCAAATAAATGAGATTAGCTGCACCTTTGCACACTTTGTGAAAACCCATTGCCAATGGCTCCATGTTGAGCTTCTACTATGGCTTGAAGGGCGGTTACAGATGGCAACAAAGTCAAACTCCTGTGGGTAGCGGTAATCATGATAAAAACATGGACAAGGACCACAGATTGAGCACTGAGACACTACAAAAAACTTTAAAAACACACATACAAAAAACTCACCACCAAAAGCGACTACAATGAAAAAATCTAAGAGGGCCAGGTTACCAAGGGTACTCGGAGGGACTATGAAATCTCCTTCCTTGGCAGTTTTCAAAATTGGAACTAGCAGTGGCAATGATCCCTCTTTCAGAGAAAGGCTGGACTTCAAGAAGTCCCTTCTAGCCACTTTGGCAGCGATTTTGGTAAAACAGTGTGCTGGATAGCCTGTTTTAGAGATGGTTAAAAAGTAGACTCCAGGGAGGTACAGTAGGTCACAAGAGATTAATAAGAGAAGGGCAATGAGACCTGAACTAGTGGAGCAAAGTAAAAGACTAGTGAAAGGCAGAAAGAGTTCGGTTAGTAAGATGATGAGTATAATGAATTTTTCGAGGTTCACTTGAAAAAGGGATGAAATACCTGTT
Source organism: Cephalopterus ornatus (assembly GCA_013396775.1). Taxonomy (NCBI): domain Eukaryota; kingdom Metazoa; phylum Chordata; class Aves; order Passeriformes; family Cotingidae; genus Cephalopterus; species Cephalopterus ornatus. The sequence continues at coordinate 26,022 of VZRE01010918.1, forward strand.
ACTGAGATGAAACATACTGACCAACATAAAAAAACTGCCCTACACAATGGGTTCCTGGATGGAAGCTTTGTTTTGTGCCATCTGAGGAAACTGTTGGCTAGAACAGCTAAATGTGACAACGTGCTTTCCAGAGTTGTGACTTCAGTAAACAAAGGATTTTTCAAGACAAATAAGCAATAGATCCCTTTATGGGTTTAATACCCCCACTGTAATAGGTTTGAGTCACATTCAGAGAGACTTTTTACATTTTTAATATTGTAGGTTATAAGCTACTTTTATGAAAGAAAAAAAGTAGAATATCCTTTCCTCACTTAAGCTGTTCTTAGGTAAGACCTGTTTCAGGTAATAAAATTAATGAGACACCTAAAACAGTAATTTTCTTTAGATAGTCAAGGCTTCTTAGAGTAAGTCCTGTCCCTGTCTTACTGCATATCATGCAGGTATAATGCTTACCTGACTCTTCAAGTAGATATCAATAGCTAATCTCCTTCGGTGTTAAACCCGTATCTCTCTCTTCATTTCAATCAATTTACACAATATCACTCAGACTGATTGATCAAACACAAGTATGACAGGACCTTTGAGACTCAGTCTAGCATCAAGTGATCTTCCAATGAGCCAAGTGGTCACATCAGTCAGCGTAGCTGTGATTTAGATGACTGAACACTCCATTAGGTTCTCCCTATTTCCCAACCATCTCTTCCAGACACACTGGCAACAAACTGGCCTAGAGCGGACAGGGAGATTAAAAACACCCTCTGGGACAACTGTGCTGGAAAATATGAGACCTCTCACTCAGCTTCAGTGATTGTAAACAAGAGCTAGAGAGACATCACTCCAAGGAAATTGTACCGCTGTAAGGAACAGTGGAGCTGGATCCAAGCCAGGGTGCTTTACAGTTAATAGTACAAGCTATTTTTTTGTCTCATACAACTGTTACTGGCCTGTGACATACTAATTATTATTATTTAAGAAAATTAAGAACAATAAGGCAGAGGTCCATCCTAAGAGAATGGGTTGTATTGTGTTAAACTTCCTGCATGCAGAGAATGGGGGGGGGGGGGGATAATTTCCAGCTAATTATTTATGTCTTAGTCTTGGCAGCGATGCCAATAAAAGCATTGAATAATGATCCTAAAAGGACCAAATAAGAGAAATTATGTGTTCAGCAGTTCTTGTTATTTGAAATCCAGTAGTGTGTTTTATTTGCTTTTCAGCTTTACTTTGGTGTGGCCTTTCAAAAGGAAATAATCCTATGAACAAAATATCTGGCCGAGAAACAAAAGCACTGCCAAGTCTAATCCACAGGTGATGAGTCCTTGGCCAGCAACCAAACTTAGGCTAAATTAAATACAATTAAAACAGACAAAATTGTCCATCTGCTTGCAGAGTTAGTATAGACAGAGTGTAAAAAGGTGCTAATAATGACTAAAGAGAAAATCTCACACTACATACTGAAGACCAAATATCCAGCAAAAACCTCTGCTGTACAAAAAAAGCCAAAGCAAAAAGCCCGTACAAGGGAACTCTAGCAAAACCCTAATATGAAGTCCCTAACTTTTTCATGTTTGGTAGCAATAGAAAACAGACAAATTGTTCGGCTCCACTGTGAACAGCTGAATTTGATCCTCAAATCTAACAACTTTTCCATTGTAACTGCAACAGCTAAAGGGATAACTAGTAAACTCTTAAAAATATAAATCAACCTGAGACTAGCATGTGTACTGAAATAATATGTGTAAGTATTTTCTGAGTCCTACACATGCAGTGAGCATAAATTTAAGTCCATAAAAAGAAGTTACATATCAAGAAGGAGGGATAGGAATGATAAAACACCATAACCACTTAACTTTTATAGAACTGAGATTCAATTTCTGTCAAAACCCTAGTACAGTTAAAACCAAATTTTTTTTTCCCTAATTGTCACCCACACACATACCAACTCATTCTTCAAATGACCCAATAGTTATGTAGCTGTGTTCCTTAACAGCAAGTGGGACACCCAAATTGAATTCCTTGCTTTGAGTCGAATCCGTAGATTTGACTCAAATCCTCTGTGTTTGCATTTTTCTCTACAGCTAAATCTCTCAGAATTTTCCTCTACCCATAATTAATCCATGTGTCCCATGCTGTGTGTTCATACTCCCTGCTTTCCCTGAACACATAACGCTCTGATTCAGGAAATCAAAGCAAAAGACCATTCATTTTCTTGCCAGTGTTATACGTCTTAGCTGAGTGAGATGCCTGAACAGGTCCACAGTGTTGTCAGTCAAGTGCTAGTGCTGGAACAAGGGAATCAGCTGAGCACATGGCATACCAGGAATGAGCAGGGAAGCAGGACTGCATCTTTCAGCAGTAGCTTGTGGTTTCCTTAGTGCTATCCTGAAACTAGTTTCATAGTTTCATAACTATTTTGAATGAGAGGGTTGCTTAAAGCGCATTCTAATCACTTTTAGAAAAGCTATTTTTTGTAGTTTAAAATATTGTAATAGCTTCTTTTTTTTCTTTTAACTTTTATTTTTTTGGTTCCCTCCATATGGGAGGTACTAATTTGAGACTAGGCCAACAACATGGGGTGATAATATACTACCATCTCCAAGATGACCACTAATAGGAACTGGAGAGTTTATCCTACCAATTATCTACTAACATCTTAAATCACTCCTAATATAAGTGAAAGTCCAAAACACCAAATGTTTCATGCTGGAGCAGGGCTCTTGCAACCTGAATCCAGCTGTAGAAAAAAATATCACCAAAAAAACTAGTCACTGCTAACACATTTGGTTTTGTCTCATGAAACAGCTAAATGGGGATGAATTAATCTAAGAAAGGACACTTTGGCAGGCATATTCAGCTTGGTCTCCCATAGTCACTGAGAAGACTGCATGAGTTCTTCTGATTACTGCTCTGGTGTGAATCATGCTCCATCGTGCAGAAGACAAACTCACTGTAACATTTCCAGACCAGCAGCACCATGGGTTTGGGCAACCCACTCCTCAAAACAAACTTTAACCCACAGGTCTTTTAGTTCCTGATCTTTATCAATTCTTCCTCTAACACTCAAGAAGGAAGTCGGCAGAAGAAGGAAGGAAAGAACTACACTTGTTCCTGAAGCAACCGGCCTAAACATAGAGTTTCATTAGACAAGGACAACATTTTATACACATTTAGACAATTATCCTGAAACAGAGTAGCAAAGAATACTCCCTGAGAATAGAAATTCATTTATTTTGCACAGATGTCATTCTTTTCACTAAAAAACAAAGACAATAACTCAGCTAGTTCTTTCTTTTCTCTGGGTACATCCACAAACTATAGCTGTTCATCAGAGATTAGGCCACATTGTTTAAAGAAAAGTAGCAGGAAAACGCAATGGGGAAAAGAGAATTTTGGGAAGCTGGCGTTTCTGGAAAATCCATCATCTGAGTGTAAAGTTTAAATACGCTTCCTCCCATGCCCAGTCTTATTGAAGACAGATTTATTTCTTGGATCATTTTATGAGATTTGTACTGAATCTCTGGAAAATATTTCCAATTAACCTTTCTACTTTATTGAGTGCTCTCACAAAACAAAAGGCATAACTTGTGACTCTGCTAATCAAGAGTACATGTTTATAATGTACTTTTCCTGAAAAAAGGGTTTGGGCCTGAGAACTTCACATGTCACAAAGACCAAGCACAGAAAGTAGCAAGTACATAATTTGCTTCCTGGAAAACAGACAATTTAGGACGTTACCCATCCCTCAGTCTGGCTATTAACCCTCATTTTTGAGAAGAGTGAGGTTCTTGTCTCTGGATGTGCTCCAAGGGGGAGGAGGGCAAGGTTGATTGGGTTATTTCTACATGTGCCTATCTTCATGCACACAACTATCTTACCAGAGGGTTTAATGCATTCTCTTAACCTCCAAAGGTCTGGGCTTACACAGAGCTCCTGAACTCTGTCATTCCAATTCAAAGCTGTTTATACCAGTGAAATTGCAGAGCAAACACACCAATCATATCCTTATCAGTCCCAGCCTAACGGCTCTGCATTGCTCATTTTTACTGCTGAACAGTTTGGAGGGTTTTTTTGATTCTTTTTAAGCCATGCTAATTAACAAAATCCAGTGAAGTATGTTGCACGATTTCTCCAGCAGAAACCCAAGGGCTACTATTTCAACTAGAGGGCAATCTCATAAGTAGAGTTATTATTGGTAGGGAGAGATTAGCTTGCTTCCAGCACTACTGAAGTACTGATAGCCAGAGGTACATGTGCAATGAGCCCAACAGCATGGTATGAGAAACTAGTCAGGATTACAAATAAGGCTGAGCTGCTAATGAGGAAATGGAGGAATCAGAGCACGAGGAAGCACCAAATTAAAATGCCTTCCTGTCTCAGCACTGCTCTATTTAACTGCCTCAAAGGGCCACGTACCTTAAAGTACCCCCATCAACAGCATTACACTTACTTCAAATCTCACCAAAAACTTTCTGCCCTCAAACCTCAATTCACAACCTTTTTTATTTTGCTCAATGGCTAGAAGAGCAGGTGCTTGTTTTGACATAAATATGCTGTTAAAAAAGTGTGCACTCCACTTGCAGTATACTCTTGTAGCAAACATGGGCCTAGGTGAGCTATGGACTGATCTTGTTAATTGCTCACAAAATTTAACACTACATATCAAGACAATAAAAATAATTCAATGATGGAATTTACCCAATATTTGAAACTTTCTTGCTCTTTCTTCTCTACAGAAAGGCAGGTGATTAACTGGAGAAAAAAATGTTGACAGTAAAAATCAAATATAACAAACCTTTATTCACACATGAACTATGTCTTACATCGTCTCCACCACAGATCTTGCAAGAACACTGGCAGTGAAGGACAAGAAGAATGTGCCAAGAAGAAGTAGTAGCCGGTGTTTGCCTTAGAGCTATCCAGTTTAACACTATTTGATGAGACTACATCTCAAGTTATGTTTCATTTTTATTTTGTGTTGAATCTGGGACCCTCAGAGTTATTAAATGCTGCTTGAAGCCTACTCGGTTAGGCCTTAAGTTGATAATTGTCATCTGAAGCAACAACTAGAAGGGAAGAGGAAGATGATGGAGCGTGGACTTGGACATTCTCCAGAGTGTATCTCTTGCTGAGGGGAATAGGCAAAACAGGACACGTGCATGGATCCCTGCTCACTACTTGTCATGTCATTACAATGCTGCCTTCTTTGTTAGTCCCCAGCTATCAGCCAGGTGGGCACCAGCAGCACTGCAGAAGCCATGCACACTTTCCTTCACTCCCCACTAAACTCACCTGGGGGAAGGAGTAACATCTTCCACTTCTATAGATAAAACCCCATCAGAGACCTATAGTGAAATAATTGTGTTATGTTATGAGGCAGTTGATGGAAATACAGAAACTATTAGAGATTAATATAGGACTAACCAGCATTTGTTACTTCTCTGTAGGCTTCAGGTAAAACCATGCAGATGAAGGAAACTCCTTCCCCACCCTCCACCACTTAGTAAGGTCTTACCTCAAACTTGTCATCTAACAAAGTTACATGTCAATCTAAATGCTTTCATAACCGGGATCTGGCCAAAGCTTTACCCTGATTTTATGCATGTGCAAGATCCACGTATATATCTGCATCTACAATGCAGGTGCTACCCAGACTAGCTAAATATTTTTCCCATCTTTCCACTTCCAGAGCCAAGAGAAACATTTGTCAAAGCATCATTGTTTTGCCTGTTTTCAAGCAGAGCAAAACTAGACTCCCTTTTCTTTGAGAGTCACATTTACTTAAAGTCATTTTGTTGCACCTGAAAAGCCTTTTGAAATAAGCATCCTCAAAGCTTGAACTGTCCAGAGGGCACAAAACTGAGGATCAGATTGAGTGCAGCATGGAAGACTAGAAGACACAATAGCAGATGTATTTTTTTTTCTTCTTAAATTTGTCCTATGAAACAGTAAATTGCCTGGAGCAGAGGTAATAGCCATCCGTATAAGCCCAACACAAGCTATTTCTATAGGAAATAAACAGCCAAGAGGGATCAAATGAGAGAAGAGGAATCAATGTATCATAGAATCATAGAACCAACCAGGTTGGAAAAGAGCTCTGAGATCATCAAGTCCAACCCTTGATCCAACACCGCCATGGTTACTAAACCATGACACTAAGTGCCACATCCAGTCTCCCCTTAAAAACCTCCAGGAACAGTGAATCCACCACTTCCCCGGGCAGCCCGTTCCAATGTCTGATTAATCTCTCTATAAAAAATTTCTTCCTAATATTCAACCTAAACCTCTCCTGGCACAGCTTAAGACTGTGCCCTCTTGTCCTACAGCTGGTTGCCTGGGAGAAGAGACCAACCCCCACCTGGCTACAACCTCCTTTCAGGTGGTTGTAGAGTGATGAGGTCTCCCCTGAGCCTCCTCTTCTCCAGGCTAAACAGCCCCAGCTGAGTTGTTTAGTCAAAACCTCAAGTATCTAAAGTCTACATAGCCCTTCTGTTTTTAGCTTTGCCGTATTATTTACCTCAGTCAAGATTCAAAATTTGCTGGTCTACAGCAGCAGTTTTACATGTAGCCAGGGCCTGTGGCCCAGCTCGAGCATGGGGCTGCCCCCTCTGCTCCTCCCCATGTTCTACCACAGCATGTCTTACCTTAACCCTCCAGCAAAACCATCCGTGAGACGATGATATACATCAGGAGATGTTCATATATCCACTACCAATTGCATTGGTGCAGCTGATGTAATCTGATAGGTTTTGGGGTTAGGACTGATAGCTGGGATTGGACAGTAACTTGCTTATACTATTTTTGTCCTCTAAGCTGTTACGTGAAATTAACTACACTGAGGATGTGTATTTCTACTGTCATTGCTTAATGACTCAGGCCTCTCCAAAGCTGTTGTAAGATTACTGTTATGACCATATACTGGGTTTGCATGGCAAGTTTTTATCAGCAAGGGTGCTACAGGGGTGGCTTCTGTGAAAAGCTGCGAGAAGCTTCTCCCATATTTCATCGAGACAGGGCCACCTGGTTCCAAGACCAACTCAACGCTGGCCAAGGCCAAACTATTAGCAATAGTGATACCTCTGCGATAACAGATTTAAGAAAGAGGAAAAGAAACCCTGGCAACAGCAGCTAAATTGAGGAGTGACAATATGTGAGAGAAACAACTCTGCAGACACCAAGGTCAGTGAAGAACAAGGCAGACGAGGTGCTTCAGGTGCTGGAGCTGAGATTCCCCTGCAGCCCACAGTGCAGACCATGGTGAGGCAGCTGTCCTCCTGCAGACAATGGAGGTCCACGATGGAGCAGAGATCCACCTGCAGCCCACAGAGGACCCCCATGCTGGAGCAGGTGGATACCCAACGGCAGTTTTTGACTCTGTGGGAAGGCCATGCTGGAGCAGGCGCTTGGAAGGACCTGTGGACCCATGGAGAGGGGAGCCCACACTGGAGTAGGTTTGCTGGCAGGGGACCCACACCAGAGCAGCCTGTTCCTGAAGGACCACACCCTGTGGAAGGGAACCACACTGGAGCAGGAGAAGAGTATGAGTAGTCCTCCCCATGAGGAGAGGGTGCACTAGACACAATATATCATCAACTGACCACAGCCCTCATTCCTTTTCCCCCTGTGCTGCTGGTGGGGAGGAGGATGGAGAAAGTCAGGAGTGCTGTGAAGCCCATGAAAAAGTGGGGAGTGGGAAGAAGGAGTTTTAAGATTCGGGTTTATTCCTCATTATCCCTTTTGGATTGATTGTCAATAACTTAAACTTATTTCCCCAAGTCAAGCCTCTTTTGCCCATGACCACAACTGGTGAGCGATTTCTCCCTGACCTTATCTCCTCCACCCACAAGCCTTTCATCATATTTTCTCTCCCCTGTCCCATGAAAGGGAGGAGTGATAGAGTGGCTTTGCTGGGCACCTGGCATCCAGCTAGGGTCAACTCACCACAGACCAAAATGAGAATGCTCATTCAGAGCATTCAGACTTTCTTCTGCTTTCTCAAAAAATCATTATGCAAAAGCTTCCAGATGATCTCAGAAAATGGAAGTGTTTTGGAGAATCTATTTTTCAGAACAAAACAATCAGACTTCTCTTCAAATCTCTGAGTCATCATTTTTACACATGTACAGCATGAGTAAAATATTTTAGGAACACTTGGCCTTTCTTGTTCTTTCTAAAGTAATGTTACTATTATGACAGTGCTTCCCACCAAGCTTCCATGCCAAAATGCTATCCAGGTTTTCTTTCCCACATGGATTCTGATCTTCTGTGGGGCAGAGGAGGTTGATGTGGGATACAGTAAGCTTCAGTGTAGTCCCTGGGTATTGCACCAGTAGTTTGCTCCCAGTTGCATTAACATAATTCCAAGCTGTTCCAGCAAAATAGAGCTAAGGTGAAAGTACCACAAAGAACTTCTTTAGAGCCTAGAAGTTGTGGCTGTCTCACAGTGTTCAAGACCAGGTTGGATTGGACTCTGGCCCACCTGGTCTAGTGAAAGGTGCCCCTGCCCATGACAGGGTAGTTGGAACTAAATGATCTTTAAGGTCTCTTCCAACCATTCAATGATTTTATGATCACATCAGGAGAGATATATCTTTAAGCACTTCATAATATCTCAGTCTGGAGTAGTTTCTTATAACACAATCCTTGGTTCTTCCTCCATGCAATGAGAAAAACAATTGCATTAATGGAACAAACTGCATTAATGAAAGTTTTAAAGACAGAGCTTTTCATTGTTCTAACTTTAGTGGTTGCTAATTGTTTTCTTCAATATCTTAAGTGTGAAAAGGTGACTAGCACTTGATGACCAGACTTCTGACAGAGAGGTGTGAAGCCTGGAAAAAGGTCAACCTGTGATTCCTTAATTAAAGGGATGCTACTCAGCACACAGACTCTTGAAGCTCGGGGGTTGGTATTAGAGGAACCTTATGGTCAACTGTTTAGTCTGTAGGCATTCTTTGCATTTATCTAGAAAGCCTCATGGTGGAATTGATTTGACAAACATACTGCCAGTACTTATCAGGTTATTCTTGTCACTGATGTGACAAAATAATTCATGAATGGATTTTAAACTGTATCTGATTTCCCTCCAGCTAGCTGTAGTCTCTATCAGTTAGAAAATAGCAGTATGAAAGTACTTGAGGCAAAAAATAAATGCCGCTTAATAATCTGAATATTATTAAAAAAAAAAAAAAAACCACCCCTTATCTCAGAGAACCTTTAAAATTAGTCTGTTTGTGAAAGTGCAGCATTTCTAGAGGAAATTTGGAAAATGTACACTTCTACTTGCATTAATCAAGGGAACCGGGAAAATTGGAATTTCACTGGTTTAGAAGAGTGAGGTAAAACATATTAACAGAGTAAGAAAAAAAGATTTAAAAAACACCAGTCTGAATTTTGAACTGAAAAATGTGAGGCTTGCAGCACACCAAATATAAATTTGTTTAAATTAAGCTAGATACATAGCTGTCACCTTAATCTGAAGAAATATTTCTAAAAGGCTTTTAGAGTTATCAGGCTAATGACGTAAAGAATTTCTTTGGAAATGAAATATATAGAATCTAGAGCTGTAAACCAGACAACAACCTAACCCAGCCACTGCTTGACCTCACCAGGTGCAGAACCACTCTGAGCTGAGCCACCAAGTACCAGGCTCACACTCCAGGTGCCCGGGGGTCTACAACTTCTCTGCATAAGCTCCCAAAGCACCTGACCCAGTATGTAAATTCAGAGTACATTTATTTGTTTTTGACTGATTCAAGTTTCTCTCAAAAAAACTCCACAAAGTCCCCAGGAAAAACAGGAGCAAATGAATCCTGTAAGTTGTCATCAGGCACTCATCCAGAAGAAGGGAGGCTCCTGCCCAATATTTCTCTGTTCCTAGAAGAGTATGTGCATCTTTTATGGTTTTCACAGTCATTGGATAAAACAACTAAGTCCTAAATTTCAGGTCAAGACTAGGTAGAAATGTATCTCTCTCTTGGATAGCCAGAGGGGAAAGGGCAAGAGGACTGTAGCTCCCTTAATCTCCTAGGCATTTATTCCCAGACATGACATAGTCATCATCATCCAACTCTTGTATAAGAAAGTTTAATGAAAAGAAGTTAAAACTTAAATAACATATCTCTAAGAACTCCCAGACCTGGAAATCAGTCATTCACTGACCCTTGCAAGGCTGTTCAGCAATTCTCGATTGCAAATGTTTCCAACGAGGTAGAATGAGCTTGTAATCCTTACTCTTACATATGATAGGTAAGGATACATATGATACTTCTCAGGCATTGTAATTGGTTTAATACAATAATTTGAATTATTTAAACCCTCTTTTTCTGTTATTTATGGCCAAAAAAACCCCCAAAACAGAGACAGTATCTTTGTCCTCCCATTGTTAATATTTCATGCTAGAAAACTTAAATATTCATGCATGCTGGGAAAAGAAGAAGTTATTTTCTGTCAAAATGGTCTCCCTTCAGAAGAACAGCATGGTCTTTATAGTTACTTCTAAACCAATCTAAATTAAATGGGTTTTATTTACTGCAAAACCTGCTCTTGGGCCTTATTTCCTCTGGCAGATAGAAGACCACGAGGTTAAGAATATAGCCTAAGACCTTTCTCAGACCTTCAGTTCAGAGGGATTTTCTAAGTATAAAATTCAATTGTTTCTTTTTTTTTATCATGAAATAAATTTAGTCAGGTTTTGACACAAAATTAAGTACTAATCAAAGGAACTATACTACTAAAACAGAGAGGTACAGAAACACTGCCACTGGTTTTCTTAATCTTGACCACAGAAACTCTTTCATTTCAATGCACACAAACTGAAGGCTTTTCTGTTGATGGTTAATAATAGTGTAATCATGCTATTCATGAGCAGCTGAGCGGATTACTTTAGCAGGTAGTTTTTCTCTGAGGCCTTGAAGGAGAATGGCAACTCCAAATTGAAGGACTTCAGCAGAATTAAGGTTGGAGGGTATCAGACTCTTACCTTGATATCTCTCACACTGAGTAGACATGTAGTAGTCTTCCTCAGCATTACATGTTGGTGAGTTTTAAGTAGTTCAACACTGGTGACTCTAGCCAACTGCCTGCTCCACACACCAGGTATTTTTGGCCTTCTGAGACATCTAGAAGCCACAAACAAACCCTTACTAAGCCTTGCTGTCACAGATAAATCATTTGTCTCTTGCACACCCTTTTTACTCTACATCTCTGCTAAAAGGTTACCTTCCAAAAGCAACACTGGTAGACAGGAATGTGTGCCTGCACCACAGGCACAATGCCATATGATCTGACACAGTACACCTCCAGCTCCTTTTCTTAGGCAGGTATAGCTGGGCCAGATAATGGAAATATCTCCCATTGCCTAATACTTCCCTCTACAATGGCTGTGCCTTCTCACAGGGGCAGCCACAGAGGATGTGTGTCCAACACCTTAGCTGCCACAGTTTGCAAATGTTATCAGTGTAAAGTGGAACTGCTCAGAAGTAGCTGATTCCTGTTCAGCTCTCCCTTCCGCCCTTTTTGTAGGGAGGCAGGGCAGACTGTTGAGCAGCAGAAACTAAATCTCCCTACAAACATGAGTCAAAGCCATTATGAGTCTAAGCTGAAATGCCAGGTTATGATCTAAGGGAGTTTTGATGTTGATACATATTGCCTTTGCCAGCTCCAGTATGGATGCTAGAAATTCCTACAGAAGAGCAGAACAGATAGCTGCAGGTAATTACTTCTTAAACTGCCACAGCACATTCTTTTAAGTCATCTGTAGCACCCTTTATCTCCTATACATAAATCCTAGGCACATGATACATGATGCTCTGGATTGCATTCAAGAGAAGACACGTCTTAATCTCAGTTGCTATAGCAGCAGGGAAATGTATTGCTTCTTTTCAAGTCGACTGTAGAAGCAGCACATTCCAGAATTCAGCAACATTAATACTACTCAAGTTGTAATTTTATTCTTTCCATGCCATGACACCCTTAACACTTCAGGTTTGCACACACGAACAGCAAAGTTGTAACTACACCCTGTGTAGGCTTGTCTGAGTCAGCTTGAAACCAGCTCAGGGCACTATTGTGCTGATGCTTTAAGACTACACTGCTGTGAGAAGTGGCAAGCCACCCTCCCTGCTGTCAATCCAAACTTATAACCACCCTTCATCTCTATCAGCAAGCAGATTCAATTCAGCAGGCATCTGTCCAAAATCTACTATTGGCTCAAGAAAAAGGATAGCACTAGCTTTAACTTTTCTTGGTGAGTCAATGGACCTCTGGCATTCAGGAGTACTGAGTTCAGCTGGTGTTAGCCAAGCATGAAATCACACCAACAAGCACCAGCAACGCTCCAACTACAGCAGCTTTCATGTGGAAACATAAAAAAACTTTCTGGAGCTAAAGATGCTTTATGTTGCAACATTATTTCTTAAGCTAGTTTGACTACTTCCCGACTAGGTCAGGTGTACCTGAACAAGCTGCATCCTCTCTTCTGACTACAGTGTGAGAAAAAGCATGCTCATCTAGATGGAGTTCAAATGCCACAACCCAAGTCAGAGATACTACGTCACCTACAACAGACTTTAAAAGCAAACAAACAGAACAAACCCCAAACCAAACAAAGAAACAAAATCAAAACAAACCCAAAAACAAATCCCTGAAAAACAATCCTTGTTGCAGAGTTCAGGGCCCGTGCTCTTCAGAAGTAACTGTCATTCCCAAAGGTTGTGGTTTTTTTTATTTAGACTGTTTCAGCTTCTTCACAAATCTCTTCATTCTATTCTGCCATTTCATATAAAATGTGGTAGACATATTATGTTAGTGTCCTGTTCAATGTCTACCAAGAATCAGACAAAGAATGGAGATCAGAATTGACATTCCTCTTCAGTGAATCTGTTCCACATAACATGAGGTTAATTATATTCTAGCCAAATTTCATTTTTCATCTTCAGCCACAGATCAATTCTCAAGTATTCGTACCTTCCCAGGTTTGTTTGGGGTTTTTCTTCAACAATCCTGAACACTATGCCTGGAGGTCGTAAATAGATTGCAAATGTCATGGCATTTACATTTTTATTAGAGAAAGCATTAGAAAAGTATGAAGTGCCTGTGAACAGTTTAGTATCTCTTCAGACCATATATAGAGCTCTAGTCATGTAGATACTTAACTCAACATCAAAATTTTGTACATCCCAGCTTGAATATATAAGGAATTTGTATTTGAGAGATCCAGAGTCCCAAGAGCTTGGGAAGGAGTTTTTGTACAGAAAAATTTTCTTTCAATAATTTCTCTATAACAGAAATTCTCTATTCAACATCCACAAAGCAAAAAGAAATAAAACAAATAAACAACAACAACGAAAATTACCTTTTTTGAATGCTGCAAAGGTTTCACTACATCAGCTGTATGAATTAATGTTTGTGTGTGGTAAGAGACCTTTCTTTAGATGTATTTAATTTCAGAATTCTCTCCCTATAAATCTTAATGTTTGTTTGTCTGTTTTTAGTTTTGCATTAGATGATTTCTAAAGGATGGCTGTGATGATGAGAAGCACAGGTCCAGATGTGAGCTGAAATTGCAACTGCACAAAACCTGACTTGTATGGAGGTGCACAAGAACCTTTCTGAATCAAGTACTTAATACAAGAAAGGACTTACAAAACATCTATTCTAATAACAGATCCTACCCTTTCAGGCATCACATTTAGGTGAACAAGTGATTCATTCCATTCAGTGATCAATTTTTGAGCCCTGAAACAGCCTTACATGAAACTTTGGTTTTATACAGACTTTTTCATACAACAGTTCTTGTCAACTGCTTGGAAGTTTAAAAACTATCCAGACATAGGCAGGTCTACACCACCTTAAACAAGTGCACTAGCAGGTGAAAAACATGCAATATGACATAAGATGCCTGAGCGGTTTTCCATGTCTTCGCCATAAATTGCTCATAAATTCCGTTTTTGGTTACAGGCTTTACCAAGTGAGTAATTTGGCAGGTCTGAACACATCAATCGGAGTATAGAGAATCTTGGTAAAAGGAAAAAGTGTCTGGGATTTGCAATTCCCACAATGTCTCTTCTAATTGCGTTTTTACCCCAACTGATTTGCCTGCAATTAACAGTTCTGCCTCCCCTCTCTTTGACACTGACTCAATCCCTCAAGAAGACAGATTGTTGCAAAAATTGCTCTTGGCTGGAAAGATAAAGACCTGAATGCCCTCAAAAAAGGGCAGGGAGAAGAATTCCTTCCTCTGGCTTTTTAGCAGTGTAATAACACATTTGTGCTCATATCTTTACTGAAATGAAGGCCAGGGACTTCCCTAGCGGGTAGTAGTTATCAGTCAGATACTATCATTTTCCCCTAGACTCCTCATCTCAGACCTACATGGATAACACCCCTTAGTCATTTAGTACAGCCTCATTTACATGGAGCACAATGAATTACATTGACTCCAAGGTCTCAGCTATTTAAGAGCAAAACTAGACAAAGTCATGTTCGCATAGCATTTGGCTGGCAAGGTTTACTGTAATAAAATAGCTTTAGATATTTCCAATTAAAAAATTTCAGCTTTCTACAACTCTTTACCAAGCCAGGTGCAATTAATCCACAACAAAAGGGTACAACTAGCAAAAAAAGGAAATTTAATAGCTGCATCACAAGCAGCTTCCTTCTCCTTACTTCAAACACAATAGAAATCACATCCCAGTTTCCATACAGTGAAGACAAGTTAATTTCCTCCCACAATGTGTTACGCTGGACAGCAGTGCTGCAATGCATGTCATAGTAGAGCAGAAGACAACAACAAAATCTAAATATATCCCCTTGTACAAGTAACTATTAGTTCTTATTGTCATTTCCTCTGTCTTTCTGTTAGTCAACATGTTCCTATTCAACACACAAAAAGTGTGAATTTTCTACAGAAAGTAGAAAATCTTCCCATCTCCAACATTAAAGAAGTTTGGGAGTCTGTAGAAGGTGAGCTAAGAATGGCCTTTTACAGGTCTGCAACAGGGCAGGTATGAAATTGGAACAGGATCACAGGTGAACAGCAAACTCCCCAGTTGGCAGGAACAGATCCCTCAGAACAGGGTGGCATCACCTGTCTCTTTTTCAACCGTAAGAGCAAACTTTTATGCACAAGTCAATTCCATAAATAGTTTGCCTCTCCCCTAAAACTTCATCCTCAATCATTTCCATGCATCTGCAGTTGCTTTGCTTGGAACACTTAGTTCTGCATTAAAGAATAATAGTTTTGATAAGTAATCTCCAAGCCTGTGCTATTTGTGTAACAAGCAGGGATCAGGCAGGAACCGAGATTAATAACTAACCAGATCAGACACAGTGGGAGCCAGTCCTCCCTCCCACTCTGCAGCAGGCCAAAGATTGGAGGTTCTTGTTTAATGAGGTTGGCAACAGCTACTACAATAGAGTGGGGAAAAGTAGAATGTCTCACTGCATGCCAGCTTTAAAAGCAAACCCCTCAGGGTAAGCATGCAGACAAGGAGCCTCCCTCAGTTTTGCATGGCCCCTGATTTTGAGCCCAGGGCAGCCTGCCCCTCCCTCTCAGATCCATTTGCCACTACTGCCATGGTCACCCCCACCTCCTTCCCACACCTTCCAGCTACACCTGGCTAAAACAACCTCATGTTGCTTAGCAGTGCATTGCTACCCCCATCATATTATTATCACAGCACTTAAATGAGAAGAAAATTGCCCCAAAAAGGACAAATTATCTTGCCAAGCCCAGGGCACACATGCAGACAACAGGAGAGAGGAAAGCACCTGGCTCGGGCTGAGCTCTCCAGCCTCAGAGAGATTTCATTGCGATGCCTTTCCCCTCTCACAGTGGGCTGAAAAGCCATCCTAAAGTCACTGACAGCCTGGCAGCTCAGGGCCACCATGTCACACAGGGATGCTGCGGCATGTTCAGGGAAGCACTTGTCCTTACAGCCACCCCCGTGCTCTCTCGTGCCAGATGCAGTGCCACATGTTGCCCTGCCACAGCTGGTACAGGTGGCAGTGCAGCAGGGCACCCATCTGACAACGTCAATGTTGGAAATCGACGGGAAACAGAGCCCTGAGCCCACACCAGGAAAAGTGTCAGAGCTGAACTGATCCAGGAGAGAGCAACCAACTCAGAGGTACCCCTAGATACAGCCAGTTCATTAGCCTGAGGTAGAACAACCACTGTCGTGTCCAAAGAAACCTTTACTATCAACATTATACAATCCCTGGAAAGCTCAGCATCTGAAGGGACAGACTTTCTCTACCCTTTTCCACAGAGAGGAAAGCAACATTCGACAGCCTGATGTCACTGTTGGTGGTGTTCTTACAAATGAAAGGTTGCTCTGTGAACTTGCAGTACTATACGGTGTATAGTTGGAATGAAACTGTTACCCTTTACCAGCACTTTGCTGTCCAACCTGCACAACATATGCAAGACAGGTAAGTGGGGGAAAACCCAAAATGTCTATCTTCACACATGCACAAGGAACCACTCAGGGATCAGCTCTGCCCACAGACAAATGGGGAAGCAGGGGTGGGAAACCTCCAGAGAAACAGCCCTCAGCTGGAAAGGCTCCCTGGAGAGACAGGGTTTGATGCACCTCCAAGACCCCAGGCTGCCCCTATGTCAGCCCCACTGCACTGGTTTTGGCTGGGGTAGAGTTGGTTTTCTTTACAAGGGTCTACCACAGGGCTATGTTTTCAATTTGTGTTCAAAACAGTGATGATAATACAGAGATGTTTTCATTACTGATGAGCAGTGATTACACAGAGCCAAGGCCTTGTCTGCATTTCGTACTGCCATGCTGGCATGGGAGTTAGAGGTGTATGGGAAGCTGGGAGGAGACACATCCAGGACAGGTAATCCCAACTGACCAAAAAGATATTCCATCCCATATGACATCATGGTCAGTATATAAAGCAGAGAGAAGAAGGAGAAAGGGTTGGAACATTTGGAGTGATGGCATTTGTCTTCCCAAGTAACCCTTAGGTGTGATGGGGCCCTGCTGTCCTGGAGATGGCTGAATACCTGCCTGCCCATGGGAAGCAATGAATTCATCCCTTGTTTTGCTTTGCTTGTGCGTGCAACTTTTACTTTCTCTTTTAAACTGTCTTTACATCAACCCACAAGTTTTCTGGCTTTTACTCTCCCAATGCTCCCCCCCAGTACTGCTGGTAGGGGAGTGAACAAGCAGCTGCATGGGCTTGGTGGCTGGCTGGTGTTAAACCATGACACCCAGCCAACAAGCTACAGCAGTTTCTGGAGATGCCCTCATCCAGTTGATAGATACCATCTGGTCAAAGCCACCAATGCTGCCCATGAGCTCAGGGTCATGGAAAACTGAAGCTCTGCAGCCTCTTCCCATCCCACCCCCGCAGCAAGGCAGTCAGAAGAGGCCTGAAGAGTAGAACACTGATATTTCCTTAAATCAAAAATTGTCCCAGAAGTTTCATACACTGAAGTGCCCAGAAGCAAAGCTCAGAGCAAGTGTCTGCAGTGAAGCATCTGCAATGAAGGTAAGTTCGAAAGAACCCCCAAAGGTGACTTTTGCACTTTCTATCCAACACCATGTTTCACCTCCACATAGTCCTGCTTCTCTCAAGACCAAAACCAGAATTTCCACAGTGCCATCAGCCCACTCTATTATCACTTACATTTATCACTTTTTATTTCAATATCCTCCACTGTTTCACTTCCTCTGAAAATCTATACTTCACTGTCTCAAGAGTGTTATATCCAAGTTCAGTTGTAAAAGTACTTGGAATTTGAAAATAAAACCCATACCAGTAAGGATTTAAAATTACACAGCCACCCCAAAGCAGAAATTTATGTAACTTTCTTTGCATTTTTCTACACTTTTCTAATGAATATAACTGAGCAGTTCATAACATATTTGCATGTTGAAAAGGGAAAAAAAAATTAATTTGTTATACTTGTGGTGTTGAAAAATGAAATATTTTTAGTTAAAATTAGGTCTGTTTTAACTTGACTCCTTACTTCACAAATGCAGAATTGGTTTCAGGATTCATCAACTTATTCTAGTAAAAATCTTTTGTTAAGATTTTTAGTGGCAATATAAGTGTTTCACAGGAGCTCTTTACGGGGAAGGATATTGAAGTAGCAAATTTCTGGATTTTTGCTTTATTAAGAATCTGGAAACCAAGTCACATGTAATTGCACTACTGAGCCTCCTACAGGGACTGGAAGACATAGCTCAGGTTAAAAGCCACGGACAAGGCCTACATCAGTACTACAGTTAGTAGTTGGCCTGCCCAGGGCAGGCAATCCTTATAAATTCCATGACTTCTTTGGAGGTTTTAGATGGGAGCAAGAGGGTACTGATCAGTCACCTACTACCAATATTAAAACTTTAAAGGTAACAAAGAAAACAGCCTAAATTATCATCCTTTTTATTTGCAAACTATGGTAAATTGGGAGATAGAAGAAGCTCCCAGTCTGAATTGTTTTTCCTCTTTGAATGCTGGCTTAGTTGCTTGCTACTCAGTACAGTATGTTCCATCTTCAGCTTTTTTTTTAGAAGGCACACAGGAACTTCAGAAAAACAGCACATGCTCACAGAGAAAAAAAAATCCTGAAGGACTGGCAGATACTTGTGATTTCTGAGCATCAGCAGGGTTTTCTAACTACAAATTGTTCAGATGTTGTGGGCTTGACAGAATCTATTTCAGGCTTGTTGTTTCCCTCTTCTTTTTCACAGATTTAGAGTCTCTGATGAATGCTATGTGTAGTAGCCCAGATGCTCTATTCTAGCTATAAAACACTTTTAGTCAGCTAACTGGATAAGAGAGCTGAAAATAGTGCAGCTCTTTACTCTTTATCAGCTTAACATTTTCCAGTACACAACACTAGACTCCAAGAACTACAAACCAGCCCAGTTATAACTGACATACATATTACTGGGGCATTGTTCAACGTTGCTTTAATATTGGATTTAAAGAAACTAGGATTTAACTCTTTGTATTGTCATTCTAAATGGTGCCCAAATGTCGCAGCTAACTGAGCACTTCACTATTACAGGAATTACTTGCAAATTAATAGACTGCTTTTAAGGATTTGGCCTCTGTTTCAGATTTAGAAAAGGCCCTGTTAGAGTATTTGTGCCTTGTGTCCTAAATCCAAATTCTATTTTCTAGACTCTCTCTAGATACTAGAAAGAGCCTTATTGTTTGGCCTTTGTCAGTTTTTGGATGAACAGACTCATACAGTGTTACACTGCCATTACCAAGACTATTTATCCAAACCTCTAAGATCAAGAACAGAGATCAAAACCTTCTCCAGTGCTAATCATTGAAGAATCAAGTATCAAATAGCACTTATTTTAAAACCAAAATCATTTTGACACATTGAATCTCTCAAATCCCTAGTGGCACCATGCCTTTTGGCAAAACTTGTAACACTAGTCATGCCAAAAAAGCAGTTTGAATTGAGCTGCCTTTTTTTACCCAATCCCACTAAAACCATAGTAATTGGTTCAGATGCAGAGGCTCAGCTGTCTCAATGAGGGCTAAAGCTACCAGCCAGTCTTGACAATGGCTTTTTTTCAAGCCTGGCAAAAGGAAACGTAATGCAAATGATCCAGTTCTTGTCACTGGCCTGGGAGGTTTTTATCTTTCCAAGCTGTCTGATTTTTCATGTGTGTTCACATCCCAGGACATGTTGATCAACCAAATGTGCTAGAAGGCGAAAAGTTCCACATAGTTAAAAGAACAGAAAGGAAAACCTTATTACAATCCAGAAATCCTTATAGGAGGAAGACAGCCACCTCAAAAACAGAAAAAGATTCCCTCAAACCACTTTAAACATCAGAAAATCCATCAAGAGACACAAACCTTAAGAAGCTACTGCATAAAAGCCAGACCTTTTGTCTCATTGAACTACTTGACTTAACAATAGTTGAGGGGGTTTTCCTCCTTATTGAAAAGATTGTCCAGCCCTAGGCAGGACTGGATACTCGTATGCTGCTCAGCTTATTGTAAAAGTAGAAACACCATACACATTCACCTTAGGCCTTCGGGAAACACTCTCTGTGAGAAGTGTTATATCAGAACCTGCCATTTTGTGACTCACTTGACACATCTCTCTAGATATGGCTGTCATTTTTATCAAAACCAAATATTAACACAACAATAATTGCTCCCTACATCAGTTTCAAGTGTTGTGTAAAAGTGTGACACCTTCTTCAGGTTTTTCATTATTCTGCATTGTCACACCACCAGCTGTATCAACACCAGGTACATGAACCTGCAATGCCATGGACAAAACCTTGGTAGTATTTTAA
Source organism: Cephalopterus ornatus (assembly GCA_013396775.1). Taxonomy (NCBI): domain Eukaryota; kingdom Metazoa; phylum Chordata; class Aves; order Passeriformes; family Cotingidae; genus Cephalopterus; species Cephalopterus ornatus. The sequence continues at coordinate 46,313 of VZRE01010918.1, forward strand.
TATTAAAACAGTGATACTACTTTGGCTGCTATGTGTGATCCCTATGACAGATGCAAATGCAATTTATTTTCACCTGTCCTTCCCAGTAGCAGTTTGATGTTTGAAGGAAATAATGAAATAAGTTTTATTCTACGTATTCAAGCAGAATATGAAGAGCAGCCAAGGAGATGAGTAGGGGGATACGCCGAAGTGTGGGGTTTTTTTGCCCAGCCAGTTCAGAATTGCTTTGTTATCAATCTTGTTTATAAACAATATTGAGTATATCTCTATCTGTCAGTTCCCCCCTCCCTACCCTCTATTCCTCTAGTAGGACTCCTCTAATCCACTTGGGAGCAGCAATCATACAGAAAAGAGTCAAACTGATAGTTTTCCTTACCATCATTCCTTATTCCTCTTGCTGAGCCAGCATCTTGTACATTCTCTGTCTTTCACCTGCAATGTAAATGGGCAATTAATTCAATCTAATATTGTAGCATCCCAATGAAATATCTTTTTCCCTTGATGAATTCTTATCTTATGGGACTTATTCTCCAGTTCTGCAGTAATCCCTTCCAGGATAGACAATCCACATTTAGAAGGGACATTAAAAAATAATAAACTACTTAAAACCAAATTAATTGCTCAGTTTATGTTACATACTAGAAAGAAAAAAGAGAGCTGTGAATGCATAAGAAGAGGTATGAAATATTTTCTTCCCTTTTTCAGTCTGCTTTGACTCTATTCTAAACAAAGGAAACAAGGTTCTTCCAGTTCCCCCTTATTGAGAGCTGCTCTGTAATTTATTTCTTACAGAAACTTCTGAAGGGTTGCAGACTTCAGGAATTCTGCAGGTGTATTGAACTGCAGTGCTGCACACTTCTAACCTTCAGAAGTACATTTAGTTATGCTACAGAAACCTTTCTCTGTGTCTGCATAAACAAGGTTCAACAGAGTTTTAGTTATTAAAGAGTTTCTAATGTAGCTCTGATCTCCTAAAAGTGTCAGACGTACGGATTTCCCCTGGCAAAACTCCTAATGATGTAGTAGTCTTACCGTAACCAGATAGGAAAGCATTATAATTTCCCTGATGTAGACAGTAATGTGCAGTACATACCACAACCTGGGTTCTGCTCTCATTTACATCTCACTTATTCACTGACTGTGGTAAGCCTGCTGTTACTAGGATAATGCATGTCTGAAGGTCCCTCAAATTACAACAGAGTAAAATTCTGAATTGAAAGAAAGGACGATTCAGTATCAAGAATTATATATGTCTTTCTATATAAACATGGAAACAGCAAGTAGTTGTGATCTATTCACAAATACTTACATTCCAGTCACATACATGGTATTCCTGACAGTAGAATTAGTCTGAAAGCTGGCTATTATCAGGGTCTGATGCAGTCATAAACACTGCTATCATGCTCCAGTAGCTTCTTGGTTTCTGGCATACATCCTAAGTAGCTGACCTGAACAAAACAAGAAAACCAAACCAAAACAACCACAAAAGAAAAAGAAAAAAAAAAAGCGCCAACAAAATATACACTCCCAACCCAAAAAATTTATTTCAGAATAACAACTCTGAGAAAGTTTGTCTAGTTGTAAAACTTGGAACTAACTTTAGTTCCTGAGTTACTGCTAATGTAAAGAGCACTCTGTGGGAAGGGGGTCTGCACAACCAGGGTTCAGTGAAGCCATGCATAGAGCAGTCAGTCTTTTTGTGGTTTTAAGCATTTGTCCTCAGATTTGTCAAAAAACATGCAATGCAGTTACACATGGTTTCACGCTTTCCATTTTATAGAACCCTGTTCTTTCAGGCACCAGTCCTCCTGCTTGGAAAGCAGGGGGGCACAGGAAGATAGAAAAATCCTTTATTGAAAGGGCATTTCTTGTGAAATTCTTACCCCATAGCAAGTACCTTAGAAGAAGATTAAATAGTCTGTAACATAGAGGAGAAACCTGTTGGAAATCCTCATCTCAACACTTGTGGGATAAGCAAGTAAAAACCAAAATCACTAGTCATAGAAAATCTTGATGTAACCATTGTTCTGCACCATTACCAGCCTTAAAAGCAAGAGCATGACCCTATCTCATTCAAACTTATAGTTTAGTCATTGAGACTAAATGTTTCAAGAAATGAACGTGAGCTTTAGCTCAGTACTCAGAATCTCAACTTCTCCTTCCCATGTTGAAAGCATTGTCTTCTGTTAGGCACACACTAACTAATAAATAAATAAACAGGAAGTCAGGCTACAGCTACCCACTTGACAGCAACTGCAAGGGCCAAAGAAGTAGCCTTCTGTGAAGAACAGTCTTAGATTCATTGCAAGGGGTTTTTGCCTTTTCCTTAGCATCAACACAATATGCTTGGATGCCAACGAGCAACGTTGTGTGAGATTTATTGCAACTGGGGCATATAAGGCACGGAAAATAGAATTAAAGATGAGCCTTGGCTGTCCTCCATCATCTGATTAAGAAAAATAAGACCAAAAGGAAGTAATAAGAGGACTAGTCCAGAATTCCAAAGATGTAGCTGAAGGCCAGAGTACCATGAGCCTTGGGAAGGTAGAAGAGGCATTTGCTTCTTCCTACAGGAGTTTTATCACCTGTTCTAAGAGCAGCTAGGCCTTGCTAGCATCACACTTCCAGTTAGAAGGGCAATAGAGATGACCAGTGCCTGAGACTGCAGTACAGAAGCAGCTGCAATGTCTGTTTGCATGTGTTAGGAAAAAGCTGAAAATCAAATCTGCAAAGGAAGCCTGAATTAGTTCAAAAAATGATGTTATGGCAGGATATGCAGAGCACAGAGTAAGAAACAGGATTTATTCTCCTCGGTGTGTTCTTTCTCCATTGCAGCCTAATTCCTGTTTGTAACAGATGGCACATCAAGCATGTGATGGGTGATCTTTCCTAACATTTAACATTTTGGAAAGTAGTTTCCTTTAAGCTAGCTGTTCAGGGAGGTACATACAACAGTTGTAGTGAGTAAAAGCTGCCGGGCTGCATTTCTGGGCTGTTCCTAGCTTATAAGGAAAACACTCTTCTAGTGAGGAAGGGTTAGGAGGGAATTGAGAATAAGGAAAGCCACAAGTGGAAGTTAATGCAAGTAGTTGTCCCAAAAACTTCGGAGGAGAAAACTCCAACAACACCACCACCATGAATAAAAGCAGAATAACTCGTTGGAATACCTATTAAGGAGACAAGTCTATGGGAGCTTATGGGCTGTAAAAATCCTATATAGAGAAGTCTTTGCAGTGTGGCTAAAGCCTTTGGTTAGAACAAAGGGAGACTCTCCACACTTCCATAGAATTATGTAACTGTGGTTAAAAAAAAAAAGCAATATGGAAAGCACTTTTTGAGGGAAATACATTACTGTTTTCCTATAACAACTAGAGATCCTAGAGATGTCCTTAGAAAGCAGGCATATGGGTCTAAATCAAGAAGAGTATGAACTTACTTTTCCTGTTCATGCTTGTTTTGGAAGATAGTGACCCTTCCTGAGCTGTCTAGTCTTAAACAGACAGAGGGAAGCAGGAGAGCAGACCAGAGGGAACCCAGTAACACAAATTGAAACTAAGCATGGGAAGCAGCTGAGATTAAGATAATATAAGGTTGGACTGGATTAGATCAGCTGATATGAACCTGCTTCTTACTGCTTACTAAAATAAGAGTGAAAGCTTTTGATGCTGTGCATCAGAAACAGGCTTCAATTTCACAACTTCACCAATCAAACATCTTTAAATCAAATATTTTTATTTTAAATTTATGCATGTTTTGTTTAAATGAACGGTATACAAGACAAAAAAGTCTTGCGTTAAATCACAGTTTATTCATTTCAGTGAACATACTGCATTATGTAAATAGTACCTTTTGAAGCTGGAACAGAAATTTTCACAAGGCCCTTCTGGGATCCATTCTGATTTCCCAGGTATTTGTTCTACTTCCATACACAGCTAATGGAATTGCACAGAAATAAGGGTTTTTTTGTTGCTATTGATGCAAAAGGGAGTAAAATAGCAAGTAACAAACAAGCAATGCAACAAAAGCCTTCAAATCAGGTACTTCAAAGAGTATGGGCTGGATTCAGATGAGTTACTTCAGCACTGCAAAGGTACACAGAGACCAACGGGGTGACTGAAAAACTTAAGCTAGGAATTTATATTTCCCCTACAGTCAGTAGAAAGAAATTGATACCTGTAAAGAATAATTCTAACCATATAACGGAGGCAGTTCTTAGCTCCAAACACTGATGAAAATCAACTCAGTCATTTCACAGAGAATCGGAGTAGCCTATAAAGTACATTTAGTAATCAGAACACAAGCATACATCAAAACCTGGTGTACAGGCATGGAGCACCACCTATATTCTCCAGCAGATATCCCAAAAACAAAGCACACACGCTTACGAGGAAAGGTGCTACATCATTCTTTTGACTGGATGTCATCACCACAAGAAACAGCTGACACAGCTGGAGGCTCAGGACTTGTCTGCACTGCAGAACTGAATACCTGTAAGGATGCCACAAAATCAGACCCAAGGGTATTCCTTACGGATCCGTAGCATTGAAGGGCAGGTATTATCACATTCCCACAGCCCTCAGCCAGGAAAAGAACATAACCCAAGACCAGGTATGGCATCCCAGCATCTCCCAGATGTGATTTGAAAGAATGACTCCAAACCAGAGCTTGGAAATTAATGTGACAGATTGCAGTAAGCACATGCCAAAGCCGTGTCATTTTCCCAATGACAATAACACAACCTACAAGAGGAGCATCTATCACTGAGAGTTTCCCTGCTCCCACTAGGACTGGCTGGCTGAACAGCAATAGCTGCTCTGCTGGGGGTGCTGATCCTTGACACAATTTAGAAAACAGCTCAGTCTTGCAGCGTCAACAAGACTGATCTGCTGTTACGGACTTCCCTGAGCCCTCTGACCTTCCAATGAGAAAACAAATGTGACACAGTTCCAGAAAACCCCATTTGAACACTCTCCAGGGGCTGCTGTTTCGATTTGTACCACTGCTCCAGTACAAGAGGCATGATGAGACCTTTGTCTTCAGAAACAAATTAAGGAGCCTTTTACCCCACCATTTCCTTTCCATCCTCTCAGGAACAAGCATGAGACTGACATGGACGATGAAACACAAGTGGCCATGCCAGGGACAGAACGAGGGAGTGTGAAATCCTCATTCAAATACTGCTATTTTCAACTGATTACGTGACAAACACAAAAGAGAATCTCAGCACCACTCACAATAAACCTAAGAAACTTGGCAGGTTTCTCTGACAAGTCTGGGAAGCAGCCTGCTGCCATAGTGATTCTACTCCTCCCTCAAACTGATTCTGCTGGTAAGGAAGAAAAATTTGGAAATATAAACAGAGATCAGGGACCATTTGCAAGAGGATTTGACAAAAATCTTCTCTTTAGGCAGAACAAATGTGGTTGTTTTCGGGGGGAGGGGGTAAAAAAAAAACAGAAAAGGATCAAAGTCCAGCAAAAACTTACTAGTTCTGTTTAAAACAGCACAGGAATACTAAATGTAGAATTGCTCTCTATTTGCTTCTGAAGGTCTATTTATAAGGGTGATTGCGGTGTGACCAGCATTTTTTCTCTTCCTGAAATTATACTCGCTACGGCTACCTCAGGAAGAGCTCTGAATGAAAGAAGTGGGAGAATGTCAGGTGCCTGCTGGACTTTGATCCCAAATCTCATGTAAACCTTTTTGGCTCGTCTCCACAAGGGTGACAGCAAAGTGCCTCAGAGTGGACTGTGCTAGCACTAGTAGAGATGCATCAATGCTGACAGTGAAGAAAAAAGAATGTCTTGAAACATGAAGGCAAGGCAGCCATCTTTTAGATCCCCCTTTTGGTGTGAATCAAAGGGTGATGGGTAAGATACTCTCAGAAGAGACCTGAGAGTAGTCAGATCCAGAAATATGTTCATTTTTGCTTTCATTATATTCTTTTTTTATTAATAATCTTCCAGTGAAGCTAAAGTTATTCTTTGGATCAAAATACAATTCAGAAGGTGTGAAAAGCACTATTTTTATGTCACCACCATGAAGTATCACCACCAATGAGGACTTCTACATATGTCATATTTCATTTCCACATTATAAAACCATCTTAACTGGAGGGAACAATTTAAACTTTTGATTTTCTATAGAGCCTCGTGATAATTATCCTGATAACAACACTTTAAAGGGGAAGGTCAAAAGTCAGAAGGCAGTCACATGTTATCAAGAATGTCCTCTAGAGACTTCATTTGCTAAGAGTCTTATCCTAATCCTTTCCAAGGTATTCCTTAATGCTAACAAATCTGCAGTGAACCCTCTGCAGGAAACTCCTGTGCAGAATTTAATGCCTACTCAAGTAGCTATTTACTGCAGAAAAGGTAGAATTAAAAAAAAAATTTCTTCTTTCACACACTGAGATTTTACCAATCTCTATGAGTATCATTCAACATTGGATTTCATATTTTTCTTTTAGGCAGCTTCCAAATTGTACTTTCCCAATACAACATGAAATAACATTTAGCCTGTGACCTTCAGCCACAGAGACTCCTAGAACAGATAGCCTAATATCAGTGGTGCACAGCAAGATTGAAGGACACAGGCTACATCACGTGTGTGGCTCCCACACCCAGAATGAAGCAAGGAATGAATCCTTCTCTGTGCGCCCTTATGCACCACTCCCACCCCCCACCGTTTTATTCTAGAACAGTAAATTTCAAATATATCTTTAGGGGGGAAAACCCACTAAACAGAAAGGATCATTAGACACAATATTTTGATTCGTTCTCCATTCTGAGAGAGCAATGCAAAAAAAATAGAAAGGTCTATAGGCCATCAAGAATTTGTCAAATGTAGCTGGTTTTATTCACTTTAACAAACCAAGTCTGTAGGATTATTAAGAGAAGTAAGACTACAGAACAAAATTATACACTAGAACAGAAAAGAGGAAAGAGAGAGATAGAGAGAGGATTTTATTGTGGATTATCACGATAGGAGAATATCTCCATTTAAAGGCAATCATAAAGAAAATACAGAAGTGGTGTCAAAAAAAACCCTGCTTTTAGTCTAATTAAAGCAAGCCTCAGACCTGTGCTTTAATTAAATTTCTTCTCTTACTACCCTTGCCAATAAATAGCATACTGTTCAGGTTAATGGACAGGAAAGTCAACATTGTCCATCAGTCACCACTGTAGCTTTATAACTGTCCTAAGTCATGCAGAATTACAAAAGGATGGGCTGTTTTCTTCCTGCTCTTACTGTAATGGTGAAATATCACAACGAGTCCCAGATATTGAGGATTTTAACAGTTCTTCTCTCCATGCCTTCTGCTTTTTTGTATACATTTTTTATTAAGTAAAGAGGGCTAATGCAAATCAAATTAAATTATGACTATTAAACTGTGTCTCTTGGGGAAGATTTTCAGCATGGTTAGCAGGGAATTAGGCAAACTTCTGCTTTAGTATTAATGAGAGTTTTGCTCCCAGTTCCTCTGCAGTACAGTTCTGACAGCCCCTGCACCAACCAAACCCTTCAACTTGCCGCACATTTGTGTGAGTTTAGATTGGGCCTGTTGAGAACTGTGAAATGTTCATATAGCTCATTTGTAGCTGCAGACATAGGCAGAGGCCCAGGGAGATTCCAGAAAGCTGATTTATTGTTGAAACGAGGAAACAGGTGTACAAGAGCTGAAGATAATCTCATAAAGCACAGATATACAAGTAGCATGAGTCCTCTATCCAAGAGGCTCCTGAACACATCCTGCCTCTCTGGCAGCCCAGACATCCCCATACTGCTACTCAGTGCACTCCTCTCCCTCCACAGCTTCTCCAGGCTAAAGGAGGGTAAAGCAAAAAATTACCCCCAGGCAATGCTGGTGGTGGTACTGATCAGCTCAAGGACACTGAATCCTCCTAGACAGTGCCAAGAGATGTGTCTGCATCACACTCACGTTACATGGAAGGAGGTTACTATAGGACTACATTTTTCATTGTAAAAGAGTTTTCTCCTATAGGGAGCCTAGGAGTCATTTAGTTGATTTTTTTGTTGTTGTGGGGGTTTTTTTGTACTACGTAAAATTCATTACGGAAGAAAAGCAACTGCCAGTTTATCCTCACTCTATAAATGATGAGATTGTCAGTGAACAGTTTTGCTGGATGTTGGTTTTGCCCTTTTGACTCACTTTTCCATCTTTGATTTTGAGAGAAGTAGAAAATAGGGAAATGAGGAATTGGCATATGTTCCTCTTTCTGTCTTGAGCTCAGAAAAGACTTAAAAAAGGCCTCTAACTTTTCAGATATTGTGATCAAGTAAAAACATTTATGAAAACAAGCATGGTGCCAAACCCTACATGGAATTTATTTGCAGTTCTGACAACTTTTTTTACTAGATGCTATCTGAAGATGGCTTAACTTTTAGTATTTAATAAGAGTAATATCAGAAGTATTTCAGAAAAAATGGGGTTTTTTCAAGTTAATTGAAAATTACTCATAGAAAGGACATTTTCTAGTGTTATAGAATTTCCTAGTTAGATGCAAAAAGCAGAAAATGTAATCTATCACAAAGGGTATTAAAAATAATCTTTTTAACATCTTTAACATTTACATGCAAGAAAATAGACCTCCTTTATCTTTTTTAATTTTAAGCTTTTATATGGCATAAATAAATAACAGTTTAAAACCACATCCCTATGAGCAGGCAAGAATTGAAACGATAGGTTGGTATAACTTAACTTCACATGCAATGCAGAAATAATTTATGTAAGTAGAGAGAATTGAATCTCAGAAGGAATTTAAAAAAAAAAAAATTGTAAAACTTGGAACCTGAACACACAACCTGAGGCATTCAGCTGTCTGCTTTGCTGGAAACTGGGAGTAAATAAATGAACCTAACACATAGGAGTTTTTTTACTGCTACTTCTTCGTAAAGAATACATTCCTTCCAAAACCAGCAAGAAACAGAAACGAGCTGGCAAAAAGATGAAATCCCTTTAACACACAGCGTTTACGCTGAAATCGCAGGCAATAAAGAGAATGTCAACTGCAGCAGCTCCAACCTTGTTTGTCACTAGATTAACTAGAGAGCCAACAAGGACAATGACTCAACCTTTCATGCCTATTAGGCTCGCTATGAAAGGCTCCATTCACTCACCAGCTGGCATGGTGGAAAGCTATCTAAAGATGTGAACAAGCGCAAGGGGCAGAGGCAGCCCAGCCCTGCTGCAATCTAAAACCAAAGCTGCAATTAATTATATATGGAATGCGGCCAGGCCTCACTAGCATTGTAATCAAATGGGACCACACAGAGAAAAGAAAATCCTTTATCGCATCACATGAACTGCAGACAGACAGAGTTCTTGCAGCAGAAGAGATATTTATTTTTTGTAATTCTTCAGGGTGCTATCCACATTGCCAGCTTATGATGTGTTTATATCTTGAAACTTCAAGTTTGCTGCTTCTGTTTTATTTCCAATAAAAGTCTTACGTGCCTAACTGTTTTTATCACCAAAATCAGCCACTTGAATTTTTTTCATATGTGCTTTCTATCCTCACACTCATAGCAATAATTTTACACTATTCCTGTTCTTGTACCCTAGAGATATTAAAATCTTCAGGATCATCGCTCAAACTGCTTGCAAATCACAAGTCTAATCTGGGAAGTTCCTGATAGTCTCAACCACATATTGGAGCAGGTACAGAATTCAGGATGCTGTAGGCATGTTTCAGATGAGACCAGCTTCAAATAATTTCCCCTTAGTGTAATTCTCCAAGACTGCACAACCTTTTTTCCTTTGGGGAAAATTGAATGCAAAAAGCATGCCTCAAAACAAAATGAGGACAAAAGTGGCTATGGACAGCCAGAATAATAGAATCCCATCAACATCATCCACATCAAGAAAGCAGCAGCATTCCCAAAATTTATCTGATATATATAGTGCTAAACTTGTATCTTCCCATCATGACAATCATTAAACACTATTACAGTACTATTTTGAGTCTGTAACCAAATTAAGACCCCAGGGTGTACTACCTGGCATACATATCAATGTAAGATTCTCTAGCTGAAGAACTTTGCAATCAGATAAATCAGATAAAAACCCAACCAAACAGAAATCCTCCCCTGAAATTGGGGAAAGTCAAAAAAAAAAAGTCCTACATTACCCATTTCTTTTGCTTGGGCACGCAGGCAATTCATGGCAGGGACAGGAAGCAAAGAAAGCTGGTCATAGGCAGGAATTCAGCCCCATATGAATCCTTCTCTATCTTCACCCCTCTTTGCTCATTATTTCTGTTGTTTGCTTATATTCTTGATTAATATCATTCCAATATACTTATTTAACCATCTAATTGCTATTCAGAGTGCAACACTAAAATCAATGCGAAACATCACTTAAATAGAAATAAAAATGGACTACAGTCTTTGCAGAATAGGGTACAAGTTATCTGAGGATGGGATATTTCTTCACACTTATTTTTTACACTGCCAATATGTCTTGGATTTTGAGGTACAAAAATATTGAACAATAATTAAACTGTTGTTAAGATGAATAAAAAATCACAAAGGCAAAGTGAGGTGTGTTAACAGCACAAGTAGTGAAGGTATGCATCTGGCTTTGTTACAAATTACACACAACCAACCTTAAAAACCTTTAAAAAAAAGGTAGCACTGCAACTTATTATGAAGATGTGCTCTTACTGTGCAAAAAAACCATGCCATACTGGAAAGCGCTAAAAGGCTGAACCAAACCCAGTTCAGAGCCTGTAGCATAGCTCTTGTTTCACTGCCTAGCGTACTTCTTGTTGGCAGATGTTATTTTCATGAACTGTCACCATGTATTTTGACACAGAGAAAGGGGCTGATTCAATGTGCATTCATGGATACAGACACTGCTAAAATATGCAGAGATCCAAATCCCCACATAATACAGCACAGAATAGAGCACCACAGCATCTCTTAGGAACACTGGGCTTTTTAGGAGGAAAATGCATTATCTCTAAGGATGTTTTCTGGGGGGTTGAGTAGGTCTTCTATGTATTTATTATTTTTGCTTTATTTATCAATTGATCATTCAGGGTCTTCATAAGACCACAACATGTCAAAAAGTCAACTTGAAAAGGAGAAAAGGAAGTTAAAACAACCAGGTCGGGCCACACCAGCACCCATCTAAATGGAAGAGGAGCCTGGCCAACGAGGTACTGCAAATAAGCATACCCAAGTTCCTCTCTTCTGTGGATAGCCTCTGTGCAGGTAGGTGGAAATATTATAAGCAACAATGAGCACAGAGAGAGGCAGAAAAAAGGCACCTTTAGGGAGCCTAAAGCCCTGAACCACAGCCAGAGCACAACTGGCTCAGTACTCAAAAAACATTCATAAAGAACAGAAAGGAGACACACAAAAGGAGCCTTTTGGCAGCAGCCTGAAATTGCATCATCTCTAGTGTACTGTAAAATTTGAACTTCTTGGAGTCAGAGAAATATAAACACCTCCACAGCATGACCGGGCAGCAAGTGCAGGTGCCTCCCATCACATGGGGAAAAAGACTCATACCCCAAGCACAGCTGAGTGCACTGAAATGAGCCCCAGTAAATAGATCTTTTGTTCAGCTGGTTTTTAACCTCATGCTGGGTTTTACTGGAGCGGACCGGGTTCCCCTAGCTGTACAAAATTCCTTCATTAAAGAAAGTATCATCATCCTTCATAGATGCAAAATGGCTAAGGGCTATATTTTCAACATGATTTCAAAAGAGTAAATAAGCACCAAGTGGGATTTTAAAATGCCTGTAGGTACTTTAAACTACAGATGATTACGTGGAAAGGGGAAGTACTGTAAATCCTGGATAACTAATAATTTGAATCTGTTGTGGTGGATTTGAAGTACGTGAAAGAAATGGATCTATCAGCTGGCCACTGTAATCCTCTCCTCAGGGGAGCAAAAGCAACATTTGACCATGTAAGTATCTATCTATACATATGAACAGACACACACACATCTTTCAGTCCTATTAAATTGGACAACATACAATATAACTTGAGAAACACTTTGAGAGCTGTTGTCCACTGATGTGGGGGATAGAAGAGGAAAAAAACAACCAAAGAAACAAAAGCCCCACGTACAAAATAAACATTTCATTTGTAAAGTTTGAAACATTGTCACATTTAGCTGGACTGACCACTTGAGTTTAGAAAGCAGGAACTCACTAAAGTGTCCTACTTGGGGATTTAAACTTTCAATGAAGTCAAACATCAGATATGGGTAGCACGGGCATCATGGGAAAGTGTAGCCCAACGCAACCTCTTCCTTTAATTGAAGAAGGTAGGAAACCCGTAAGCAGCTCAACACAATGTCAGTGTGGGATTTGGCTGCTTTGCACCTCCTGAATTTATATCAAGGACCAAACTGTAAACGGAAGCATGACTGCGCAAGGCAAATCTGACAGAGATGGGGGATCATGGGGAGGAAGGGAGGTAAAATGTTGGAACCAAACACCAAGTCTTAGAGTTTTAGTCATTTGAAGATATCATAGTTTGGCTGCAAAAGTCTCATTTATATTGGATTCCGGTTTCTAGAATGTAAAATTAACCATTGTGCCCAACAGTCCTACTTATCCCACTGGATGTGAAGCTGAATCTGAAGCACTGCAGTCCAAGGTCATTTATACTGCTGGTATACAGCAGAACGCCTCTCCAGACAATTCTGCAACATTTTTAATTGCTTTTAATTCACAGTTATTTAATAGTTTCCATTATTCTAATAAAAAGAGCATGCAAAATCTGTGAAGACTGAAGGAAAAAAAATAATAGGCTGTTCTGCTTTGATAATACACTTTAAAGTATTCGGCCAGCTCTAGTGGTGACAGTAATCCTTCCTCTATTTTTCCTTAAAATGGTGCCTTTTTCTTAAAATCAGAGCAAGAAAAGTCTGTTAGTGCTTCACAGCAACCCTGTTTACACAGAATTTGCTTTTCCGAAGCCCCACAGAAGTTACGTTGGTAGCACAGAGTTGTGAATACCCCGGGATGCAAAGTGCCCAGCTCCAGCGGAGGGGGACTGTCCTCCCACCCGGCAGCAGCTTCCATCTGCACATTGCTTCAGCACTGACTTAGTGGCATTTAGGAGGCCAGTACAACCAACCCTGAATAATGTGTTTATAATATCTAAAGCAGAAGAAAAGAAGTGTTAATGAGAAATCAGCTCATTGTCATCTCATTTTTTCCACATATTCAGTTATTTGTCATCTGCTTGTGTCTTTTGACTGACAACATTCATGCCAGCTGCTCGCTGAATGGGAGCTTTCTAGCACGCCTAAATAGACTGTTTGTCTTCATTAGCGCTTTGTGCAAATTCATTGAGCAAGGACTTGCAGACTGTCATTAGGCAGGTCCAGTCTTTTAAGTTCTGCTGCCACAATCCAAGATGTTTGTTTTAGCAGACTTTCCCCTGCTTTTGTTTCTTTGACACAGGAGAACCAAGCTGGTTTTTTTGTTGTTGTTGTGTCCCATCACTGCAGTTTCCAAGCATATTTCCACACTGCACTGCAAGGGGAGAGGGGAAATGCACACACACTACATCTCTAGGATAATAGATTTCATTGTGTTATACTTATTTGCTTTCCACTTTTCTTTCATAAAACAATTTAATAACGAGTCCATATCAACTAGATGATTGAACACCAAGGAAAAGAGACCTAGCCTGACCTCTGATTTTTCTGCATCGGGAGACTGATAAGATGACATTATAGTAAGTGGATAAAAATGGCACATAACCTCAGTAGCTGAAGTTGAATGAAAATTATTTTTAAAGTCAGAGCGGGCAAGATTATTATTGTATTTCAAACCAAACATCCTTGTCTTTCAGCATGCTTGGGAAAGGACATGCAAAGCTCGAGTCAGGCTTTAGGTGCCAGAGGATATTCAAGAGAAGCAGCAGCTGTTTCTTCTTTGCATTATCAGAACCACAGAGAAGCCTTCTTCTCAACAGCAATAGCAGATCCTCCTTTTACTTATTCTCCTTTTAAGGGTTGGATCACTTACTCTTACCTATAAGCATGGTCCTTTGACATCAAGCTTTTGACTACAATTTACCACTTTCTTAGACAATTCCTCACAGGAAATATATGCTAACCATAGGATATATATTATGCATTTTCCTTTCTGGTGTTGCTCTTCAAAAAATCTGACTTCATCTCAGTTCCAAAGCATTACCCAGAGAAGTCCTTCAGGACACAGCCAGTGTGCTGTTGTGCTATATATCTACATGAGGCACTGGAAATTGTTGGGGAGTGAAAATTTATTTTCAGAATATCTGCAAAAACATTTCAGCTTTCATTTAGCTTTGATTTTAAAGTAACTAGTTCTAGTTTCATGGCTTTATGGTTGTGAAGAGAAGTTTGAAAATATCAAAGTGTGTTTAAAGTCATAGGTAAAGAGAAAAAAATACATATTTTGTGACACATTTTCAAGGGGGGTCTGCATAAATGACATTCCACTAAGAAAGAGAGTAATGGTTTAAATATTTCTGTAACTTACTGTCAGACAGTATATTCAGTAGAAATAAAAGAGAACTTAAGAAGCTTTTCTAGGAGATGACAAACACAAACTAGTTCTCAGAGAAAACTGGAAATAGGCAGATCATTCTTAATAAATGAAAACATTTACTAGCAAAGGTAGATTTTCCAGAAAAACAAAAGCATTCCAAGAGTTCTTACACAGCCTTTTTTTTTCTTTGTTTGTTGGTTTTAAAGGCTTAAAAGTTTTTTTATTGGACTTTCAGAAAGCACAGCCTGATTGTTAACAGTATTCTCTCTCTTTAGTTTAAAGTTCACAAATTAACTCATTTATCAACAATAAAGCCTTCTACAAGTAAAAAGACCAGAAATAGGTTTCAACAGGAATGTTTACGTGAATAAGTCTCCATATACATTAACATCTGCATCCAAAAGCTCTGGATAGATGTTTTCAATGCCAGGTATAATGCCTCATTAACATTTCCTTTCAAATCACTTAACCTAATTTAATACTTTTTCTTCATTTGATTTACTGCATGTTAGACATAACCATGCTTCTGAAAGGCAAAAAAGTAACACCTTGTCAATTAAGGAGATAAGGTACGTACACCCTGAATGAACTAAAGTTCTTCAGAAAAACAGCAATAGCAACAGATTGTATCTATGTGAAAATCAAAGTTACGTTGGCATTTTTATTTGTGCAATTCATTCAATTTTTGTTCTGGCAAAAGGCTTTAAAAGCTGAGCATTATTTAACTGCAGGATCACTTGAACATTGATGGCAGAAATGCAAGCTTCTGTGCAATTTCCTAAGCTGCTGTCTACTCTCTTTTGAAGAGACTGTCTTGGAAATCAGTTTTCCGTATTTGTCATTTCCTGCACGAGTTCATTTTAGAAATATCATTACATTTTTTAATTCATATCACAGTTTCAGTTTCCTTTATTTAATCATCAAGAGGTATGACCAGTGAAAACATGAGCTTCCTGTTGCTAGTCAGCAGTATCAGACCAGCCTTGTCAGCCCTGCACTGTTTTAGTCCCATCCTAGATGAAGTTGGCACATGCCAGTTTCTTTGGCGATCACCACTCCTTCTTTACGAGGGATAAATTGCACCCGCAGAACTCAAGCTTTCTCTACATAACCAAAACCCAAGAAACCTTAACATTATCATCTCCTGTGATTAATAATCTCTGTAATCTTATCACAGCATGTAAAATACTGAAAGAAACAGGAACCACTTCCTCCAATCACAAAGGAAGGCTGTGCTTTCTCCCAGAAGAAATCCTGTCCCCTGAGTGTCTCTCAACAGTCAGAAACATCTCTTCTGGGAGAAACCAGAGTCCTAGGGAGATCTTTGCATACAGTAGGTCTTTCCAGTGAAAGAAAAACAGTTATTCACCAGAGAAATGCAAAGTCTGAAAAGTTCTGACTAAAATTAACTTTATTCAGCAATTTGGGCAGCTTTTGATAAGTTAGGTAACGAAAAGAACCTGCATACTTTCAAAAACAGACATCTGCTCTTGGACTGTAAAATGGATGCACTACTTTTACCATACAACCCTCAGAATGAAAAACTTCTGTGAAAAAGATTCCAGGTACTACCTATAAAGCAAAATCACAGCCCACAAAATACCCACCACTCAGTTTAGTTCCTTTGGTCTGTATAACTGAATCAGTAGATTTTTTTTTTGTAGTCTTTGATGATATAAACACCATTTTTTTCCACCAGGAAATAAAAATAATAAAAAAAAAAATCCATTTTGTTGAACTGCAGGAAAAAACATTTTCAAAGCAGAAAAGCAAAAGGTCCTTCATGCTTTCCTATTGTCTTTTCATATCATCAAGGCATTATCTTCTAGATTGACATTATACGGTAAGAAGTAGAATATACACAAAACAGAAAATTCTTCTTTTATTGATTCTTTTTCAATATCCTCATTTAACAAGACAAACTGTAGTAGGGTAGATTTTCAGTATTTTAGAACGATATTGTTTTCTTTAAAGATGACCTGAAGGAAATGATTTATTAGCTGTTAAAGAATATCAAGTTTTACAATTCATTGCTTACTCTTTCTCTCTTGGACTGTTTTTTGTTTGGGGTGTTTTTCTTCCCTTTTTACTACAAAATTTATAGTATAGGAACTGTTTGCTTATTTACAAAATTATCAAGAATACATCTACTCTCCTATTATTTTTCTCCATAAATATAAGCCCTCAGAAGAATTTCATTAAGGATATTCCAAGGACTGAGTCCTGGTTGTTGGAATACATTGTAAATTCATTCTAATTTTTATCAGCTACTTCTAGAATTAACAATTCTACACTTTGCTGTTCCCTGTTGGCTAAAAAAATATCTTCCAAACATACAAACAAAATGCACACCTGAATTTGAGACATGAAGTTTACTGTTCTGAACATAGGGAAAGGGATGGTAGTAGACACAAGCTAACACCAGTATGTCTTCCTGTGCCAAGTAGGATAGAGCACACATAGCCCAACCAGCACCCAATTCTTTAATTTTCAAAAAGACTGAGGGGCTGAGCAGCAGGAAACATGGAAGAGGATGGTGAACTTGAAAATTTGTAACGTTCTTGAAATACCCTGGTTAATGAAATTTGTTTGTTATTTCTGATATGGACTAACATCACTACAAACAATCTAAGCTTTGACATTTACCTGTAGGTATAGAACAGTTTTAGTACAGTTTGGCCAAGAAAGATGTGGAACTTGTATCTTCCAAGAATTCAAAGAATAGCAACAATAACTATGCTGCTGCAAAGACTTAAAGAGAACTGTAACTTTCACACCTTGTTACTATCTTTGAAGTAAATGAGAATATTTGCATGTGAAAGTTTAAGCATCCTTAAGTCAATAGTTTCTGTTCTCCCAAGCCATGCCCAGAGCAGGAAAAACAGAAAATCAGCAGTCCAAATAATTTATTTAAACCATAGAAAAAAACCTCCTGAACTGTTACCATTTAGTTGCATGTGTGTGTTGTACTTTATTTTAGCAAAGAAAGGAGAGATTAAAGAATCAGAAATTTTATTACTAATTCAATATTTTCCAATTATTTTACTTTACTTTTCAGAAGTCCTACTTTTAGAAGAGCTGAACAGTTAGCCTCACATTCCAGTGACAATGGGGGAAAAAAAAAAACCAACAAAAAACCCCGAAAACCTAAAACAAAACAAACAAAAAAACCCACAAACAAACAAAAAAAAAATCACCACAGGAAAAGAATATTCTTTTACAAGAAAATTACAAGGTTTTTTGTGTTAAAACCAAAGACATCAGTTGAACTTTTAAAAGAACACTTACAGAGCCTAAAGTGACATGATTAAGTAAGTTACCAAACATCTCTCAAGTCACAGAAGCAAAATGTCTCTCTACAAGCAGGACAAGAACTCTAGAAAAGTCTTTTTGGTTCCTATTAAGGTTAAAATTCTCTAAAAATGTTTTACAGTAGATAGGTGAGCTAGGAGAAGAAGAGAAAAAAAGAAAAACAAAATTAAAAAAGCCACCAATTATATCAGTAGATAGATCTGACCAAAATTGTGTCATGAAAAAAATCTCAGGAAAACTGAGCAGAAAAGAAGATGTCAGAAGAAAGGGGTCAACATTCAGAATAACTTTGTATCAGAAGCTGTAGTGAGTCATAGCAAGCTTCATGACCTCAAAGCTCAGGAGTCTGTCTTTTTTCCCCCCACAGCTCTGTAACCGTAAAGGCTCCTCCATGAGGAGATCAAGAGTACGTCTTTCTAGAAAAAGTAAAATTCATCATTCAATCCCTTCTCTTTATCTATGCATCACATTATCATTGCACCCAGACAACAATGTTCTCTCACGATATTTCACACAATAACGAGGATATATTCATGTGAACACTTTGAAAAATAATCTTTGTTGACTTTCACTGTCCACCTGGAAAATGACCAGGAGAACCTTACACTGACTAAAACTTCCAAGAACTCATTAACCCTATAATTATAAGTGAAAAAAATACAACTGCTACTGCTCCTAACTTATTATGCTGTGTACTGGGTTGCACTGTACAGTGTCTAGAAAGTTTGATAAGGGCAGTATATAAAACTATCAGCTCATACTTAGCTTCTTTTTTCCATGGGATGGAGTTGTCCTGCTGAGATAACATTACATATTGCTCCAATAAGCTTATATTTATTATATAACCACACATAAATGCTTCAGCACAAGGAGAATATTAATTATTATTGCATGTTAATGAATCTGGAAACACTTTTCCAAACAGTACTTCCTACAACTGCTTTTCACGTTTCCCCACTCCTTATGTGAATGCCGTTTTGCCCAACCTAGTGCCAAGCCATTCTCATTGCCAGCAACAGCTGCACTCACAGCACCATCCTCTAAGCAAAAACAGCTTTACAAATGCCACGGCTCTGGCTTTCCCATTACTATCTGTGATGAAATGGTTACAACAGACTGCGGATGAAACTCCACTTCTGCAGAAATAAGAGCTCCAAAATCCTTGGCAGTGTTTAGGATGACACTCTCTAATGTTACCCTTCCGAAACCAGCACCTTCCACACTACAATATGCTGTGCTACCAATTGACCTTCACAAAAGATTTCTGCAGACAAACTTCAGCTTAGCTCTCAGGTGCTGTTTTCCAATGTCCCAGACCTAATAACACATCTGAGTGGGAAGAGTGGACTCCATTAACCAGTTGTGAATGCCAGCAGAGATACATGTTTGAAAGCAGGGTAATGCGGAGGAGTCTCCAGGGGAATAGACACTATGAACCCTTTCCTAACACGATGAGTCCAGTCAATACCTTGAGTGCTTTAGTGGATGGTATCTGCACGCCAGGAAGCTGGGACCAGTTTCATAGTTTTGTGTGATCTGTTTTTCTGCACCAGTGTGCTTATCTGAGCAGTTAACCCGGAGTATGAAGCCTCATCTGCCCTTTCCTTCAGTGTGCAGGTCATTTTTTTGCAGGCAGGCAAGATTATTTAGCTATTATGTGTGGCAAGATGATTGAAAGCTTAGGAGACCTACTTTTGGCAGGTCAACACCCCAGTGTTGAGAGAGGTGCCCATAGGAATTCATATGCAAATAGCTTTAGAAATGACTGATGGGGATGAAGGGGGGAAGGGTGGAATTGCTGTTGACACGGCAAGGTCCCACATATCCATGAGAATAAAGACAGCATAAGAATTACACACATTTAGACCTTAGCATTATTCATACCCATCACCTCTCACTATTGTAGGAAAGCAAACCACAATCAGTGATTCAGCAGCACTGGCCCTCCACGAACAGGCACTCCTGCTGAATGCAAATGCAACAAACAGTGAGTAATTTCAGTTCAGCTTTGTGCTTATTCTCCTTGGGAGAGAAACTGGCTGTTCCACTCGCACAGCATAAGTGAAATATTTTCTTCAGTTCAACACTTAGTAGTGCAACCAAAATTCTTAAATGATTTTACTCTTGCTACGACCACTGTTCACAGCTACAGGGACAGAGGGATGAACTAGCAAAGGATGCTGTTTTGAAGAGACAGACACTTAAGGAGCACCATTTCAGTTAATTTCCTTTCCTTACAACAGACATCCCTTGGAAAATGTTGAGGTGTATCGTTAAACAAATGCCAAGACTTTATTATAAACCTTGATCACTGATATGGTAGGGGATTTCCTGGCCTTTTGGCTGATTTTAAAAATACCTGGGGTGGGAAAAAACAAACACATTTGCTGCCGGATGTTCATAAGGAGCACAGGATACTGAATTGAAAGAAAGTGGAAAGTAGCTGAACAAAAGGCAAGGACTGATGGAGAATCCATCATTTACACTTTTTTTCACAGTACTACTGATCAAATAATCTACACAGATTACATGATATTATCAATCATTTGAAGTCTTCAGAAAGACATCTGGCACTGAGTAAAATATTCCTGGCACTGAGGAAAAAGAAAAAACCCCCTCTCAGCCATGAGAACCAAGATGTCTAGGAAATGCAGGGTGCAACGTTATAGACGATCTTAATGGTCTGACTGGTGTTCACACCTCTGACCCCCTCCTGCATCCCACAGGGAAATCCAGTGTACTTCAGTTAGTTTACCTGCATGCAGGAATCAAAAACCTGGTAAGAAATTTAGTTTCCCTTTGGCATTTAACAGACTCTCCCTCTACCTTCTTCACTGAGCAGCTGTTCGTATTAAACCAGAGGCATACTAAAGTAAAATTCACACTTGAGAGGCATACAGGAAAACCAAGTGAGAAGTATGCAAGAGGGCTCTGGAAAGGACAGAGTGTAATGAAACAGCATTTGGATATCCAGAATGGAAGCTGTAATTATACTATAATTATAAGTGTGTATGTCCAGTTTACAGGTCTAATAAAACCTCAGCAAAGTCAACCTGATCTGTTAAACCATATTTCTACTACAACAAAATTTCAGGTAGGAAATTCAGAAGCCAATGACAGAAGTAGTAGAAAACCAAACAACTACCATATTTGATTAGGAAAAAAAATCATGCCAGGGGCAGATATAATATCAGTTTTCAAATTAAAATAAGGTAGCAAGCAATTATTTTTCATGGTCAGTAGGAACAGGGAAACAAGAACTTTAGCTTAATTTGTGATAACTAACACTCAGCTTAAATACTAGAGCAAATTCTGAAGGCACTGAGAAAGTGATGAAACACTAAGTTAAGACTATCTAGGGAGACTGGAAAATCATCCCCGAAGGTTTTCAAGAGCAGACACTAGTAGAACATGTATTAGAGAGGGCTGGGTCCACTTGACCTCACACCAGCATGGAGGCACAGATTAATTGGTCCCTGGATTACCCCCAGAACACAGCTCCAGACTTTGTAAAAAAGACAGGGAACAGAAACCGTCTTGTCTAAAGAACAAAGCAAGTTGCTGTTCTTCCTTTTTCTTCAAGGGAACACAATATGCCTGTCCCTGCTATCAAGATATCTTTTAAAGCAGTCAGCAAACTCTGACTACTTTCAACATTGTTGCTGAAGAAGGGAATGGAAATTTCTGCTATTATTTCAAGTCATTTTCTACTACACACTCCTCCTCATTAATCAAGAATGAGCTTCAGTGCACACTTACACCATAGATTTCAACTCTTTTCTGCAAACATTGCAGGGAAACGTAGTGAAGCCATCAAGGAGTTTGTCTTAAATAAGGTCTGTCTCATTTACAAGTTCTGAAAAGAAATTAATAAAATAAGAATCAGTAAATTTAAGTCTTGCTCCATTGTATACTAGCATTGGCACAAAAGAAACTGCAGTTGCCCCAAGACTGGAGCTTCTTCTTTGAGGACATGCATATGGAAGCTACACCGCGGGGGACCACACAAAAAAATAAATTAAGTAATTTTAGTTTTCTTTCATGAAGTTAATCACAAACCTACAGTTAAAAAAAAAAAAAAAGGAAAGAAAAAGAAAAAACCCAACAACCCTGTTTATCTTGCCAACAGCAAGGAAGGAGAAACAGAAATAATTTATACTATCTTGACTAACTGTAATTGGGAGGGCACTGTTCAGGCCCATAGTGAAGATGAACAGCTCTATTCTGAGATCATTATTTGTAATTAGAAAAAGGTGTTTAAGTCAGTTCCTTTCTGTCTCTTTTACACACTTCACTTTGAAGTTACATACACCCTTTTGCCTATGTAGAGGTATCCTGTGGACCTTTTAGTACTTGCATAGCATTCCAAACCACTACTCCATCACAGAATTCATTTTCTATCTCACCCAAACCAGACCTTTCCAGTTATCCTTCCAACAGGACTTAAGATCAAACATGTAAAAGTAATTCAGCAGAACTTGCTCATTCCTTGCCACTTATATCAGGATCACCAAGAACATTTGCTTTCCCTTTTTTCGCTGTTGCTTCAAGCAGAGTTCCCAGCACTTTGCTGTGTTACCTAATGGTTTTCATGCCTTTTCCAGTGGTTTTCCCTTTGCGCTGACCTCCTGCCCTGTCAGCCACAACTAATACGCGTTTCTTTTGGAGTTTCAGCTCTGGGCCACCTCCGCTGCCTATGTCAGGAGCCAGCCTTTCCAAGAAGTTCTCCTGCCTTGCAGCTTCAGTTCAACCCCATGCCTTTCCCATAACTGGCACAAACCATACTAAACATGTGCAAGTACAAAAATCACAGCAACCCTTATGCACCTACACCTATACAATAAATATGTGCTTTACATATATTACATAGGCAAACATTTATAATTGAACTTGTTTTCCTTGCTTTCTAGCAATTGTAAATGTCCTATAGTAATATTTTTTTAGGATCTTATCTGCAATGAGAAAGAAAACCATGCACATGAAAAAACCCACCTAACTCCAAGATTCCTAAATTCCAGTCATTGTGTTTTAAGAAATTTATTAACATTGGAGATTTTTCATAGTTGAGTTAAATCACCTAAGTTTACTATAATACTAAAATATTTGAGGTTTAGGTATATATGGTAAAACACTTTCAAACTAGGCTTCTACACTGATGTAAACATGGCTCTGCTAGGCAGAAGATCCACTCTGTGGTTTGTTTTCAGTTCTGTAAGCATCAGGGAAGTCATTACTCTGAAAGGAACAGCTCTATTCTGATCCAAATGGCATCAATCTGTTCTAGCCTTAAAAAGCAGAGAGGTCAGTGAACTGGTAGAAAGAATGCTAAAAGAAATGTCATGAATAATTAACTGATCAAGAAATTTACAGCAGGGGAATGAAGAATGTTGACTGTACACTCGAATTATCCGATTTCCATGTGAAGGAGGACATGTAATATCCTAATCACAAGGCCTTTACATAAAGGCAAGTTTTAGCATGAAACATTCATATTTCTCACAAGTATCCTCAAACATTTGGTAGCTCGGTAAAATACAGAGAGATAGGCATTAAAATTATTCATTAGAAATAGAGAAAGAATTACTTTATTTCTGCACACCTGTCTCTAGCCCACCTCTGTTTTCAACACACAGGATATATCAGGTTTATATTCTTAACCATAAGCCTCCGGTGGCAAGTGATGGTTTTCGGAGTGATGGGCAAACAGCATTCCATTCCTGGGGGAGCGGCCACCTCTCCTAACAGGGCTCTGGATAATTCAGTACCTGGCCCTGTAATTAATGGGGAAAAGAGGTGAAAGACTATCCCTTCCATCTGAGCCAGTCTAGGAACTGGTAACTCATGATGCCTGCACTGAGCGAGGGTTTCTGTTGACAGGTATTAGCCAAGAACTCCTTGGCATGCAGGCATGACTGCCAGGAGCATGCCTGAACTCGAACAGAGGGTTGCCAGCAGTAATTCAGGACTAATTTATTTACATCTACACCTCTCTGGAAACAAATGAAAGATTAACACTTCAGTGAACATTGCTTCACTTGAAATCAGCAGACCCTGTTTGTGCAAAGAAGCTTGAAAGGCTACACAGCAAAAATAAGAAAAAGAATGCACAATCCTTTACTGTGCCAGCAATGATTACAAATAAAGGCAAAAAAACCCCCCAAAACAGGATAACAGCTGGATGGCCTTCTGAGTTTGAACTGCTGCCAGTTACTACATCTTGAATTAAACTGGCAGAGTTTCACCTATGAAGAGTTTTGCTATGCAAGATACACTCAATTTCACGCATAGGTCTTATGGGAGTCCTCAGCTCCCTTCATGCTTGACACTTCTAGCAGCGACCCAGATGCCCGAGCCAACTAGTATGGCCAAAATACTGCTCCTGATCACTTAAAAGAAAGTGCCCTTTTAACAGAGCTGCCACCAAGAGCAAGGCTTAAACCTTGTTTCTAAAACAAAGCTCTACTGCCTTTCCAGCATGGGGTACAGCAAGAAGCTATGGTCCCAGCTGGGCGTTGCTGTGAGGCTGAGTGTGTGAGACCGTCGGCCCCCAGCACAACCTGATGCACTTTGTGCAGGGTGTTTACACCCAGCATGCCAGCTCTGATAATTTTTCAGCAAGCTGAGGAATATACAGTATTTTCCTTTAAGCCCCAGCTACTACAGATGGTGGGAGAAAAAAACCCACCAACCCCCTGACTCTGTATTTCAGGTTTACTGCATCGTTCAAGTTAGGGAGGTGCACTGAAACAATGCAAAGCTCCCGGGTTTCCAACAGTACAATTACAAGACAAAAGCCAAGCCTTGTGCTAATTACATGTTCACTTGACTCAGGAAGTTAGAGCTCTAAGGACAAAACTCAAACAGCCAGTGACTCAGCAGGACAAGCATCTGCCTCCTGCCCAGTGCTTCACTGCCCAGACCACAAGAGCAGGTCTTCCTTAGCACTCTCTGGTTTAATTGGTCCTGTCCCTTCACATTAAACGCTGAAATGTTCTGCTCATGAACCATCAGGGGAAAGCTTTACCTAAGCCAGTGACATACAAATGAAAAGGCACATATGTTTGCCAGGTAAATGGTGTTTATCCACTGCTAGGCTGTTCATTCATGGGCTTTACAGTATCTCATTCTTCAACTTGGAAAACATTATTCCTGCTAGCAGAGAACAGCATCTAGCCAGAATGATAACACTTCATGCAGGAGATAAGTAGATCTTCTGACAGGCCAACTAACATGAAAACAAGTAATAAATTAGCTGCAAAATGAAGTCCCTCTGGATGCAGTGCCTAAGCACATTTGCTTTGTAATTTATTCTGCTAATACATACAAAATTATTCAACCTTCAACACTAAGAAGTGAGGTTATTTGTTTGCAACTCTCTTCTCATTACACCTGTCTTAACTTTCTTTTCATGAAACAAAGTTCCTGAGGTCTTAATTCATTAATTGTTATTCAAGTATCTCATGGTAGCAAGGTGGAGAACATGGTCAGGTACAGAATCCGTGGATCCCATATCAATGCTTGGAATGGGAGAAAGCAGGGGCAGGGGAGCTCAGACTTCACATTTTCATGAAATCCGTAACTCAGTTTCTTTGGACACAAGGCAAAGGAAATTAATTTCTTTGGCCACAGTTCCTATATATTCTCCCCTGTGTTCCTGAGCTGCAGAGAATAAAGAAGGGGACTAAAATAAAATAAAAATGCTCCAAGCTACCACCCCAGCACCTTAATAAAAGGGAATAAACCAATATAAGGCAAATAGAAAGTAAACACATTTCAATGAAGTCTGCAAAAACTTTTCAGTTTGAACCTTAGGGGTTTGTTTGTTTCCATTCATATTTTATAAATAGTTGGCAGAGTAAGTTTGCCAAGGTGGACATTCAGAGTAAATTAAAAGCAAACATTGAAGATCAGTTATAAGAGGCAAATTTTGATCCAGTAAACCCAATATGTATAGGATTTCTCATAGTTACCTAATCCAAAACTGAAGTCACAGTCTACCTGAACAGCCCTGCTGAAAAGAACAATGGAAGAAAGTGGTTTTGAGCAGTTTTATCTGTCTACACTGAATACTTTTGCCCAGCTACCCATGTCATTTATGTATCCAATCATAACATCTCAGCTTTCAAATATCAAAGGTTTTCAGCTCATTCCTAGCGAAGCAGCACCAGCAGACCAAGGCCTCTTCTACAAAGTCAGAGAAAATACCTTTGGGAATAAATGATCTTTCTCTGGAAAGCTGCTCAGGAAGCCATCCCAAACAAGGAGCCCCATACTTTAAGGCTTGCAGCCCAGGCTCCATGAAGCCAGAAGCAGATCAAAACCAGTAACACCAAAATGACTCTCACAGCAATGACTACTGTTGTCTGGGATCAGACCACCCAAGGGAGCATTTTTTAAGGACCAGGTGGGAAACATGAGAGACAGAAGGGAAACAGTGCTGCAGCACAGCCCTGCTCATGTGCCCCTGTCAGGATTTTCATCAGTGTATTCCTTCCCACTCCCTCTCCTATTTCCCTAGGAAAGAAAGGGACCAGAGGATTAGGCAGGTGAGCTCTCTCCTCACTGCAGAGATGGCTACAAGAAGTAACGTGCCATCAGGCAGCTCCAGCATGGGGCAGAAAGGGGATAAGATACTGGGGCCCCATCAGGAAACTCACACAACTGCCTCATCCAAAATTTCATACATAAAGTCACATCAACCCTTCTGACCACCACCAATTCATCAGTAGGATGTTTGCCCAAAACCCAGGGAAAGGCTTTCAGGAAAACCCTGCTGGAGTGGTACTATCAGCAGTGGCCTCACAAAGGGAACATGTTGACCTCCAAACTTGAAGTACTGTCATCCTGACCCTAAGGTTCTATTTGAGCAAGTGAGCAAACCACCGTCTTGACATGGCTATGAAAAAAAAAAAAAAAAAGGAAGTATTATTTGTTTGTAACTTTTTTAAAAATAAACAGCTTCCTATCAGTATTAAATTGAAAACAAGTTTCTATGGCAAGGGCTGCTCAGAAAAAAAAAAAAACACCAACTGAATTCTTTATCAAAAGAAAACATTTTTCAGGCACACCCAAAGACACTGCAGAAACAACCCTACTTACCTCCACAAATATAGCAGGAGGCCAGGCTCAGAAATAGGAAACATAGTTCTCTGAAGAGAAAACTGTAGACTAGAGATACCCATAGCCCTTATAAACTGCAAGTAGGTAAGAATATTATTCAGCCTCTTGAGGTTTCCAGGTAGCAGAAAACTACTGAAGCTATGCAAATCATTTTAGTATAAATTTATCCTCATTGTAGCACTCCTATGTTTCAGCTTCTAATTCCATTCAGCTTTAATAATAAATTCTCTTCAGAGATCTTGACTTTCCATAGAAAATTAACCAAAAGATACCATATATTCAGACACTTGGTAGCATGTATTTATATGTGAAATAATGTAAAAACCAGGAACCAGTTTGGAAATAGACAGGAGGATCTCTGTGTCTGTGCTACAGTCAGTTTGAGACAGACTTAGAAGAAGGATAAAGAATTTGCTACAATACAATTTTATATACCCACTGAATTTATGTGTTTATTCATTTTACTCATAGAAATATCCCCTAAATGTGATCTTTCAGAGGCTGCAAACACTGTCACTGACGCTTAAGGGAAAAAAAAAAGGGGTAAACCCCCCCCCCCCAAAAAAACCCACACCAAAAAANCAAAAAAAAAAAAAACAAAACACACCCAAACACAAACAAACCACAAAAAAACTCCTCCTCTACACCCCCCAATCAGGTACAGCTATGACATGGTTTATCCACAGCTGACAACTAAGCACCACACAGTTGCTCACTGACTCAACATCCCCAGTGGAATGGAGGGAAGAGAATTGGAAGGGTCAAAGTGAGAGAACTCTCACTTTTAATAACAGATTAATAACTGAAATAATAAAACCAAATTATTATAAAAAGAAAATAACAAAAAGAGACAAGTAAAGCCCCAAAAAGAAAAGCAACACAAATGAAAACAATCACTCTCTACCAACCCACTGATGCCTAGCCAGTCCCTGAACAGCAGCTCCCCAGTGAACTTTTCCCCTAGTTTTATTGCCAAGCATGATGCCATATGGTGTGGGATATCCCTGTGGTCAGTTGGGGTCAGCCGCCTTGGCTGTTCCCCCTCCCAGCTCCTTGTGCACCCCCAGCCTGTTCACTGTTGGGATGGGAATCAGAAGCAGCCTTGACTCAGTGTAAGCATTGCATAGCAGTAACTAAAACATCCCTGAATTATCAACACTGTTTCCAGTACAAATATCTCCATACTAACCACCCCAGCCAAAACTAGCATCAGCTATCCAATATTAACAGTTGAGTCTCAAGGACAGTCTCTACACATCTCACCTCATAGACTCATTTTGGCATTTTTTCATGCAACTGCCTTCCTCTACACACATACAAAGCTACAGAAAGGTAGTCGACATTCAAATTATATCAACTGACAAGAATTCAGCTATCTGTGCTTCCCTCAATTTTAATTTTCTAGTTACTGTACCAAGGATGCAGACACATAACCAAAAACAATCGCAAAATCCCCTTTGACCTTCAAGCCATCCTTTGAACTTTACATTAAAGAGCACATTCTAAAAGCAGGTGGGGAGTTTGGCTGACACATGCTTACCCCAAATAGACCATCTTCAGTCATAAGGAACACCTGCCTCACACCTGCATTAAGTGGGAGGCAGTGCCCTTAGCAAATTGGACAACAGGGAAAGCAGAGGAACATGAAAAATGAACCCACGAGCAGAGGTTTATACTAAAACAATGATTTTTTTTTCCCCTCCAGAGCTACAAGAAGTATTAGCATAGTTTTTGTATTTTTCATGTGGTATCTGCCATTGGCTACTGTCCATCTGGAAAATACATAGGAGAAAAGCAAGCAGATATATCCTAGTAATAAGTCCTCACCAAAAACAGAGAGTCATCTCAGGCGCAGGGTTCAAACAGAGAACAACAGATGGTGTGTGGAGTGCAAAGGCTGCGAGTCACAGCTTTCAGAGGAGATAACTTGAAAGAAAGTAGGAAGAAAGAAGAAAATACCTGATCGTTATTCAGTAGCACTAACAGCAGCCAACAGCTTCTGAAGGCATCCAAGGGATCAAGAGCTCTCTCCAAGGGAGAAGTACTACCCCAAAGCAGGAGACATGAGAGCAGATCAGGTACTTGCGCACTGATGGAGAAGCCTGGAGCCCTCTCCCTGCTTCCAAGCAATTAACAAAACAAAAAGGCTCAATGGCAACAGCCTGAATCTGGAATGCTTTGCCTGATCGACACCCTCAGCCTCTGGCACTGGGCCATACAGCATAGTCTGGGAGGCAAGCACGGATCACTCTCTTTATAAACACCCACTGTCTGCTTCATCAGAGCTGTCCCATGGAGGTAGACCACCATTTTCTTGGGTTCTATCCTTACCTCTACTCTTCACTCTAATGAAACTGATATAACTGTTATTATACCCATAACTCTATAGAAAACTTCTTTTGCAATACTCTAACCTCCGTTTTAGGCAGATTTCCCATCACTGGACACCTATTACCCATTTCTATTGAAGAGCATGTTGTCACAATTGACAGATACCAAGTTTGACCCGCCCTTCTTATCCACTTACTACTTCATTCTTTGGAATGAATCTTTTTTTGAAAAAAGATGGATACTACACTCCTGTTGTTGCTTGATGCACTGTAAATATAGTATAGTACGGTGAGTACAAGTATAGTACAGTATACAAGAAGTTCGTGGTGAATTAATGACAGTATAATAAGCTGAAGTGACAATTTTGTGAGGATAAGTAACATAGCTATAACATCATAACAGCTGCAGGAGAGCAGGGTTACACTGCCTAAGAACCATCCTTCTCAAATGAAATCCTGCTTATAGCCAACTGACTGCAAAGAGCTGTCTCTTGATACTGGTTTTAATGAAAAAATGACATAGAGTAAACCTCCACAATTTCATCTTTCAAAGACACAAGATTTTGCCAAGAGTGAACCCCACAGTCCTTCCTCCCCACCTTCATTCTCCACATCTCCTGATAGGGAGTATCCATCTGCACAACTTCTCTGCATAATAGCTGGCAGGGCTGGGTCCAAGACGAGTATATTTGTGACCAAAGAGCCAAAACACAGAGATATACTTCATTTTCTGTGCCTATACCTCCCACAGATGCATTTTGCTAGCATTGCAAGTTGGATGTATTCTTATTTTATTCAACATTAAGAGATAACAGAAAGATCCTTTGTTGGGCATAATCGATGCAGTTTTGAAGATAATCTTGAGTGCACTAACTCTGTCAGGCTAAGGCTGATTAAAAAAAACAAACCATAAAATAAGAGTAGATGCCTGGTCCAACCCCTCTTAAAGTCAGGGAAAGTCCCTCGCTCACATCAGTAATTTTAGAAATAGCTCCTGCTGTGAAGACAGTAAGGAGACTAACCAGAGTACAGTGAGGGTTTAATTTTAGGATCTAAGTTCAACTGATTTTGAACACAAGTTTAAATGAGTTTTCTTGTCATAAACACCACACATCAAAACAGTTGTTAAAGAACATCTGCCTAGATTTGCAGTTCCATGATGCTGGAGCCCTGCTATGATCTGTGCAGCAGTGCAAGGCAGAAAAAAGCACGGCCCCATGCTTTCAGCTACGTGCTCTCAGACAGGCTTTCCTGAGCACAGCTTACTGCTGCTGTCTTGCATAATATACTCCTGGAAGAGAACCCATGCTGCAACTCGATGTTGATTTTTATTAACACACAGATCCCAACTGAGAATTGAGTGACACAGAACTAACTGGTTTTGTTACTGATTAGAATTCAGGAAACAAATTATGAGATCAAAGTAAAGTATTAAAGAATGAAACCCCACAAAACCTAATATCACATCCTAGACAGAACTTACGACTGGAGATGCTGAAAAGTATCTGGCATTGAACAAAAAAACAAACCCCCAACAAACAAACAAAGCCACAAACACAAACAAACAAAAGATAAATCATCTCCCAACTTTGGAGTCATTATATTATTAGTGAAGAGAATTTTTAGCTGCTTAAGCAGATAAGATGTTGGAGATACTTGTATTTTAGGAAACTGAAAAGTTTTTACTCTACAATTTTTCCACAATACTGTATTAATGGAGGAAATAAGTTCCTGGATGCTTGATATATTTGTTGGTGTATCCAAGGCCTAAGGTTGCATATGTAATCAAACATTGTGGGACCTGTACCTTGCTGAAATACCAGCTAGAGACAAAGCAGGAATCACTGAAGTACCTTATGCTCTTTGAATTGTCCTATGTTATTAGGAAAATGAACTGAGGACTTTCTATCAAGTTTATCTGAAGAGGAAAAAAAATCCACAAGAAGCAGAGTCTGGCGATTTCTTTCTGTAGGAGTTCCACAGCTGTCTGAAGTATATTCCTACAAAATAGGCTGTTTCTTTTTATATAGATTTTATTCTTACACAGCTGTTTTCAAGGATGTAGTCAGGATGCCTAGGTTTATCAAGCCATTGCTCAAAAAACTGATGTGTACCAGAAGCAGAGGATGCAGTATACCCACATATAGACTCCTTGTGGTGAATTATTGATACCTAAAGATTTTACCTCTCTGATTTTCATAGCCTTAGCTGGTTTTTTCCTATGCTGTTAGAGCTAGCCTTCAGTTCAGCATTGGTGAGAAAACAATACACACCCTATGACAAATACGTAATAAACTAGTTAATATCATGACTATCTATACAAGACCGTGTATGTGCCAGTATAAGTGCTAGCATTCAGACTATAAATATGGTAATCTGCTTCAAATTAAATTACTTAGCGAGTTTGCAAATCGCTGCTTATCAGGCATTAATACTTCCCTATTCTTGCTTTAACATCTGCGTCACAGCTTAGAAAAGAGCCAGCTGAGCCAGTGAAAGTGAGAGTCATGTAGAGTTGCAAAAGTCCCCCGGGATTACCTCTTAAGACTTCAGCCTCCATCCCAAAGCCTGGTTTGCTCAGCTTTAAGAGATCCCTCAAACATTCAAAATACCACAAGGGCTTTCCTAATTAACCCTTGGTTATATTATTATACATAATAATCACCTGAAGGCTGCATTTCTCTTAATTCAGACACCTTCAGGGAGACCCAAATTCCATTTCTTTCTTCCCGGAGCTGCTGGCAGATTAGATAATGACTTCTCTCTCTCATCAGGCTCCTGTAGGACGTGCCAAGAGCAAACTGCTACTCTGCAATCCAAACAGGTCTCTCACAACACAGCACAATGCAGCCACAGGGCCAGGGGAGAAAAGAAAAAAGAGCTAGAAAGGGACCAGATATGAAGTTTTTTGTCTGGGGTTTTTTTGTTCCTTTGTTTAGGGGGTTTTGTTTGTTTTTTTTTCAGAAGAAGGTAACATCCCTCTCTCCTTACTACTTCCAAGACCTCTGACCTTATCATCCATGCCTTTATGAGAAATCTCTAGGAGTCTTTATTTTCTATGTATTTCTATCTGTGCCACAGACTAAAAACAGCAAATTAAACCTGATAAACCTGTTTAGAGTCAATGACCAAAAGAAAAAGTTACTTTTCTTGTCAGGATTACAAAAAGCATTAGTACAATCAAGGTCAGTCATTAGGGTGGTAAAACAGCAGCAATGCCATGAACTTGAGGGTATCACTGCACGGAGAGCAGTTAAAAGTACTTCTTTCTCACTGGAATAAAAAAAGAGAGGAAGAGAATTGGGTTGTATGTCAGCAGCATAAGCAGCTCGAAACAACGAGATACATTCCTAAGAGTAACACTTTACATCAATTAAACACCTTTCATCCAAAGCATCTTACAAAGGGATGAAAGAATTACCATCATTTTACAAAGAAGAACTGCGGAATGCAAACTTGGTATATAACTCGCTTAGATGTCGGACAGGGATCTGTTTGCATTGCATACTGTAGGCTTCTGCCAAGCAGATGAAAGTTTTTGCAGTTAATGTGCCATGCTGGAAAAGAAGTGTCTGCATGAGCATGTTAGGACAGCACCAAGCCCAACCTATCAGACAAAGCCTTTCACCATGACTTTGTAGCCTCAGGCATGGCACTACCTCAGCTAACATGGTCACCTGGCTTTAAAAAAAATGTATAGGCAGGTATGTGCTCATATTTACCTCTGTGTCAGATGCTGGAAGAGGGAAAATTAAAAAAAAAAAAAAAAAAAAGATATTTACAAGCCTGACTGTAGATATGAATGAGAGCTTGGCTACTAACTCAGCAAAAGCCAGATGTTTACCACAGAGCTCTGACTCACATTAGCACTACCCAAAGTCAGTTTGTGTTAGAACATGCAATGGGCAGAGAAAAATTTCCCAGTGCATAGCCTCAACCACACCAGAGCCCAAGAATAACTTAGGTGTCAGTCCTCTAGCATAAAAAATTGGAAGTGGCAAGGGTCTATATCGGTTTTGTTCTGGATCCAATGAATATGCAGCTGCACTGTTATACCAGCAAGGCTATTTTCATTTAGAAAGTCAACTAGTGCTAAAATGAAGTTACCTACTTAGCATGCCAAGCGCAGATCAAGTTTATTGATAACATACTCTAAGAGTAGAACTTTCTGAGAGAAACTCCTGGGTAGTTATCAACTGAGATAGATGTTCTGCTGCTCAGGAAGCCCAGCCCATTATAAAGGAAAAAAAAACCAAACAAAAAAAGCCCCCCACACACAAAAAACCAAACCAAACAAACAAAAAAAACCAAACCAAAACAACAACAACAAAAAGAAAACAAACAACAAAACCCCCAAAAACAAACAAACAAAAAAACAAACAAAGAGTCCACTAAACATAATAAAAGGCTATTGTTAAAAAGCTCTGTATAAAAATAAAACAAAAAAATCAGGTCACAGGTTGGGAGGAGTGGCTTAACCACCTGGCCTCTACTAGGAATTCTATTTTCTAAGAATTTGCAACTACCTACTTCAACTGAAGAAGACATTAAGACATTCTGATGAATTGCCCTTTATTTGATGACATTCTGTTACAGACTGAACAATTCCAATTAATTTCTTCCTACAACTCCCTTCACATCAAAGTGCCTTTTTTTATTACATTGAATTGTGTCACCAAAATATCCAATTAAAAAAAAAAAAAAAAAAAAAAAAAAAAAAAAACCAAACCAACAACACTGGTCAAAGAGTAGATGTGGGATTTTGGCATCAGTGCTCAACTTTGATTTGCCCTGACCCCAGGAAAGAGCTCAAAGCTGCTCTAACGAAATCTACAAACAAGAACACAGTGCTGGTTAACCCAGTGTGTGAACAGAGGCTACTGTCATAAAAAGAATAATATTATCTGAGAGAGAAGTATAGTGACACATCTCAAAACTAACACACACAGACAGACGTTGTTAATTTTAAGAAATTTCATTTAACTGCAACAACGTGACAAGTATGTCCCTATTGGCCCCACAATATTTTTGAGCCATACTTAGCTTCCCCCACTATGGACATAAGCAAAAAGTATTTCTATCCCAATAAAAGGGGAAATTAGGTTATTATTTACCCACAGAATTTTTCATATCCCAAAATTAGCTACAAAGCATAAAAGCGAGCCCACATTTTCATGGGGCAAATCCAATACGGACTATTGCTGCTATGTATCCTTGCCAAGGAGAGGAGTGTTTATGATTCAGAGAGCAACTAAGCCTTTGTGTCTGCTTGCTGTGTACATTTCACCATGTGTGCTATTTGGCACGACATGTTTCAGAGCAGTTCAGAGATGCCATGGTCCATCATGTCACCCTGAGTCACCTTGACATTTCTGAGATTATGCATCATTGAGATGATAGCCTCAGGGCTATAAACCTTCTTTTTAATATATTATTAATGATAATGGCTGTTACAGACTGCATAGCCCCAATGCCTTGTTTTCCTCTCAGAAAGAAATCTCACCAAGACTTTTGTGCACACATAACACAATAATATTATGCAGGTCTAGATTAGGTTTTTCAGGATCAGAGAAGACTTGCGAGAGACTCAAGTGCCTCAGCATTAGCTCCTGTCTGCTCAGGAAAGGGCATTTTAGGTTCCCAGTTCACTCCCTTGTTCTGTGAACCAAAGGACAAGGGAGCTACAAAGGCAGCAGTAGTCTAATATATCATCTAAAACAGACCTTGGATGTAAGTTTGTTGCTTCAGTTAGCCCTGCAGTTAACCTAAAGCACCTCTGACATTTGCAGTAAAAAAATCTAGATGACACAACTATTCAAGATCTAGAACATGTTTGCCAAGCTCTCAAATTGTATACAGAACTGAAAAGTAACTTTAATAGAGTCTCAGGGAGACTACTGAACTCACCCTATGTAGGTCCACTAAAAAAAAAAATCTAAATCAAAACAACCCTGTCTGAAAATTCCCACCAGAATCATGGGTGGTTTCCAGGAGCAGAGACAGCAGACAGCATTAGAGCTTCATGTTCTTTGCACCAACAGCAAGCTCTGAATATGTCCTCTGATTTTTACACGGACATCCCATTAGCTTAAAACATGTCCTTCTCAAGGGCCTTATCTCCCCAAAGAGCACAAGGCTGTATAGTTTATCCTAAAAATTTAAAACGCTGGTCCTACTCCCACTTGGCATTTTGCCCACACATTCTGTTGATGTAAAAAGCATACAAATAAGAAAATCACCAGTATTACTGTTAACTTTTCCAAGGATTTTTTTAGCCCAAACCAGTTTCCTCAGCTTCCCTGCTCACGAGGAAGAGCACTAGCTCCAGTCCTGGTCCTTGCATGTGCTTTGCTTAGCTGTGGGCAGTGATACACATCTGTTTGATGTAGAACCTCCTCTTATTACCTGTCTAATTACATGCAGAAGTACAGCTGGGTTTGAGTTTTCTGTTGTTAACAGCTACACTAAATCAAGGTCAGAAACTTCATACACATCCTTTTTTCTCAGTGGGTTAGCCCAGCCTACACGTTACAAGCAGAAGAGCCTGGCTGAAAGTCTGAAAGTCTTCCATTATCTCTTGAAAGTCAGTGCTATCTGAATATTAACACAATTACATGGATATTCATCTCACGCTCTGATAACATTGTTATCTCCCGAGCTCTTGGCTGCAGAAACAGGCGACTCACTCTCCTGCTCAGCTTTGCACATCAAAAGAAAAGCGACAATAGCAGAGCTTTGAAAAAACGCCACGGACTGGCCAAAGTACAGAACTCATAAGCAGACAGAGTGTTCTGTTTATCTGGCAGCGGGTGCGGCTGTAAGGGCCCCGGCCATGAGGCAGCTGCCAGGAACACCCCTCCATCGCTCTGACTCAGCGTAACGCAGTGGGAAAGGAAACATACTCTTCGATTTCAAAACCCCACCAAAGCCACACTTGCCCTGTTTCATGCTGGCATAGCAGAAGAGGAAAGGGGCACTCCCGGGATTAAAAAAAAAAAAAAAATATGTAGACAAGATCAGGAAGGAGGAAGGAAAAAGAAAAGCCACTTGGAAAAAAAACCCACTATATGGCATCAGCGCACTTGACTCTTTCTTTGACCTCATGCTGACGCTCATCTTGCACAATTCAGGAGGAGTGAATGGAGCCACACACCTTCCTTCCCTCATCAGGGACCTCAGCAGTGCCGCAGAAACCCAGCGCCGGCATCGGGAACTGCCCTGACTCCGTGCTCTCACCGGCTGTAAGATGCAGGATTCAAGGAGAGAGGAAGAGAGGGGCAGCCACCTAACACACACAAATCCCCAAATACACGTGTGCATATTTGCA
Organism: Cephalopterus ornatus; assembly: GCA_013396775.1. Classification (NCBI taxonomy): domain Eukaryota; kingdom Metazoa; phylum Chordata; class Aves; order Passeriformes; family Cotingidae; genus Cephalopterus; species Cephalopterus ornatus. The sequence continues at coordinate 82,927 of VZRE01010918.1, forward strand.
CGTGTATGTGTACACACCATCATTTGAAAATTGCTTTTGAAGAGCCCTGAGCCACCAGCACCATGGGCTCATTCCTGCAGTATGCTTTAAACAGATGCCAGAGGTCAGGAATATGAAGCTGAAACATTTCCACCTTCTCCTATGTTATTTCAGAAAGTCTCAAATCACTCTTAGATAGGTTTTCAGATATTCAACTATGTTTTCTTTACACTACAGTACAATATTTTTTATATATTTTATGCAAGCGAACACAGGTATGACTTTGTAGAGAGTAGGAAAAAAAATGGAAACATGAAATGAGACTAACATAACACATTTCCTTCTATCTGCATTTGTTTTGCTCAGAACATCACTTCTCCAGGTCCAGCTAATCAGCATTCCTCAGTAAAAGAAGATAGCAGGGAGCAGTGAGAGCTGTAGAGGAGGTTATCTTCCTCTTCTCTGAATCATGAAGCTTGTCATGGGGTATTTTCACAAGACAAGAGAATTGTTCATGACTATCTTGTAGATCAGCAGTGTGACTTGGAAGCAACTTCTGAAAAGCAAAAAGGACAACAGAAATGCTGTCTCTCTCAGGAGTCTCTATCCTTTCCCTATCTAATTCTAGGTACTTGGGATATTTTTATTTTGTCCTTTGTCAAAAAGAATGGCCTGTTAATAGGTAACAAGAGAATCTGGAAAGATTTTTGCAATGCTATAAATAACCAGAGCACAGTTCTCTAGCCAGCAAAAGCAGTCCCATGTTTATACCCAGAGAATGTAGACAGAGGAAGACAATGGTTTGTTTTGTTTAAGGTGGAATGACTTTGGCATAGAACAGTTGCATTGTTACTAATTTTATACAGTTAAATACAACAATAAAATCCTAAGTATACTTTTAGAGACAGTTACAACACAGGACTAATGACATCTGAAATATATCTTGTATATGCAATCATCAGCATGCATATGTAGATAGAGTCACAGTGACTAACATTGAAAGGGTGCTTCTTTTATTTGCTTGGTTTTGCTGGGTCACACAACTGTAAGATAATGCTCTGAACCTTGTGTTCACAAAAGAATCTTGCAGAGCCAGGTTGGCAAAGCATGTTGCACATACACTGGAGTAATGTTACCTACTTTGTAAGTCTGCTCCTGCACAATGCCCAGCTTCTTCTCCTCTAAACCTCTCTTGTTTTAATCCATTCACCCATCCATAACTGCTTGGCACAGTTTCAGTTCTCACCAATTTTTTTTAATAGGCTTTGTCAAGTCTACTCCTAAATCTTCCTGTTCATTTTGTTTCAGGGTCATATTTGGAGTGGTTTAAATTAAACAAAAGAAAACCCAGAAGTTATAGGTCAGTTGCTTTAGGTAAGACTTACTCACGAACTCAGAAACAAGGAGTTACAGCTCAGCTAAGAGCACACTTCATCACGTAAACTATGCCGTCTTCCTGAAAGGAAGGGGACACACAGTACTCTCACTGCAGCTCCAGCACTTCCTGCCATAGTCTCAGTTTTGAGATTCAACCTGTCCAGCTCTGTAGCGTGCAGCATGCTTAAGGCTTGTAAAGAACGCTTGTCATAATATTGTAGTACAATACTCTAAAGAAAGCATGGAAAACACTACAAACCCCATCCCCACCAAACAAACCAGGATTCTGTGGCCAGAAACAGCCCATAAGGAAATACAGTTCAATAATTTGCTGCTGAACTGCTGGTGTTGGGAGACAGAATCTGCTCTCTGGTTCAGTGCCTTACCTGTCCCCCAGGGCATTAGGTAGATCCATGGGGCTGTGCAAGCCTCCTGCTTTCCCAGCCCAATATTAGGCACACACCATGGATCCAGTCTTGAAGATCAGGTGCCCTCTATCCCCTCGTCACTTCCACCCACCAAGCCACACATCTTAATTTCCTATACAAGCACAGTAAAGTGGTGTCTGACTAACATATTTTGGGGGCTAATCTAAAGCATTGTTATAAATTAATATTAGATAATTTAGATAATTATATAATTTAGACTCAATTCCTCCAATCCATTTTGTACACAGGAGCTATACCTTGCCTTGATATCTGTATACTCATGGGTTTGTTTAGTTCTTGAAATGTATATTCAGGAGTATATATCCTGATTAGTTAGAGCACCTCTAGTTAGAAACCTATGTCAGCCAACCTCACCAGGGTCAGCCTGGCTAACTTTGCAGGAAGACAAGGCACATTAGTTGAGGAGTATCATCAGGAGAATAAAGTTACATTGTTTCTCCTTGAAGCTAAGGTGACTTTTATTGTGCAACGTGAACGTACCAGCCACCACAAAGCCAAATAAGAACTCTGAGCTTCACTTTGAAGAGCAGATACACCCATGTGTTGGCAGATTGATGAGGGCAAAGTACACACAGATATATTCTCCACAGAAAGGCTGTGAAGAAGGGCTGTAAACTGGAGAGGGTACTTAACAAAATAAATAAATAAAGTCACATAACTAAAAATCTTAATCTGCAACAGTTTCAGGCAGTCATTATTTGTACATACACAACCATTTATTCAAATCCATTTCCCACCACTCAGAAGTACAGTGGTCAGAAGTGCAATGATAGTCAAAACCATGTTTTGCTTTTGTTAAATTAGCTTAAATGCCATTATGAAAATAAAAAAGTAGAAAATTTGATTTAGGTTTCCAAATCTAAGGCAACAATGTGACCTAGGCTTGAGAGAAAAAAAATAAATAAATAAACCAAAACCATAAAACAAAACAAAAAGCAAACAAAAAAAAACACCAAAACCCAAAACAAAACAAACCACTGCCCCCCCACACCCCCCCAAGCTTCTGGAAAATTAATTTTTTGTTTGAGGAATCTTTAATTAAGATTTTTCTTTGGTTTTGACAGATGACATGATTGAGCCTTGAATTACTGCTTCCCTAAGTGTTGCATCAACAGCAATTTGTACTCTTACTCTAGGGTTTCTAGTTTGTCATCCTTGCTAGGGATGATAAACCAGGTCACCACCTATGACTAAGAGCAGAAGAGAGGATGGTAGACATAAGACACTCGTGGCTAGAACCTGCCATAAATTTAAGCAACAGACAAATACAGATGGGCACACACCAATGTTTAATAAAAGCGTTGCTTCAGCCCTGGAAAGTACAAAGCTAAACTAACACAAGTTCCAAAACAACAAGCAAAGCTGTGCACTGCAAACACTACCACTGTAGCTCATATGACATGGCTAAAGTTCACATGAACGTTTGCAGTGATTTCATACATTCCATATTGAACTAGTATCTTTTTGAATGCAGGTTAATTATAGCAGGATTTGACAAGATAAAAAAAAGGACAGAAGACAACTGTGTGAGCATAAAGCAATTTAAGCCAAGCACCACCCACCTACACATTGCAGAGAGACCTGTGTAGGCAAGAACTAATGGAGCCAGACCTCAGATAGAAGTCAAGGAAAATATACCAGTTTAGAACAAATCTGACTCCATCCATTTATTTTAGATCCAAACTAACAGGGTCACTACATTTTGGGTGACCAGTTCATTGCTGCATGTTGTTTATAGTTCACTGTTCTTCAGAATTAATGTGAAATGGAAAGATTCTCCCACAGGCCTAGTAGCCATCTGGTGCTATTGCTCTACTTCATGAAAAATTCATTGCCATTTTATCATAGTCAGCTATTTCAGAGATTGTAGTGATTTATGTTTTTAAGCAGAATATTTTATTCACTATTGATGTTTGCAAATCTGCTTCAGCATCACAGTTCAACAGATTATATTCTTTCTGGATTTGTCCTGGGGATTTCTTGCAGCCTTAAAGGCAGCAGAAGCTGAAAAAAAATCAGTTTTAGTAATAGATTTATAAAATGGACGTTGTAGTGTAGTCTGTTTTCTCAAGCTAAATTAAGCAAAACTCGGTGCCATTGAAACATGTTGAGACATTAAGAGCCACATTACAGCTCCAAGCTCTCACTCAGCCATTCATCTCCAGTAAAGCTATCTGTCAAGTAACACATAACTTAGTTTGATATCCATTCTAGCTCAGAAAAATTTTATATTATTCCTTCATGCTCTACTCGCAGGAGATTCTGCACCTAGAAGTTTCAGCAGGCTGTACAGAGACCAAAATGAAGTTAGTGGGTTAAGGAGTGCACAAGCTAAACCCCTCCTCATGAGTGCTGAAAGAAGCATCAGCAGTGCAGTAATAGCACACTGGACTCCTAGCCAGTCATCAGGAGGTTGGCTGTAACACCTACCTTGAAGCTGCCCTGTACCACATGACTATGAGCTGCTTCTGCTGTGGCTTTTTACTTAAAGGCCTTAAAGTTTGTGCTTTTTCTTCGCTCCTCCTTCAGGCTAATATGAATAAGACCAAAAGAATTCAGGCAATATAACCTGGCAATTCCTTTAATCAGAACAAGAGTGCTTGTGAGAGTTGGCAACACCTGAACAGTGGGTGTAGAATACATCCCCAACAATTCAATACAAAACAGGCTGCAATAGGAAGTGACTACTGAAACTGAGAAGGAAGTGAGTGAATATTCATAAGTTCTCATCAAAAATAAGATCATCTTTAGCAGTCACTCTACATACCTGCAAGTACTTTATCAGCCCACACACCACTTCTGTCTCAAACACTGCAAGTTACCTCAGCCATGGGTATTCATATATGCTAGTAGGGTACTATTTTGGGAGTTTTAATCTTAACAATATTGTCTTTACCCAAGCAAAGTCCCAAGGCAGGTATTTTATGTTGTCAGTTTACATCCCTGAATGAGTTCATAAGATGTCACAAAAGCATTTAGAAAGTAGAAGGTTGAAGGAAACAGGAACAATGCTTGGGTGTACAGGGAGGGTCCTAGGGAGGCTGAAGCTCCCTTGGAGCCAAAATTAGTGAAAAAGTGGAAGAGGAAACAATAAGGTCTTCTCCTGGTACAGAGACAGAAACAGCAATTTTAAGAAAACATGGTTCTGTTGCTGAAGGGGCTGAAGGACTTGGTGGTAACAAGAAGCAGAAAAGGCCTTTACTGGTGAGGTATGTTCTCAGGCCTTTTTGGTTCATCTGCCTAATGAAAGCATCTGGGAGAGCAGATCTCTGAATATGTGTCCAATCCTATGGGCTCATGTGACAAATGAGGCCAGTGAGACCGCTGGCCAGGACCACTGGGACACCACTCTCAATTGCCTTTAAAAGGTCATGGCAGTTTCAGGAGGGCCCCGATTACTGTGGAAAGGTAAAAAGGTCAGATTCCTCTTCAAGAAGGATGATCTTGGGAAACCACAAACTTAATCACAGTCCCTGGAAAGACTGTGGAGCAAGTTTTCAAAGCCGTTTATAGGCACAGAAATATGAGAAGGTCATGGGGAACTGGCCACAGGGAGTTACCAAAAGGAAATAGTGCTCAACTGACACGATATCCTTCTATAAAAAAAAAGGGTAACTTTAAACAAAGAGAGAACAGTGGGTATCCTTTGCCTTGGCTATACCAAAGCTTTCAACAGTGTCCCTCAGAATCCAGACCATATCCAGTCATAGAGGTATGGGATGGATAATTTGCATATATGGGAACTAGAGAACTGCAGGACCATTAATTATGCTGAAAGGGTCAGTCATCAGAAGCTCTTGGCTCTCTCAGAGGATAGGGGTCAAAAAAAGGATGGCCAAATACTAGCCCAGGCTGCCCATTGTATTATCTCAATCCTTTGAGATTGCAGTGTAGTTAGGGTTGGAAGAGATCTCTGGAGATCATCTAGTCCAAGCCCCCTGCCAAGGCAGGGTCACCTAGAGCAAGTTATACAGGAATATGTCCAAGTGGGTTTTGAATGTCTCTTGAGAGAGAGACCCAACAACCTCCCTGAGCAGCCTGTCCCAGTGCTCTCCCACTCTCAATGTAAAGTAGTTCTTCTTCATGTTGAGGTGGAACTTCCTATTTTAGAGAGATTCACAACGTGGCTGGGCAAGGGTCTGAGCAGATGTACCCAACTTCAGAGCTGGCTGTGCTTTGAGTGGGGAGTTGAACCAGGAATCCTGCAAGAGTTTGATTCAATGATCATGAATGCCAAGATCCAGGCTCTTCTTGTCCAAAGTTCAAGACACTCAAGCACAACCTCACATGAAGTTTATTTCACCTAAAAAAGGGAAGCAATAACTTGAAGTAAGATTTTCAGAGGTACTCTGTTCTCCTTATTTTCCAGATATTTTTTAACATGAAAAACTCCAGTGTCGTGGAGATTCTAAGCAGAATCCACAAACATGGAGAAGAAACTATAAACTGCGAAGTTCAAAAAAAACTAAACTATGCAACCTGCAGAACAGCTTGAATTTATAGCTTTCCTGTATTAGAGATGACTGCTTGGCCAGGCTCTAGTTGCTCTGTTGAGCTGGCTTTGCAGGAAATACACACCTAAACAAACAATAATAGCAGGAGAGATAAGAGTTCTCCCGCCTTATCATTTCAGTAAGATCACCTGAAGATGGTCTCAGAACCACATGCAATCCAGTCAACCAAATAAACCAGTAACTTTAAAAAGTTTCAAGGAGCACGGAAGAGACTTTCTGCTTTCAGCACAGGTCTTTCCTGATTAGGACAGGTAGAGACTATGGCCTCTCTACACCTAAGGCATTCTTCACACAACATTACTGCCAACTGCAATGACATAAGGCAGGTGGCTGTTTTAGCTATTGTTATAAGCTGCTGATAAGTTATTTCCCAGGGGAAGGACTGGAGCCATTGCACCTCCATGAATTTTCACAGGCTACTAACACCTCTTCCCAAAGTCAGCAGCATTAGCATTCAGCTCACAGAAGTGAATAAAATCCCCAGCTTCCTTCCTGTACATGCTCTGGAACTGTCTTACCCGCTCCAGTCTCCAAGGGACAAAATCTATGAATAAAGATGCTTCAGCATGGTTTTCTAAGGCGTTTTAAGTTTGTGGTTCAAAAAAAAAGTATCATTATAATATTCAAAGCACAGTATTCCTATTGGAATGTGTCTAATTTAGATGACAGCACTAGGAAACCTCAAAAGGCAGAGTTGCCTTCACGTTTTGTTTCATTACCAGTATGTTACAGTTGTATCCCAGTTCTGAAGGATGGTAGTCTTACATGAGGCCACATTGCACACCAGCATCCTGTATTCCTCTAATTCCTAGTTATCTAATCTAAATTACAAGGCTGAGTACCAACATTTCATTCTGTGTTTGCATAGCCCTTTGCACAATGATGTGTAGGTCCTTAGTAGGTCTTAAGTACAATGTTCATACAAATTAGACCACTTAATCTACTAATTGGGAGAGCACTGGTCCTGTAACAAGTTCTAACATACTTTCTTCAGTGCTTCAGTCACTCTAATGTATTGTATAGCAAGAGTAATACAACTGTTGTCCCAATTCTAAGAACAAAGTCACCAGCAACATATGAATTTGTAAAAAAATCATATTCTCAAGTTCTACAACTGAACTTCTCTCTCAAAAGAAGCTAAACAGTCTGGCTTGGAAAAATTAAACAAAAGACATTCTGTGGCCAATCAAGGACAAGAGATTTCATAGTGAAAAATCACTTCCGAGGAAAGCTGATCCTAGCCTTCACTAGCCTGAGAGTTCTTCTGTTTTACTGTCTCCGTCAGTGTCAAGTGTGGTTGCTCATTAGTATTCCCAGTGCTCAACAAATTTAGTTAATAGCCTAAAGCTCCATCTGTGATAGGCAGCATTTACTTAGCAAGGAGATAGCCCAAAGGCTTCAGGAGGATTGTTTATTTCTTCTTATGCTGTAGCAGGACCCACAGACTTTGGGGAAGGGAAGGAGATAGGATCTGGTCCTCCTTAGCTTACAGGAGAGAGTCTTTCTGCTAAGAGGGAACAGAACAAGAATCTGAGTCAATACCTGCTGAAATCAGTGGAAAGTCTCCCATCCTTTTCTGCCTACTATTTTTCCCCTTGTCCCCATTTGGAATTCAAGGCTTGATCCAAGCATTTGTTAAGTAAGTAAAATACATATTTTATTTTTGGCTCCATACATTAAATCAGATGCAGAACTTCAGTTTTGGCTTCTTCAGTTTAGTTCCTTCTTTTTTCTCACTGCTCTGGTTGGGAAAAATCAGTTTAATAGCTTTTATAGCTTGCTGTATTTAGATATTTCGGGCATCTAGCTCATTTTCTAAAAAAAAACCATTCTTCAAACAGCACCCCCTCTACACACATACACACACAATTTGTTCATAATATAGTTCCAAGTTTGTTGCAAGATAGCATCTTCCAGTGGAATAAATTTAAACTTTCACTTTGAAAGGGTCTTAGCTAAATTAAGGCTGTTCACAAAAAGATAAATATAGTTCTTAAGATAAACACATTCCTACTAGAACATTCAATTACAGCGTTACTGTAGTAACAGTCATACATAGTTGTACCTCATCACAGCTAAGGAAAAATAAGAGGTGGCTGACTGTCAGGCAAGTGCTGAAGCAAAGATCTTGGATCACATCCAAAAAGTGGTCACATCAGCTGAGGTGTCATCAGGCAGTGTGACTGATATTCCAATAACTCACTTTGGTTTTCATTAAACCAGGAATGCTGATTCACTTTATTTATCTGCCATGTTTAGCCAGCTAAGCTGCTTCAGAATAATTTCCTCAACATGCATACAGTGCTGGACATTTGTATCAGACAGTAGCAAGCTCAAGGCTCCTGCTACAAGGAGTCCAGAGCCTACTATGCTTTGGGATGTACTGAAAAGACAGATTACCTCAGAAGTTAATTTAAGTTCAGGAACAAAGGCCATATACCTGTCCATTGAAGGAAACTAATCAAAATTAACTATTTTAAGAGCACTGACCGAGGAAGAGCACAAAGCTCACAGTTTCCCTAAAAATTCAGCTTCGTTACTTAGTTTTGTTCAGACTCCTTACAGGCCCCCTTGCCTCTGAAACATGCAGTGCTTGGCCTACGGAGAGAAGACATGGCCTATTACAGCTACCTGAGCCAGTCCATGATACTGCTGAAAGGACTTTGCCTCTGCCGTACCCTGGCACGTGCCATAAAGCATATGGTATAGGGGAAAAATAGCCCATCCTTTCCTCCGTGGTGTGCCAGAGCCACCCCAAGCACATTCCAGAGGGTGATAACAGACTTGGTCAACAAATGAGAGTTGGAGATAAGCCCCAAGTCCACTGTACACAGCCAGGAAGGCACATGGTCGTAGTGGAGCAGTAACATCAAGACAGTAACAGCTCAAGAGAGCCAGTCTTTGTAGTCACCATGGCAGATGACAGTTTAAGGATGTTGGAAAGCAAAGAGAGAACTTCTTAGGCAGTGACAAAGACTTCTCCATACTTGCAAGTGGCCATACGAGTGCTAACAGATGCACTTGCGTTGGGGTCCCATATGCCTTCACAAACCATAGAAGGAAAGAGACTTCCAGATAAGCATTTTTGTTTCAAGCAAAAGTCCTTTGAAATTAATCTTTTCTGTTTATCCCCTTTAGTTTATATGACCAGATTCAGATTAGTTAGGATGAGAAAGACCCAGTAAGACCACAGACATACCCAAGACAGACTAGTAAAACTGGAAGTTCCTTCCTTATCTGCAACTTCACGTTATGAGTAAAGGTTTTTTATTGTGGTATGATGTTTTAACTTCACTTACCTCCCCAGCAAAATTATATCAGCACAGGCATTTTTTTCTGTTGTGATCACACCTACAACACCAGTACATGTAACAATACTGCCAAAGTGTCATTCTGCAGCAGTACTTTGCCAGGTAAAGTTTCAAAGATGGAAGCACAAAGTCCAGCACATAAAGATACAAGTACATCTTTGTTGGATATGCCTTTTTAATACCACCTACCAGAGAATGATTGCAGCAGAAAAGATTATGAAGAGAACAAGTGTATGAAATACTAACAGTGCAATGATAAGACTAACAGCTGGGGACAGCAAGCAGGCAAGTCTCCCACGAGAAGGAGTGAGGGAGATATTCCCAAAGGCGCTACTGATCCCTTACATTTGATCTTATCCCCCACATCACAATCTACACAGTGCTTTTTGGCAAGATGACAGGTAGATGGAGAACAAGTTAACTTCTCTGTCAGTGGGATGGTTTGGCATGGTACAAGAGGCACGTATCCTTACAAGTATAAAGTCAGAAGGCTTAGCAGAACCACCCTGTTTACTTAACGAAGTGACGTAAGCCACACAACCATGCAAGCATAGCCTTTGTTCTTTCCTCCAGCTATCTGTGTTTTTCCTCAATGCCCTCCCACTAATTTCAAGTCTAGCAAAGTAGTCTGTAAATGCTAAAGCAGGTACTGCATCTTTTTGGTGTCCAAGTGTGGTCTGAGCAGGCACCAAGGGCACCTAGTCATGATAAATCTGAATTCAATTGTTGGCAACTATATCTATATATATGTTCTACCATTAATAAATTCTGCTTTAGGAAGTTGAGTGTATTAAAGAAATGATCATGCTTCACAAAGTATATGTGAATATCTATTTATACTAAGCAGTTACCAAATAATTAACAGATGGTTATACTATCGTAAGTTTAATTCTTTATGAAGATGGCTGATACACAAAAATGGTGAAGCCTCCTATTGATGTGCTTAAGACATGCTATTCACACTTGTAACAAGATTATGGCATCTATTAATCAATTCTATTGAGGATAAATTCCTGACTTAGGAAGTGTGACAGAAAAAACAATTACCTAATACAATAGCGGACTAAGCAGAACATAACTCAACAGAGTTACATGCCTGTACATCACAAGACAGAAAATTAGGATGAAGAGAATCATACCAGTTCTTTTTATTATTATTATTCTTATTACATTTTATGTTGCAGTAGGCTTGTTTTCAGTAATTTCAAGATCTTTTGTCATTCCACTACCCAAAAAGACACAGAAATCACAATGAAGTTGTCACATCCCTTAGATAAGACTGTTTTCACTTTAGATAATGCAGCAGAATATGACTATATCTATTTTTTGTCTAAATAAATATAGAAAAAGCCAGACTGAGCAAAAGGCTATGAGGGACCACATATGAGCTGTGATTGTTTGTGTTTATAAAGCAATGAATACATTACTAGTATTTTCTACATATAAGCCCAGGTATACAGACAGATACAGGCAGCACCACAGAATGCAAGGGGTGAGCCCCAGGTTGAGGTCTGGCTGGGTAGGGGGAACAGGGATGCTGTGTGTGGCAGGCAATTCCCCTGGCTGACAGCACTGCCAGGGAGGTCAAGGAACATACAGCATCCAACGGGGACAGCCCAAGCTCCTAGTGCTGTCTCAACCAGGTGTTAATTTAGAAGGGAGTGAAGAGGCCGAATCTTCCTTAAGTACACACCCACACATCTTTAAACCCTAATAAATCCACATATAGGAAGCTAGATGATAGTTTATCATGAGAGAGGGAGCTTGTATATGTAAGTTCCAGTTTACACAGTCACCAGACATAGAGAGGCCTCAACAGTGAGTCATTGGTTCCCATGGGACAGATGTGACCAGCACGACAGATAGATGCTCTCTGCCAGAGCACCTTCTCATACTATAGTGAGGGCACCCAAACTGCTCAAGACACCTGGAAGTGGCACCTGAAAGGCAGCTATTTCACCTGTCCAGGAGCCCAGATGCAGTAACCTTCTGGTACACAGGTATTTTCCAGCCCTGGGAGCAGCCACTGCTCCCTGCCAGCAGGGAAAGAGAAAGAATTGAGAGGCTTTTGTGCCAGGGGAGATCAGTTGCATCTGCTTCCCCTGGATTACTAGGTAATCTAATTACTAATCAAAAAATTTAATGGACTGATAATAGCCAACACTCTCATTACTGTGTCTTTATAGATTTACATCCATCTCAAAAGAAGCTACAGCTCACCTCCTTCTGAAAGGAAAATAAACACCATCTGAGCCAACCAAAAAAAAGTCTTACTTCAAGCATTCCATTCAAAAACTTAACAAGAATGGAGATAAAAGTGACATTTTAATTCATTATCACCATAAATTTTCATACATGTCTAAAATTTTCTAGCCAAGAATCGAGTTGACCAAGATGATTTGAGAACTGTCAATAGACGATATCACTTCAGAAACTGGATATGAAATTTGAAGAAAAGGAATTTCACATCAGAATTTAAGTTGAAATATTGCTTAATACTGAAGTCAGGTATTCTGCAGGTTGAACAACCCCACACTAATTGAAAACACAAAGCTTTAAGGAAGAAATGATTTAAGGAAGCATGACATTTCTAAGGTATCATATTTTTTCCCTGCAGAATTGGTGGGAGAACAAGAAGAGGAAAAGGAAGAAGCATATGTACAAATTAAGGTGAAGGTCAGCTGCCTTCCTTACACACATAGAGAAATAGTCAAGCAGGCTGAGGTACTGCAGAATGACCCTCAGAACAGAGAGTTCCTTGTTCTGAGCCACTATAATGTCTTGTTTACCAGCCTTCAGAGGAGGATCAAGGTCTCATCCTTCTGTCCTTGCAGGTTAGGGAAAAAAAAATGCAAAAAAACAATCACAAGATTAAAAACCAACAAACAAACAAACAAGCCACAAAAATCAACCAAATCTCCACATCAAAATCCCAAAACACACAAAAAATATTTTCCTCCTCTTTGACAGTCATCACAACTTTTAATTGACCTCACAAACTTCTGGGTACCCCAGAAATTTCAAAAGGTAATAAGAGCTTTCAACCTCCAATTTTACTCTTTTCATTTTTGAGATAGTTGTTTAGAAGCTTAAAAGAGGCTTATAACATTCTAGCCTACAAAATTTCCCTGTTCTGCAGAAACAAGCTCATATTGTGAGTAATGAATCAGAGACCAAATCACTCTAAGTACAGCAATTGCATACTGGATGTTTTCAGAAACTTGGAAGCATGGCTTTGAGACTGAAAAAAATGCTGTCAGTATGCTGTACAGTGATATAACAGAAGAAAATATCAAAACAGTAATCATATGAAACCTCTGTAGATTAAGGCAGACACAGTTAGGAACTAACGTTCACCCCTTACTTCTGCTTAAAATAGTTCCAGCTCTTTATCTTGCTGATGGCAGCTAGTGTTACCAAAGATACCTGACTAGAAATGTTTTCAAGTCTGTAACTTTTTTTCCCAGCTTTTTCAAACAAACACACACAAAAAAAGTATCATTTTATTAAATTATATTTTGTGCATGTTGTTACTACTCAGCAAACATCAAGGCCCTGATTTCACAATCCAGAATTCTTCAGCAGCAAGAGCACTAGTTTAAGGTACTCCCACCATTCAGCCCTGTATTTTGAATCTCTGCACGGCCTGCTCCAGTTGCGCTGGCATAGAGTCCAGCCAGCTGCAGTCTGAACTGATAATCTGGAAGATAACCCAGAAATTTTACCTGAAGCCAGATCAGCTCACTGTGAGTGCCATAATACAGCTGCACAGGCAACTGTACCAGTACAGCTAAAGGATGCAAAACAACATTTTTACCAAATACTTCATACAATAAAGATATAGCCAAAGAATGTAGCTCTTTACAGTATTTAAAAAAAAATTAAACTCTTCTGCGTATGCATAGGATGAGGCAGAAGTCAGAGATTCCACTTGAAAAATAAAATAAAATCTGGCCTTAATATAGAGCTTAATAAATAAATACACTATAATCCAAAGATTGAATAAACACCCCCAAGTTACTTTTAAAGATTAAAAAGCTGATAAGGAAATGCTAATACTGGTAATAATGTTCTTAAGACTTCAAACTTTGGTTACAGGAAAGCTCTTATCCAGACAATATTTCCTTGGGAGAAGTAGCACTCCAACGGATTATATCCCTTTCACTTTATCACAGTGAAGAAATTTAGAAGTTGTTAATACTTGGAAGCCACAGAAATGTTTCTAAGAAGAGACACTGAAGGACCTTGCCACAAAAAGGCCAGGCACACATGACAAACCACAGAAATGGCATTGTGTTTTGTTGAAGGACTAGGAAGCAGGGTCAAATACATACTGCCCAGAGCAGACCTCTTCACGCACCTTGGACAAGCAGTGAGAAAGAACAGATCCATCTGCCCTTCTCTTACAGAGAATCCTGAGGCAACATCTGCAAATATCCCCCATAAAACAGAGTAAGATCTGCAGGGAGCTGGTCTCCAGCACTACCTACTGCAGCTGGGCAGAAGCATCACACCAGCCACCCACCTCATCCCCAGCTTGTTGCAGCCCCTCGCACTCGTCAGATCACACTGCTGAGAACTGAGTACTCAGGATGGGCTCTACCACCCCTCCTGAGGTATGACTGTTCTACAGGAGCAGAGGACTTTGGACTGCAGGGCCACCACCACAAGCTGCAGCTGCACGTGGCCTCACACCAAGGCTACATTCCAGGTATGTTGGAACAGGGACATTGGCATGGGACAGCCAGGAGGACCTGAGGCAGTGCTAAGGAAAGGCAGGACAATGGGGTGATGGTGGTGTTACTGGCATATACCCTGGGACAGGGCAGCACCTCCATCTCAGTCACTCAGATGCAGGGACTTCCTGAGGGTCCCCATTTTGTTCCCCTTTTCTTTGTAACCAAAGCCTCTCCAAACACCTATCAGCCCAAGAGTCACCAGTGAAAGTATCCAAATGGGAATCATAAGAAATATTCACTGCTTTTTTTTCCATGTCAACTTCAGCAAAAAATACACCATTTCACCAAACCAGCACAAACTGAAACAGACCATCATGATGCATATAACAGTAACAATAGGCGCCAACGACCAGCTGTGGCAGCTACCCCACCACCAGTCCTTCGGAGGGACAGAAACATTAACCAGTTCAACTCCTATCATTATACAATAGATCATGTCGCTTTCCCCGGGAGAGACTGTGAGCAGCATGGCATGTTTTGGAGCCCACAGAGGACAGACAAAGCCTCTGGCCGGTCAGGCAGAGGAGAGCTCTACAGGCCAGAGACACCAACACTGACAGCCTCTAGTCCTAGATGTCACTGACAGCTGACCAAAGAAATGCATCAAAAGGGTTCCTCAAAGAGAGTAACAACAAATTAGTCATTACTCTCCCCATCGAAATATTTCTCAGATATCCTATCCTGGTTTTCCTTTCCCTATAGAAGAGTAGCAATACTCTCAGTGTTCTCTGTGAGCTTCTTAAAGGCAAGAAAGGGAGAAAATTCAGCAGTCTGCTTGCATACAGGATTGTTTGATCCACATCAGGATTTAAATCAAGCTTTTCAGAATCACAGTACAGTACATGTATCAGAGTCCAACACCATCACTACAGGAAACAAGCGTCTGAGATCTAAGGGGGAATGCACAAGTTGGATCCTCAATCATGGTGCTGTTGGCACTGTAAGAGCTTTTAATTGCACAGAACACACTGTTTGGGGGATTCCCACCAAGCTGGGCGAGGCAGACTCCCAGAGCTCAAGCAAGTCTAGAGTTTGTGAAAAGAAAGGTTCCTTCTGACTGCCAGCACACAAGCCCTGGCTTTGCAAGATAATTAACCCAGCACCTACATCGACTCAGCATGCTGAATAAATGGAGCTCTCCTGTGCTTGCCACCTAGCTCACCACCAGCCGTGTTCCAGCGGGCATCCATGAAGCTTTACTGTTGAAGGCCACTGAACTGAATGGCTTGATGAAAGAGTACGACTGTAGTTCAGTCTGCACAAAAAAAACAACCCAAACCAAACAAACTAAATAAAAAGAAACCACAAAAAAAAACAAAAACAAAAAACCAAAATAACACATTAAAAAAAAACACGAAAAAAACCCCAAGCAAACCAATCAACCAACAAAACCCCAACAACAAAAACCCCATACCAACCAATCAAACAAAAACCACCAAAAAATGCCCCACCAAAACCCACCCTCCACACTCTATAAAAGTATTACTAAAGAAAACTTGAAGTCACTCGTGAACTGCAAGTTTTTTGGATTGGTGGTGGGGGTTTTTTAACAATAGCTCCCAAACATCGTCATATATTTTTGCAGACTGCATTTTTATGAGTGTTTTGTTTGTTTCAAGTCTTTGCTTCTACATCTCTACTTTCCAGTTCGTAATAATCAGCCAAAAAAAAAAAAAATCAATGGCCCAACAATCAGCATGAAATGAGATGAATGCTTGCTGGATTCCAATCCTAGGAACAGGAAAAATCCTAACCACTCTACCCAAAACATCCAAGTGTAGCTTTACTGATCCTCTAGTCCTCTGCAGGAGTATACCCTTGCACCATTATCTGCTTCTTCAGGGCTGAAAACTCTCTGAATGCCAGTGCAACCGCTTACTGATAAAGAATTTTTTGTTATGCATTATTATTTCCTTGCCACAGGCCTGAGTAGCAACAGGTAAAGGCTTTCTAAGCACATCTGCAATGGAAGAGAGAAAAGTGAACTAACAGGCACAATGCAGCTTTCCAGCAGGAGTCTCAGTTTCAATGTCTTCACAACCCGGTTTAATTCACACAATACACAGAGTGAACAGGATGTTTAGGGAAGCAGATAATATCTGCTTTGGAGACTATGTACAGTTATTTTCTCACTAGAGATAACCGATAGGATGTCATAGCACCTGGTCTCACATCAGAGATAAGCCTCCAGGAGGTACACCCTCACTGTGTTTCACATGATGATATGGTGATTTAGGGGGATGCAGATCTCCCAGTAAGCCTGCACAACAGCTTTCTTTTAAGATCAAGCAATTACCTCAGCAAAACAAAGTCTCACACTTTTCGCCAAGCCTATAGAAATACACAACATACTCAGTTTAATCATTCGCTAAAAATCAAAGCCATAACACTATGACCTAAAATCTATACTTTCAAGGTCTTTTCCTCCCTTTACCTCAGTTCCCAGCATTTCAGTTTGACTTCCTTAAGAAAGAAGTTATATGTAATTCCAGAGCATTGTCTGGAGTGGTTTTTGAACCCTTTAAACAACAAAAAGTTCGACCATTATAGATACTTAGGAAAATACTAAAATACTACAACTTTCACAACACAGGGACAAGGAAGTCCCTTTTTCATACCCCCTCCAAACTCAGGGTTTTCTCATCCAAAAGGCTTTCAGTTACTCATACCTTGTTAGACAGAAGGAAACCTGAAGACACCATAGCAGTTAACAATTTCCTCTGCTTACAGAGTTCCTTACTCACATCTTGTTTCTCTGCTCAGGTCAGCCCTAAACACCAGCTAGCAAACTTTCTTTCACTGAGTTCCTCTCACCCTCTAACAGATTCAGGCTGATTGCCGGTAGCCTTTCTGTGGTCACACCAGAGAGATTGCAACTCCCAGCACATGCAGAAGCAGGCACAGGTGCTGCTAGACTCAATTATAGTATCAGTGAGTAGGTAGGGATTTACTTGCATTTTCAAAAAAAGAAACAAAATTTAATACCTAAAAGCTTTTCTAGATGATTTTCTAGATGACAGTTTTGTTGCACAATTCTACAGCCTTATCTCACACCCACTGAATTAGATGGCAAAGCTACCTTTGCATGCACAAGTAGCTTTACTGAGCCATAAAACACTGTAAGAGGAAGTAATTTGGTTTACAATTTCTCTAACGAGACTATTTGGACTGTGAAATGTGGTCTTGGTGGTAAATAAGATGTTTCACTGCACATTTTAAAATATATATATATTAATATACTGGTCTTTCTATTTTCCTCCTACAAATAGCGTTGTCATTGAGCAACACCCAGAAGCACTGGGGTGGGTTTGCTAAGGCAAAGCATTGCATGAGGCTCTCAGCTGCCATACAGTGACACAGATTTCAAATGGCAGACACCTGCATCTTCCAACAGAGTTGCTGGCACAGATTGGGGGCTATCATTTCATATATAAATATAGACAGTTGGTGTAAAAGGCAGGTGTCTATATTTGAGTTAATCAGCTTATGCTTCCTTAGAGCAGAGAGAGAAACAAGCCACAGCACAGGGCGATTTATCTGACCTGCCTTAGATACTACTCCCGAACTAAGATGAATCATAACATAAATGAATACGTTTCTTTCCATGAACTGTAAAAAGACCTAGAGATGTCTAAATTGGACAAGAATATCTAATGTTTAGAGGTCTAATATTAAGTAAAATGAATCCTGATTTCTGTGCCTGTACTATATTAAAAACACACCACTTTGCTCCTAAAAGGGCATTATAGATGTGGCAAACTTCCCATAGGAAGGTAAATAAGAAAAGGAAGTCAGGTTGAATGGAAGGGCACTCTAAAATTGACCCAAAGTGCTTCAAGTGACTAACAATTTTCCAACACAAAATAGATAATTACGTCCATCCCATTGAAAGTGCAATTTGAAAGGAAGTAGGAAAAAAAAGTGGCTTTTTTTTTTTTTCTACCTAGGATTTATGCCCTTTGTAAAATTGGCTGGGCAAAGCAAGACTGAAGATTATGTCTACTCCTCTGAGCAGATCAATGCTCCCTGGTAAGGAAGTGCAAGAGTTGCTTTGTGCAGGCATGTATGTGCACATGAAATGAATGCAAAGCAAGAATAAAGTACTACAGATTCAAACAGCCAGATTCTATACCCCCTGTGCAGAGGCTTAAGTGAACTATAAGGAAAAAGCCAGAAGTGATTTAGGTCAGACTAAAGCCATTATTAATATAGAATCCCTGTATTAGTTCTACCTTTAAGAAAAAATGTGTGCATCTATGCAAGAAGATATTATGCCCAGGCAAGCTATGCCCTTAGAAACCCTCAGGATAATTTCAGGGTTATCTAGATGGGGAGAGCAAACATCAAAAGATTGAACACTTCTACTGAGAAAGGAGTCTGATCCATATTTTTTTTTTTTTTTTTAATGGTTTAGGAAACAGCCTGGAAATTTTACAATCATGGGGGTTTTTTTCACATGATGGAGAAAATTTTGCATTTTATTTACTTTTACACATCACCACTGTTAAGAAAATGTGCTTCATGAATGAGAGGACTGGAAATTATAGATTGAAGAAACTAAGGAAAAGCACGGTCATGTTTCTGTTCTCTGTATATGTCCAATTCTACAACTGACACTGATGAGAGAATTTCACTCACCATGAATGAGCTCCACAAGTTTGTGGGATGTGTGTAGGCCTGATTTGCAAGTGCTAACAATTCAAACATTTAACTTAAGAAAAAAATTTCAAACGTTTCCATTTGGAACTGTGAGTTCATGCCGTTTCATTTCAATAAACAAAAATAACTTCGAGATAGAAAGGGTAGCAAATCACAGTGAGCTTTTTTTTTGTTTATTTACATTCCCCCCTAATATATATTTTTATTTAATGTGCTAAAAGGCAAAATTAATATTCTGTGCCAAGTTTCAGACAAGTATGAAATTTCAAGGCTTATTATGTTATTAAGCTTGTGAAATAAGGATCTATATTTATAAAAGAAGTGGTGACACAACTTGAACTCTGAGCATTGGTAATGCCACAACAAGAGCATGGTTCACATGCAGTGTGAACACCCTAGATTACCTTATCCTAATAAAACGAAAGATTTAAAACAGAGGAAATTATTTCAAAGAATCGTATTTCTAGTGCTGTCATGTCTGCAGTCACATTTGGGTTTAAAAGATGGGAAAACGTGAATCTATTTATATATTCTCAAGTTACACCCACAAAACAGGATCCCAGAGAAATTCTCAGAAACAGGGTTTGCAAGAATACAACAGAAGTGTGTAGGTAGGTGTATGTGCCTGGATGGATTATGTATGTAATCAACATGTAAAGCTCTATAATACTGAAAATAATAAATTGTTGTGAATGGGTAAGGGTGGAAAGTGCATTTTACATGGATTATCTGCCCTAGTTCCTGTTCTTATTTTTGGAAAGCAATCAGCTCTTCGTGAGAACTCAGCACCACGCTGAGCCACCCTGGGGCTTTTCATGGCCCAGCCCTTCACTTTGCATTATCATCTGTTAGCAGCCACATCCTGTGCAGACTGATTCATTACAGCCAAGAAAGGCTGCGAGAACAGGAGACCCTCTGAATCCTGACGTCTGAAATCACTCTCACTGTACTATATAAAATAAAGCTATCTATTTCAAAGGCATCTCCAGTCATTCTTGTAAATATTCCAAATAAAAGCTTATTTTAAGACAATATTTAAATTATTATTTAAATTTGAGATCTGTGCAAATCACCTTTACTTGAAAACTCTTATATGCCCGATTTCAAAGACTATATATTCATCTCAATTTAATTTAAACAGAAACCCAAATAATTTTGAGTACTTTTGTTTAATAGCTATGATCAAATACAAACAAAAATCAGGTAATCATATACCTATCCAGTTTATGAATATTCACTGAGGCATATGAAATAAGTTATTATTTTCAAATACAGTAATTCTTTTTTTCTGTGAAGCTGAAGCACATACAGTCAGAGATAACAGAGTATGTTGGAACTGTATTTTTAAACTCTCAAGTGAATTATTTTTGAAATAGTATGACTTCCTAGTGCATAACTATTGAACACAAATATGCTGCAAGCCAATAAAAAAATCTGAATTAGTGTTACAGTCTTTCTATTACTTTCAATTTCACTGTATTACTATAATATCTTAATAGCTCCCAGCACTGTGAAGCATGAATTTAAATGTAAGAGCAACTATGAGATTCTTGTTTTACACACAGATGAAGAGACTTCAAGGATAAAATGACCAACATTCAGTGGCTGGGTTGCTTCTACCAGTCTTCTGGTTTCCAGCATTAACTCTGGTACCTTAGCACTAATTTACATTTTGATATATTTGTTTTAAAGTTGCAGAGTACAGCTGGGTGTTTGTACAGAATTTTTTCAGTCTCCTATCACAATTACAGCAATAACAGGACATAAACAAATATTGTATATAAACAAGTTTTCTGACAGAGTGGCAGAAACACAGTTACTGAACCATGTAGAAACACAGTTTGCTGGTACCAGTGCTACCACAGACACAGCAAGGGATGTGTATCGATGTGACAATAGGAGAGCTGTCAGAAAGCATCAGTGTGGGCTCAGTCCATGAATCCCATTTATCTCCAGTGTAACATGACTGATTACAGCTAAATTACAGTGACTTTAAACCTATAAGTTGATTTCCTAGGCTAACTAAAATCAGGGAGGCTAGTCTTTCTAAGGTTAGCAAAATTCAGCTCCTATACAAAATACAGTATAATCAAGAAAAATTGAATATATATATATGATTAAAATAGAAATTCAATGCCTGGAGTTCAAGGGAAACAGTGCTATTAACAATGGGTAGATTGCCATTTTACTGTATCACTTATAACAGGAGCCAAATAGGAATAAACTATGTTTGCAGAGACATTTTATATATTGTGCTTCACAAAGATCAAGGTTCTATGAGAAACTGACCCACAGAAACACCTCAAGTAGACAGTTAAAAACATACGTCATGGATATATAAATTCAGAATTACCATGGAGACTTTATACATTGCCCGTAAATGGTTGAAGACATCTTAGAGATCATCGTGCAAACGGTGTCAAGAGAACAGCAGCAGCCCACGGTGTCAACAGCATACAATAATTATAAGACCAGTGTAGTTCAGCTGGTATTAGAAAAAAGATATTTTTAGACAATTTCTCTCTTTTACATCACCTTTGTCCATGTGAAGCCTGCTTTACAAAAAGACTGGTTTTAGCTAACCAAGTCACTGAAGCAAAGGTGAACACTCTTTCCTGACCTTCATTCACAAACTCATCCTTATGACACCCAACTCAATGATGTTCCAATATCAAAACAACTGTTAAAGCTTTTAGGGCAAGTGACACTGAAACAGGAAAGGGATGAAAATGTTATGCTCCAAAGGAAATTATCTTAAATTGTAATTCACAAAGTGTTAACAGAAGATGAGCAGTTACAGGGCTGGTGGTACCTCTGGACTATGTGTAGTTAGTGTCGGAGGTATCAGGCTTCACACCTTTATCTTGCTTGACCTAAATTCTACCATTCTGTTATTTTTAGAAAGGACCTTGAAATACAGCAGCTTGAGAGCCAGCCAGGAGCCCTCAGCACATTTTACAAGACTCAACATCCCTGCTAACCTTCTCTTTTGTCAATGGACTTGGAGATTAATGCAGTGATTAGGTGGCTTTCTTAAATGAGGTATTGTTTATTTCAGCAATAGGAAAACTGCAGTGCATAAAATAATAAAGATTTTGAACCATTCAAGCAGTCTAAAAGCACATCTGTTTCCCTCGGGCTCAATGTGTCTTAAAAAGCTAGGAAAAAAAACAAGTTGCGAATCTTCTTTCCCTCCACACACCCCACAGTCAACAACTGTACTTGACCTTCTCCTTCCTAACTAGTCTGTCATCTTTAGCTCTTAATTCTTGTGGAGCAGCTGTGTAAATATAGCTTGAACTAAGAAACCGTAATCTTCAAAGCCCAGGGATTATTATCTCTTACTTTCCTGAGCCCTTTGCAAGCAGGTATTTAGCCTAGAAGTACTGTCTAGCCTCCCTGCCTAGTTTTTCTCCTTAGATTTTGTGTTTGCCTTTGAATAAAATCAGTGACTACTCAGCCCTGCAGTGAGCAGGCAGGCTGCAGGCAGCATCACCCACCCACTGGTCCCTCGGCTCGCTCCCAGTCAGCACCAATAGAACAGGACACCGGTGGGGAGAAAACTAAAGTCCCTCTTTTACTGTGTGGGACGTTTTTCAGCTGGGTCCTCGAAACTCCATTTCTGCTTCTTTAACAGCTAGCTTAAGGAGACTGACTAATGCTTTAACGAAGGGCAAGGTACCAGCTATGTAGTGGCCCTTTAGTTTGTTCTCAGATAGGCAGGATGACCGTGGGAGCCCACATGACAACACCCGGCATCACCCTGCTGCGAAGCCAGGCTGTGTGTTTCCCTTCAGTTTATTCACACAGCTCTGCAGTCTCATACTGCTCCTAAAAATAATCACAGCCTGCAGAGCAGCATGAGGGGCAGGCCTCCACATACTTATGACAGTCAGGATTAAAAAAAAAAAGAAAGAAAAAAAAAGCTTTCCTCATCCCTCAGACTAAACAAACATCATCTCCCTGCACATCCCTCCCAGGAGCAACAAGGGTTGTTTTGGCTTGGGGACACAAATCTATCAGAGTAGGCTGTAAACTGTGACCCTCTCAAAAGATGAGTCACCCACTAGTAAAGTGAAAACACATCCTAAAAGCACTGATTCATTCCTAGATTTCTCTCTCATAATAAGTTAGGCAGCATTATGAGCAAATATTTTCTAGCCTTCACGCACTGCAATCTGACAGCTGACTCAAGACTGCATGTCAGGGCCAGTGCCCTATATATAGTGGATGAGATTGCCTATGTTGTTCACATTCTACCTTACCAAGTCCTTTGTAGCATCAATGTAGTACCTAAATCCTCTTCCCATATCAAGAATGACACTCAGCTCTCAACAAAGTTTCAGCCAGACACTAATTAACACCCTGCTATTTGTAAACAAATGATCCAAGATGCAGATAACCCCACCAAGAAGGCAGAACTGCCTTCACTCAGGCCTGCAGGGGTCTAAATGCTTTCATCTCCTCCCTGCTCTGAGTCCTGTGTAATGAACTCCTGCAGGACCAAAGTACTGTGTAGAGTGCTACAGAAGCACCCAAGTCAGGCTGGGAACCACAGAGTGGCTGCAGGTATTGCTTTCCACAAAAAGGATCAACCATGTCTCAATAAAACATGAAAATTTGAAGTGAGAAAAGTTTCACCTGTCACCTGGTTGAAAACACTTTTTTTTTTCAAATGTAAGTGCACATCCAGTGCAACACAAAAGTGATGTTAGAACCTGAAAGAGTCTCACCACCCTACAGTATCTTTCCTAGTTGAAGCAGTCCTAAGCTAACATGCAGCTACGCAGCTAGAAAACAGAGACCAGACCTTGAAGCCTGGTTAACTGTAAATGATTTCTTGTGCATAAACAGCCATAGCAACTTCTGTAAGCTAAATCAACAGTGATAAGGTTACAAGACTCTGTGGTTTGTTCAACGGTGCTGCACCGATTTAAATGCAATTCCTTACTGCCTTAAAGTAGAAGTAGATTAAGATATTTACTTAGAATCTTGAAGAACAGACCATCACATGTAGCCCTTTTAGCAAACAGTGTTTTACATTTTAACATGTGTAACTCCAGCACTGGAATAAAATTACATCTGTTTATTCAGCTCCTCTAAAGATTTTCTTACATATACAAGTATTTAGGTCAGAACTGGCGATTCATCACACAGAAGGAAGTGACCCCAGGCTGGCAGGACCGTGCCAGCAGAAACTCAAATGAGTTACGATACTGAATGCTCTACTGCGAAACACTGTTTTATTCTTAGTTGAAGACTTTGCCATAGTAATACAAAACCCAGTTTCAGAGGTACAGCTACACTTGTGTATTGTACTCAGAACTGTTAGTGTAAAATTCCAGCAAAACAGTGCTACTACAGATAAAGGTATAGCCTGAAAGTAAAACTCATCCCCCAAAGTCTTCTACTTCCAAGTCAGCATTAACACTAACAACCATAACATTTTAGAAACACTACTCTCCACCTTCTCTTTTTCCTCCAGAGTGCTAGAGTACAGATCAATCACATCTTTGTAATTAAAATCATTCATTGCTAGTTTTATGTGTAGAAGAGTTTAGGGAGACTGCCACCAGATAAAACAGTAGCATGTTTAACATGAAGTACAAAATACAGTTTCTTTGGTTTTTTTTCAAGCAGTATGACTTTTCAACTATTCCCAATAGAAGCCTAATGAATACTGAAAATGAAGCCATTTGTATTTGGTATCACAGTTGACTGGGTATAAAGAGCCAGCCTGCCATTTCACCTAGTAGAGCAGTGCATTTGACAGGAAGGAAAATATTAGCCAGATTATACCAATTACACGCCAAATTCACAGACTCAGCATCACTCGTATAGCTTTTTCCTCCAGACTAATAGTAACCTACATTTTGATGTGCCAGCAGTTACATAAACAGAAATGAAAATATGAGGGTTTTGAGACACAGGATTGGATATTCTTGTTCAAACTTAGCCATTTTTATTTGCAGGCTAAACAAAGTTCATCTTGTCTCTGTTTTGGTCCTGAAACTAATTAGAAGCTTCCCATCTGGACACATGCTACTACTCACTGCTGTAAAATCTGAGGCAGCTTAAGTACACGTGAATCCCTCAGACAGCTTCAGATACACGAGCCTAAAGACACTAAATTAAGAACCACCTGTGAGTACATGTGATACATGCCCAATATTGCCTATTAAACATTGCACATAACAAAATAGGTTCAGCTATATAAGACTTTTCAAATTATGCAAGCTCTTCCACTTCAGAAAGGAGTCACTGCAGCTAGTATTTCTTCTGTGAATGTACGGACATGCCATTGATCTTAAGTCTTCAATTTGATACTTCCAATTTCTAACACCTTGACATTTATGAACCTCACCACATTTATATGACTTTGGTTTTCAACAGAAATATTGATTCTAAGAACAGAAGAACTATGTGCACAGAGGTCAATGAGAATGTACCACTGCAGTACAAGAAGTCAGACACCTTCTCTCTGCAGGCTTGTTTTGAATTGTTTATTGAGGTTTAAGAAGTCATCCACATTTCTATAAATATAGACATTACTTGAGTAAGTGACTTACAATGTCACCAGTGCAGGTACATATATAACCACCATACAAAAGCTCCACTGGAAGCTACTTCAGTTTATTCAAAAAGGACCAAGATGTCATTAAAAAAACAAACAGCTGTCACTTTCAGTTATTAAAGACACTAAAGTGCATTTTTGGTTACCTCCTGGTTGAACAGCTGCTGGTTAAAAAGTTTGATTTTTTTTTTTCAAACATAGCTAAATTACATCGATTGACATTCAGATTTGTAGCTGTCATCCTCCTGATACATGGCAGCAGGTAAGAAAAATGTATTACTTTGCTGGTCAAGAGGAGGGACTAGATTCTGCTATTTTTTTTTTTTTACTTTTTACTTAATCCGGTATTTCCAACAAAAGTTCAAAGATAATCTAACATTCTGATGAATTTTTACAGCACCACTAAAATTAGTCTTAAAAATTCAGGCTCTGTTTTAGCCCTTTTAATTGCTAACCAAGTATCTAGAGAGTCATTTGAAGCTCTGTACCAGTAAGAAAAACTACCCTCCCTTTTCTGTCAAGCACTATCCTGCCCAGTTAACACTGTTTGCACACTCTGTAAACAAGAACAGCTTAAAGCATAATTAAAGCAGAACACAGGCCCATCTTGAAAATCTTCTTCCCCCTTTCCCTCCCCCCCACCCCCGCCCCCGGTAGTGTCTAATGTTTGTGT